>QJPP01004564.1:140224-504756 GCA_003996215.1 Jaltomata sinuosa | reverse complement strand
AAAAAAAAGAAAAAAAAAAGTTGAGAGAAAAAGAAAATAAAATAAAATAAAGGTTGAGAAAAAAGAAAAAAAATTAAAAAGATAAAGGAAAAATGAAAATTAAAAGTTGATAGACAAATGAACATGGCGAGTTGTGGTGTAGAGGGACAAAAATGTATTTGTTCTATACATAAAAAGGAAGGATATTTTTTAAAGACTTTTCTTATGGGAGACAAAAATTAAAGACCACTCACTTTTGGGGACACTCCATGTAATTTCCTGGTGATATTTTCTCACGAACACAGTAGGCCCACCATAGCCCAATACACACTTCAAATGTTTATGGGCTGAGAGCTGATCTTTAAGCATGGGCCGATAGCTCTATGGCCTACTATTCTGGGCCGCCCAACAAGCACCCGTAAGCCATTTGCACCTATTTTGTGATGGTCTTTAATTTTTGTCTCTTAAGATAATTAATTTCTTGGGAAAAATAGATAAAATGTATGTTGAGTTAAATTATTTACACAAAAAATTAGCTGACTTATCTTTTACTAACAAAAGTGTCCATTCGGCCAAAATTATTTACGGAAAAATAATCATTCGGCCTTTGTTATTGCACCTGAAGTGTATATTACATCTTTTCTCTTCCTTTTTCTTTCTTTCTTTCTCACCTTTCATAAATTTCTCTAGTTGCAATGTATAATTATTATATAAATAGTGTATATGGATGTATATACATCTCTAGTACATAATTATACATTATATATACACGATTTATAACAAACGATACATTACATATATATTGCTTATATATGAAGTATACATGCGGGATGCACGCGGCTATTTTTTTGATTTTTTTTTTGACAGTGGTACATTTTCGTAAGAAAGTCTAATTTTTTTCACAGGGCATAAGTTTATATTTTTAAATCATAATATTTCACAAGTTATTTCTCGCGCCCTTAAAAATCAGCTCATTTAAAGGATAAAAATTAAACACCACTCCATTTAAAAGACAAGTCGTGCAATTAAATGGTAAGCAGCACCTTCAAAGAAATTACAAACTGAACACTGAACAATTGATTATTCACTTTATTGTTAACATCTTCAACAATAGATCATTATCAAACGGCTTCAGTTTTCAAAAAAAAAAAAAAAAAAACAGCAAACATCTTCACTAAATTGGAAGAAAGTAATTATTTAATCAAGATGAGAAACTTAAAGTTTAAAATATCTATCACTCTTAAGTTGAGACTTGTATTATTGTATTTTTTTCCTTACAAGAAAACATAAATAAAAATACATAAGAGGTTACAAACTTAAACACAATATAGTCTTTCAAAAAGATAATACATGTCTTAGTAGCTGAAAAGCTAGCTTATAACAAGCATCTTTTTTTGATCCATTATTCCTTATGCATATTAAAAATATTTATGTTGACATAAATCCCCTTAACTATTAAAGTTCAGTTGATCATATTTTGAGCTCCTGTCAGGGTAAAACAGTCCAAAATGTCTCTCAGTTTCATCCCCTCCTTTGCCTCTTTCATCAAACATAGCAAACAAAAATGTCTCAATATTCCTTCCAGGCTTCTTTGGAGTTCCATTTCTAACATGATTAATCAAATTCCTGTAATAAGTACGCGCGTTATCAGTCGTTGCAGCAGAGTGTCCATAAGAAGGCCAACCAGTCTCCGATACAACGATTTCCACATTAGGTGCACCAGATTTCTCCAGAGCATAGTACATACAATCAACTAACGCGTCAAAAAGATTTTGGTAGCCAGCTGAATTTCTTCCAGAATCTGTAAACAGGGCATAAGAAAGTGGTATATCTTTCGTATTATAAATGTAACTGAAATATGGATAAATATTTACTAGCAATGGCAAATTGTTGTCTCTAAGAAGTTTCACTATTGGATCAGTGAAACCTCTCCAATCAGGATTAAAAATGCTGTTTTGTGGAGGCCATGTATTTGTTAACAAGGCTGAATATGTCGCGGTTGAAACTTTAATTTGGTTCTGTAATCCTGCTTCTACTATCGCGTTATGGACATTTTCAATCGCAGGACCAACAAATGGAGCAAATTCGACCTTGTTTATTGGGCTGATTTCATTTCCAACCGCGATATACCTGAATTTAACACTAGGGAAATAGGCTTTTATGTTATTGTTCACCCAATTTCTGGCTTGATTAGGATCTTGTGCTAGTGTTTTGACATGTTCATTTGGGACATCAAGAAGGACTTCAATTTTACTTCCCCTTAGAGCATTCAAAACATTAGTGTCTGGATAATATAGTCTTATTTTATTGATACCATTTGCATGACAATGATTAACAACATCATTTTCTGATGGCAAATTATCAGCCATTCTTCCATAGCATACCCCAACACAGTGCACTCCTGCATTATTTGAAACAATAATTTAGCAAATAGTACTACATGTCACAATTGGTAAATGTGAAAAACTAAAATTGAGAAGCCAAATAGAAATGACTTTGATTTATATACACCGCCAACATAAGGAATTTCGATACTATCACGTCAACACACTTATTTTCAAGATCTTTATACTATCGATGCATATAAGTTAGACGCAATAAAAATATGAGCTTAAGTAATATACACCTGTCAATGTAAATAAGTTTTTACATTACCAGGTCATCCAAATGATATTTACAAGTAACCTTAAAATGTAGGATTTGAGATCTTGAAAATAAGATACGTTACCTGCTACAACAGGTAAAAATGACCTGATGGTATAAAAATTATTCATACTAATGATATATATTGCTTAAACTGTAAAAGTTTATATCTAAAACATTCACAAATAACTATATCTGAAAAAACTGGACCTAAATACCCCTTCAAAAGTAAAGTGTCATGTAAATTGAGACGGAAGAAATATTTTTTTATGAGAGAGATAGAGCTATATACCTGTCATTTGGAGGCCACATATGAACAGTACAAACAGTGCAACCGTAGCAACAACAGAGAAACTCTTAATGAGGAGAAACAGAAGAGCCATTAAGAAAATGTAACCAATTAAAACAAGAAACTTTCAAGTGAGAATTAATGTGAATGACAAGAATGAAACAATTGCTTTTTATATAGACAAGCAGCAGTAGATTTAGAAGCAAATTCTGGGAACCTAAGTGTATTAATTTTCCAGTCAAGCACTGTCGATAGTAGACCCACTAAAGACTCTGTCAATCAAGTAATGGAACAATAAATGGAAAGACTCGAAAATTCAGCAAATTGATGAAATTTTTAGTCATATAGTACTAATTATTAGAACCACTAGCTAAATATATTTATCAAATATTTACAATATGCTTATATCATATGTGTAGTGGTTCTTCTTGACCGGGAAGATTTACAATTCACAAGATAATTTACTTTATAATTAGGTCTCCTTCCATGATAATAAGTGCTATATTTGAGGGATTTTTCTTGGATAATGATTTTACACGATACGAATCTAAATCGGGTAGAGGCAACACAAGCATGACGCACCACTGTTCCCGTTAAATGTTAATAGCTAACAACTCACCACGAGCAATGTGACCACTAGACGTATTACAAACACACACTTATCGAATACTATAATATTGTTATAACAATAAAGAATATGGTTTCTTGAATCCTCGACTATAATGTATTTTTTGGGTATAAATCGTAGTTGTGTATGTATGTATAGATAGATAAATAGTAACTTGTTGGATTTGTATTCTTTAAAGATAAGGTGTAAATTGAGAAATGTGGATGTAATGTGAATTGGAAAATGTGAGGGAACTAAATGGACGGAAAATGAAAGGAAAATCACTTATCTCTCATTGGTAAAACAGAGAAATACTTTTGTCTTTATATTATGAAACACTTCTTCTAATTCTTAAAGGTTTAAGAACAGAGTGCCCCTTCGCGTTGTCGTCATCGCTTGGCCTTGGCGTTGGCACATCCTTCCCAACAGACACTCTTTTTGAATAGGTGTTTTCGCATCATTTCAACCCAGATGTTTGGCTATAAATATGGATGTTTTCCTTCATTTTTCTGCATCGAAATTTTGCATCTTCTACATATTTTCTTACAAATAAAAATTGAGTCTAAGTGTGATTTGAAGACTGACTCTTTGAGTTTGTCGAAGGTATTGAAGTTTGAGATACCGCTACATCAATATCAAGTATATCCATTTTATCCTAAGAAGAAATAATCCACAAGCTCAAAACCAATGAAAGAGGTTAAATTCCTTAAGGACACACAATAAATTATGTGACCTCTAATATTTATTTAATACTTTCTATATTTCTATTTTTCCAGTTTATTTTGTTTTTCTGATATTCTGATTTGAACACAGTTAATAACATACTCACACTTTTCTTTCAAAGCAGCAATTCATTAATTAAAAATATGTTTTTTCTATTCTTCAAACATCCATCCAAACTCCAACGATGGAAGCACAGTGGAGGTGACTACGTAAAACTTTTACTCTCAAACAGTTAGTCAAGCGACGTGAGTTAATGAAGAAAACGAAAATCCCTCGTTTCAAAAAAAATAACTTACTTTTCTTTTTAGTCTATTTCAAAAAGAATGATCTTTTTTCTTTTTAACAACTCTTTAATTTCAACTTTGCACATAACATGTTTAAGACAATAAGATTAAAGGATACTTTGGTAGATTTGACATATCTTTAATTTAAGATCACATGATTCAAAAGTTTTCTTTCTTTTCTTAAATTTCATGTCAAGTTAAAATAGATCATTCTTTTTTAAACAAAGGGAGTAATAAACTTGATCAAGTTTTCTTTTGCATTAGAAAGTCACTGTACTAATACTGCAGCCCCACATTTATTTTTCCACTATATTAAAAATATATATCTATTTTTACTTTTTTAATTTGAAAAATTAAAAAATAATTTATTATTTTATATTTACTTTATCCTTATTATTAAATAAATAGTATTCATTTCTCTGACATTTAGGATGACGTTGCAAATATTAGGGGTGATATAGTAAAAATATTATTTTATTTATTATTTTTTAAGAACTGTATCAAGTCAAATATCGGACGCTAAAGAAAGGGTACCACTTATTTAAAAAACTCGAAACTTACCGGTTTCCAAGCGAAACTCGATGCTACTTTAACACAAGGGCTGGTGTCCATCACTGAAAGTGACATCTCTGTTTGCGCACATTGGAGAAAGTGCTCTACTAGTAAAATCGATCCATTAACACCTATAAATATTGTTTCAACCAAGGCCGAGAACTCTTCTCGAATTTTTGATGTTTTTAAAAAAATGTATCAAGTCAAACATAGATAAATCGAAAAAGACGGAGGAAGTATATATTGAGATCATTCAAAACTTATTAATTATATATATGGAGTATATCTCATATATATGCATGTGCAACACCAATTTTCATAGTATCAAATTTGCTCTTTCCAGCTTCTCCCTCCTCTTATCATGGGCCTCTACAAAAGTATAGAAGTTTAATTAAAATACTTTTTACTTTTTTTTCTTGTTCGACAGTTAAAATGTCATTTAATTAGAATTAATACTAGTTTAATTCCATAACTTCAACACTTAGGCAAATGGAAATTGTACGTTCTATGATTTGAATAATTATCATAGCTAAAACATGAATTTAGTTTCATTGCACATGGCTTATCATCCAAAGTTTATCATTAATATTTAAGATCAAATGGGAGCATAAAGGCACAACTTGTCCTACTACATCAAAGGTATTAATTTATTATGATAATCGCAATAATCAATCTCTTGCACGACGATGAAAAAATAATTAGTAATAAATTCTTTTAATTAAGCTCTTACAATACTGCTCTAGCACAACTAGTATATATAGGGGCAGTTTTAGTTACGGATTCATTAGACTTTGTGATATTTTTAGTTAAAATTTTGTATCTGTTTAGAAATTTGTTTAGTATAATACGTAGAAATAATTGATTCAGAAACTGTATTCGCTCAATTCGGTAGAAAAAAGTCGAATAAACAAGTACCCAAGAAAACAAATAGGAAGAGTATACTATATAAGCTTATAAAGTTATCACCATCTCAAGCACTAAACTGTCTGGAAAATTAATTATAAATAATTATACACTTTGATATATTTTTCTGATCAAATAATTACTTAATCAACATAAAATTGGGTGTAATTGATAAAATACAATTACCCTCTCCAATTTTCAAGAGAATGTGAGAATAGGTGATAAAACTACACTAGGTAATTACTAGCTAAAATAATTTATTTAATTCCTTCTTACTTTATTTTGTCAATTATGTTATCACTCTTTCTAAACCAAATTCTCTTTTGTTGCTCTTATTTTCATTTTCAACTCCCCCCCTTCCCCCCAGTCGTTACATACAATCTGGTATTTTATTAACTTTGCTTTTATATTTATTAGTATAAATATTTAAAATGAAAAACATAAAATAAAATAATAAATACCTTTTTATAAATTGTATTTAACAAACATCGTTGTAATTAAAATGCGTTTAAAAAATATGACTTATAAACGCGTTTTACATATGCTAACTTTTAAATGACTTATATAAAGTAAGTTCAACAAAAGCGACTTATAGATGCGTTCGTTGAATACATTTTGTTACTATTTTCTATTTTGGGTCAATAGCACTTTGATCGCTTATATATTGATAAAATTATATTTTATTTTTTGTAATATTTAATTAAGCACTTTGATCGCTTATAATATACTTTTAAAAATACTCCGCATGTATAATATAACTTTTTGCATAAGGGGACAAAAAATATATGTTTTAATTAATTAAGAATTAAGTATGTTAGATCATATATTATGAATATTAATCAAAATTAAAATTTATCTATAATTGAAGAATCAAAATAGCTATTATAATCCGTTTTTATTTTTCCCTCAAAAATGAAAAAAAAAAAAGGGAAACCGATAATATGATCTTTCGAGGAAGTGCCACCTCAGTCAACTTGATCATCAACCGTCTTTCACACATCTCTATGCAAAAGATCATATCTTAGTCCACGTGTATCAATACTAGTGCTTTCTCTACTTTCAGTGGGTCCCGCTACCCTTCCCCCACAAAAGGAATTCCCTAAAAACTACTCCACCTAATCAAAAGGAATTCACTTTTGATCCTTCAATAAGGAAATCGAAAAGGGCAAAATGGTAAAAGAAGTGGAGAATTGCCATACAGCCCCATGTTAATTGAATGATCCGTAATCAATTGTTTTCCTAAAAGGGGTAAGGGTATTAAATTTGAGATTTTTGGTCCTTAGAAATTTTGTTGGTAGGGGGGAAATGGGTAGGGCCTTTGTGTATGTAATATTGGGAGGAGGAGTTGCTGCTGGTTATGCAGCTCATGAATTTGTTAAACGAGGTGTCGAACATGGCGAACTCTGCATCATCTCTGAAGAACCTGTAAATACTACTTTCTTCTTCTCTTTAGTTTCTTGGTTTTTAGTGTTAAAATTGGTTACTTTTTCAGCTTTAATTTATGGGTTTTTGATGTTTTCGTCTTCTTCTTGTTATTTCTTAATCTGGGTATTGCTGTTTATTTCTTACAATGTTGTAAATGTTCAATCTTGTGAAATTTTGCATGTAATAATCCAATTTGAGTATGTTTTCTTCTTGTCTGAGCTGAATTATGGGGTTTAGATGGTTTTTGCTTCTTCTTGTTCTTTCTTAATTTGGGTACAATGTTGTAAATGTTCAATCTTATGAATTTTTGCATCATGTGATCCAATTTGAGTAGGTTTTCTTCTTTTCTGAGCTGATGAATTATGGGTTTTGTGTTGACTTTTCGGGCCTAGTATAAATTTTAATTTGCTTGGCAGCAGGATGAGTATTCTAATCACTGAATCACATTGAAAAGTTTTGAATTTTTGTGGCTTTGAATGTTCACAGCAGCTAGTTCTTTGGTCTGGAACAACTGATGTGATAGAATATACCTGAGGATGCTTTCAAGAAAGTATTTTTGGTTAGAACTTCAGTAATTCTAGGGCTGTTGGGTTATGAAGAGATGTGAATAACAACTGTTTTGCTCCTAGCCTTTGTTCATAACTTCTAGAAAGTTTTAGGAGGATCATAGTGATACTTGATTTGCTTGGATGAATCCCAAAAAGCTGTTCTGATTCCAATAACAATGTCACGTGATAGAAATGCTAACAATCTGTAGATCTGCTATTGAGTTTTTAGTGCATACTGCCTACTTGAAGCTCTGCCGGAATGGTTATTCCTTTATACTGTTCCTCCCTCTCCTCATTCATTTTCTAGTAGGCAAAGATGCATGGAACTTAGCTATTTATCTTTCTAACTCCATATTCTGTTATCCCCATCCAATATAGTGTCAAGAGAAATAATGAAGTTCATAGCTTTAAGTTATCTGCCTCTTTTATCTATCTTGATCTTTTAGCTTCCCTGAGTTAAAACTAATGTCATTAACAAAATAAGACCAAAACTCATCAGATGCTTCCTTATGGAGACAATCATTCAATGGATGGTAACACATGATGGCTCTCTCTTGTTGGAGCTTCCTATATTTTTCCTACCTCATCTTCTAAATTTCTGCTGTTCTTTTCAGGTTGCTCCTTATGAACGGCCTGCATTAAGCAAGGGTTATTTACTACCAGAAGGTATCTCTCAGTCACCTCATCCCTGTTCAAATTTGTCTTAAATTTCTTCCAAGTGGATGATCAGGCTTTCTTTAGATTCAAAGAAAAGTTTTGTTGTGCACTGTAATTTGGGGCAACATCCTACAAGCATTTATGGTGGAATCCTTGCTGGCTCTAGTTACTGTTGAGATAGACATGCTAGCACAGGAAATTGGTATATTCAAGAGTTTGTGGTGGGGAGGATGTTAAGATCTGGGAGGATTTCCTGAAGGAAACATGATATGCACATTTACTACGGCAAAATAGCATGGTTCATATTTACTGATTTACTAGAGTTAATAGCATGGAACATCTCTCCAATATACTGAAGCTAATTGTGTCCAATTTCCGTTTAGCAGTTTTATGTTCTTTTGATTCCTCTCTTCCTGTGCCTTATCAAGGACATACTTATTGGAAGCATGTAAAATTTATTGTCTTGTCCTGATTACACTAGTTACAAAAGGAACAGTTCTATCTTTACAGTCACTTAACAGGAGTTATCTGGATGAGTTGTTTCTATTGTTTCTTCTTTTCTCTCCTATGTTCATTTTTTTAACTTATTGAGATTTTATCCCTTGCAGATCCTGCACGTCTGCCTGCTTTTCATTGTTGTGTTGGTACAAATGAGGAAAGGTTGACACCGAAGTGGTACAAGGAGCATGGTAATTTCTTACGATCTTTTGCTTCCTTAGCCTTTTAAAATATTTTAGCAGGCATCATTATACTTCATCGATTTTAATTTATGGTTTTCATAGATATATTTAAAATTGTCCAAAGTGATCACTTAGCATTGTGGTTACTGACTGCCTTGAACTTATAAAGGTCATTGAATTACTTGCATAGAGGTAGAGCTATAGAATCACACTATGTGTTATTCTATTGTAGTTAATGTAGCAGAATAATTTTGTTGGTGGTGTTTGGTTAAGGGATTGGAATCAGAGGCGGAGCTACATATAGCCGAGGGCGTTCATCCGAACCCCCTTCAGCGAAAAATTACACTTTTATACATAGTTAAAATTATTATTTTTACATATATAGTAGGTGTTGAACCCCCTTTAGCTTCTTTATGTGTTTACTTATTCATATTTCGAACCCCCTCAACAAATATCCTGGCTCCGCCACTGATTGGAATCCCCAGAAGTGATCACATAACCTTGACGACATGCCCATGCAACTCATTTAAAAAATGGCAGAAGGATTACAAACTAAGAGCTTAAGTGGACTGTGCCAACTAGTTTAGTTCATCACGTATGGATGTCTTCAGAGCTAAGTTTGATGTTTGTCTTACCTTTTGTAGGACTGCCTATTGAGAAGATAGCTGTTTCATAAAAGAAAAAGGATTAGTCTTTGCATTCAGAAGTTCATCTTTGCTTGGCATAGTAGAACCTTGTTTATATAGGAAGACCATGAACTATTTCCTGATATTTTATATCTGCTTAAGTTTCATGTTTAGCCAACATTTTGAAAGATTAGAATCAGGGCAAAAGATTTTGAGACTGACGTTCTTACTTTTCTTGGGCTGTAATTAGCTGCAGCAATACTGATTTTTGAATCACTAAAAATGAAGCTTCAATAACCATAGACATCATAAGGTTTTGAAATTGATCTCTTTTCATAGAATGCACTAGCTTGGGAGGGCAACGAAAAAAACTGCTGGGAACTGGAACCAGTGATTATCTTAATATTTCTTTTAGTTCTAGTGATTTTTTAGTGCAAAAGAATAAGTTTTTTAATATCTTTCCTAGGATATTGATAACTCATTGATTGTTCTATTCCCTTTAGGCATTGAACTGGTTCTTGGAACTCGTGTAAAATCAGCTGATGTGAGACGGAAGACATTGTTGACTGCAACCGGTGAAACCATAACCTACAAGATTCTCATAGTGGCAACTGGTGCTCGGGTATCTAATTTTTCTTCAGGCTTTTCTATCGTAGCACCATATTTTGTTGTAATTTTTTGATGCATTAAGACATTAGAGTAGTGTCCTCTTCTGATGGAGTGAATAAGCAGGGGAAAATGCAACTTCAAGTTATACTGGGTTCATCAATACTTTCGACGCAGAGCATAAAT
This sequence comes from Jaltomata sinuosa, assembly GCA_003996215.1. NCBI lineage: Eukaryota > Viridiplantae > Streptophyta > Magnoliopsida > Solanales > Solanaceae > Jaltomata > Jaltomata sinuosa. The sequence continues at coordinate 494,048 of QJPP01004564.1, read as the reverse complement.
TTTTGGGTAAAAATCCATTAAAATTGCAACAAATTGTAGATGGGAACCCAAAAATTTAAAAATGTAATGGATTCAGTGCTGAGAACCTTAAAGGTAGAACCCATAAGGGTTATATCCTGGATCCGCCTTTGTTAATAAGGACTAGAGCCTTGCTTTAAGTGATTTCCCAGAGAGGTCAGTGGATATTGACCAAACTTGAAATGCAATTCTGCTGTACCAACTAAGAAAAACATGAAAATTCTGCTGTTTCACAATACCTTAACTTGTGCATGTGATTTTTAGAAGTAAATTTATACCAGTGAATATCTTATTTGGTATGTAAGCCTCTTCATAGGGACGGCCTTGAAAAGAATTTCAAGAATCAGTAGCATAAAAATTGCATACAATCATTTTGATATGTATCCTGTGCCTCCACTCTGCTGCAGAAACTAGGTGTCAAGCTTGTTAGCATAGATGTTAGGCTTCATGGACATTCAGATGGGTAGAGTTCATTTAGTTCACAACAGAAAGTTTGAAACAGAATTGGATTAATGAGTGAGCTCTGAAGGTTCATGCCAAAGGCTTTCTTTGGTATGGACAAAGTTCAACCTCAAAGACCAAGTCCCTTGTGGACAATGAAAGTAAAAATTTATAAAGGCTCTGACTTTTGGTTGGCATGTACTTTTAGGCTTTGAAGCTTGAAGAGTTTGGAGTGAGTGGCTCAGATGCTGAGAGTGTATGTTATTTACGAGATTTGGCTGATGCAAACAGGCTGGTTAATGTGATGCAATCCAGCAGTGGTGGCAATGCTGTTGTAATTGGTGGTGGCTACATAGGAATGGAATGTGCTGCTTCTTTGGTGATCAACAAAATAAATGTCACCATGGTATTTCCAGAAGCACACTGTAGTAAGTATTCTTTTGTTAAGATGGACTTTTTTAACTCGAGTTTGTTTAGGTTGCTTTTAAATTCTATTCTTTTGTGAAGATGGAGAACTTTCTTTTCTATTTCTTACTCGAGTTTCTTTAGGTTGCTTGTAAATTATATCAGGAGTAAAAACTGTTTTTTCCCCCTCTCAAGAATAACGCATTAGTATAACTTTATTAGTTGCATTTCATCCAGAAAATACCAACAACTATCTGAATTCTGGCACATGCCTTACTCTCCAAACCATGCTATTAGTAGAGAAAAACAGTGATCTCAGTAATCTACAAATGCTTTAAAGATGTGAAAATTGTACAGAATGTGGGACTTCCACCCACATATTTTCTCAAAGCATGAAATCAGAGATTGAGAGCTTATGTATGAGAAATTAATTTGTTTCTTGTAATTCTTAAAACCCAAAATATAAGAGTTAGTTACAGTTACAAACCATAAATGTGCAACCATTGGTATTCTATCTTGAGTTCATCAGAAGACTAACTATTGTTTTTTCTAATGTTTATATAAAGCATTTAATTTTCTTTCCTTCTCTTTTGTTGTTAGTGGCCCGCCTATTTACTCCTAAAATTGCAAGTTACTACGAAGAATTTTACCGGTCAAAAGGAGTTAAGTTTGTCAAAGGAACGGTCTTGACATCATTGGATTTTGACTCCAATCAGAAGGTAAAGCCTGTTGCTTGCTTCACTTGTGTGGCGTTTGCTTGAAAGCTTTTCGCAGAAGTGTTTGTTTGAACTGCTTTTTCATTTACCTCTTTTTGAAGATTTCTAATTTCAACTTGACTAGTTACTTCGTTGGTGCAAACTCCAGATTATGAGTTTCTGAAAACAGCTTTTTTTAAATCCTTTTTTGTTTGAATAAGAAAAGGTTAACTTTTACTGAAGAGTGAAGATTTCCAAACTCTGTTTGACAAGTCACTTTGTTAAGCTGGAACAAACATTAATTAGCTGTAGCATTTCCCAATTTTATATATCACTGAAGTTATACTGGACATGATGCTTGAATACATGCAGATCACTGCAGTGAATCTGAGAGATGGAACCAAGCTACCTGCTGACATGGTCATAGTAGGCATTGGAATTCGACCAAATACCAGCCTCTTTGAAGGGCAACTTACTCTTGAGAAAGGTGGGATAAAAGTCAATGGTCGAATGCAGTCGAGCAACAGCTCAGTCTATGCTGTTGGGGATGTTGCAACTTTTCCTGTCAAAATTTTCAGTGAAACACGAAGACTTGAGCACGTTGATTATGCAAGGAAGTCAGCAAGGCATGCAGTAGCTGCGATCATGGAACCAGAGAAAACAACGGAGTTTGACTACTTGCCATTCTTCTACTCCAGAGTCTTCACACTCTCTTGGCAGTTTTATGGTGACAGTACTGGTGACGTAGTCCATTTTGGGGATTTCTTGGGGAATAGCTTTGGTGCATACTGGGTGAACAAAGGTCACGTCGTTGGGTCTTTTCTAGAGGGTGGAACCAAAGAGGAGTACGAGGCTATTGCAAAGATCACAAGGCTCAAACCAGCAATCAAGGACTTGGCTGATCTTGAAACACAGGGGTTAGGATTTGCATTGACATTGAGTCATAAAACAGAGCCATCGGAGGCTGTTGTTGTCAGCAGTGGTTCGGATTCCACTATTGTTATGGAGAAACCTTTACATGCCTGGCACGCAACAGCTGGAGTCATATTGGCTGCATCAATTGCTGCCTTTGCATACTGGTATGGTAGGAGGCGTAGAAGGTGGTAAACGTCTTGTTCGAGAAGCATTTCCCTGTGGAAGATTTTTACACGTCGATTCCAGCTGTGTTGTATGATTTTAGCTTTAGAGAATTCGAAATACTTGGCCTGAAAATGGCTTCAATTTTACAAACATGTATTTTGTCTTTACAGTATATATCAATACACATTATCCTCAATTCCTTATCATGCTCTCTTATGTTCAAATTGCTTATGTTTTGACACTAGTACAAGTAGTAGGAGGAAAAGACAGCTTTGAAATGACTGGGAAGAAAATCAATGTTAATGGTAGATGATGCTCTTGAAGAATTGGAAATTCCATTAGAACCTTAGTCCATGAATTCATGCAGTCATTTTTTTATTTGGGGGTGGGGGTTGTCAACATGTCAGCTATTTTGAATGCTAAATTTCATACTTAAAATGGTTGGACAAAATAATTTTTGGACTAAATAATATTTATTATCAAATGTGGATAAAATATTTCTATATGATATTCTAAAATTATTATCCTTATTCCATCAACCAAACGACTCCAAAAGGTACATTTAAAGTCTGAAGACCAACACTCAACGTGTGACCATTTCGATTTTCATCATTTTGGAACTTAATAATTTACTAATTATAAATATGGTAAGTACACAGATATCGAAGCAGGGCATTTGGTCTAGTGGTATGATTCTCGCTTTGGGTGCGAGAGGTCCCGAGTTCGATTCTCGGAATGCCCCCTTTTTAAATTTTTTTATTTCTGTCTTAATTTATTTGGTTAAATTTATTCACAAATTCTTACTCTATTATTTGCGTAAAAAAAAAACATTATAACAAGTTAGCATAAATGCAATATAATGGGCAAGGAACAATTAGTTAACTAATGATTGATGTCTAAGTGAAAAGTAGGCTAATGAAATATGATTGAAGTCAAGAAATAGGATTAAACTCTCTATATTCATATTTCAAAGTACATATCTGAGTTTCATTACTTTGAATTGTTTTTGTATGGGTAAAATTAGCATGAAGACATGTGGCAGTAGATGAATAAGTAGTTCAGATGCATGGACATCACGGTGAGCGTCACGGCAAGAGTAACCTCCCACAGAGGGAAGGAAGTTTCCTCCCATCACCATCGGTGACATGACACAAGATGACAAGCAGGAGACAAGAGTGTCAAAAGCGCGAAAGAGCCCCTGCAGGACAGAGACACATGAGATTATCAGCCAACCCACCAACGAATCAGACAAATGACGTCCTTACATTGACGGAACTCCTCTAGGACGTAGTTGGCTTAATGCCTTACCTTAGACACTATAAATAGTCACCCTTACTCACTTGTAAATGGATCCACCCTCCTCTCTCATATTCAATATCAATACAACATTAGTTGTTTGATCTCTAAGCTTCCATTACTGTCCATTTCTCTGTTGTTCTTTATTAGCTTGCTTATGACCTGTCGGCGGCACGATTCTGCTCTCAGTAGCTCTCGTAGACAACTCAGCTAGCCTAGTTCGCTTGTTTACTTAATCTCTATTGTCTTTTTGTTATTATCGTTTTTCCTTAATCATTGAATGTTCTAACCGCTAACAAATCGATAACTCAAGCGAGATTAAGAGCCCGTTTGGATTGGCTTATTTTAAGTGTTTTTTATGTTAAAACAGTTTTTAAGTTGTTTATAGTGTTTGGGTAAGGCAAAAAGTGCTTCTGGACACTTAATTTTAAGCCAAACTAGCAAAAAAAAGCTAAAAGCTAAAAGCTGAAATTTTCAATTTAAAAAAAGCAGCTTAAAATAAACTTATCCAAACAGGCTCTAAATCGTAATGCATGCATTTGACTAACATACGAATTCAACTGTACTAAATCCACGGTAAACAGTTTTGTTCGCAATTACTAGCATTGTATTGCATTTTTATTTGATCAAAGATTTTAACATCAATATTAGTAAGTTTTATATTATATAATCTAAATCATATTTTTAGTGATATCAGTGCCCAAAAAGAATCTCTTATAAATCTATTCAATAATAAATAAACCAAAAGAAAAAAATGAAGTATAAATGACCTTATCAACACAAATTTCAATCCCCTTATCCTATTCTTTTCTTGTTTCCTCTTTCACTCCCTTCTCCCCTCCCTCAAATTCTCTTTAGCTCTCCTACAATGGCTTCCACACTTTCCACAATTACCCTTCGTTCTCCCTCTCCAATTTCTCCCTCAACCGCTAGCTCCATACACGCTTCAATTTCTTTCCCCACCAAAACCCTAGAACTCCCCATTCGCACTTCCAAGCTCCACCACCGCAGAGCCACTTTCGTCCGCCCTCTCGCCGCCGTCGAAGCACCGGAGAAAGTAGTCCAGCTCGGAGATGAAATCTCCAATCTAACCCTCGCTGACGCCCAGAAACTCGTCGAGTACCTTCAGGATAAGCTTGGTGTTTCTGCCGCATCCTTCGCTCCCGCCGCCGTCGTCGCCGCCCCTGGTGGCGCAGCCGCAGATGCTCCAGCTGTTGTTGAGGAGAAGACGGAGTTTGACGTAGTCATCGATGAAGTTCCGAGTAATGCTAGAATTGCGACCATTAAGGCTGTTAGGGCTTTAACAAGTTTGGCTTTGAAAGAAGCTAAGGAATTGATTGAAGGTTTGCCTAAGAAATTTAAGGAGGGTGTTTCCAAAGAAGAGGCTGATGAAGCTAAGAAACAGCTCGAAGAAGCTGGTGCTAAAGTTTCTATTGCTTAAATAAATTTGTGGTAAAATGTTCATTCTTATTTGTGTTTTCGCAAGAGAATTCAGTTGTTAGATATACTTGTACCCAATTTTCTAAAAATCAAGTTTTTTCACCCGTCTTTGCTTATGGTTCTGCATCATTTGTGATTGTTCCAGTTTTAGATTGTTACGGGTCGTTTGGTACGAGGGATAAGAAATAATAATCCCGAGATGAAACAAGATTATTTTATTCTATGTTTGGTCAGAGGTATTAGTTAGTCCCGAGATTATTTGTTCCACCATTTGTACGTTATTTTGTATATATGGTGAGATAACCCATGGAATATCTCAACCCATGGGATAATTTTGTCTATCCCATCCTCCATACCAAACGGCACCTTAGTGTTTCTGTGCATTTATATTTGTTTTCAGTTCTTTACATGCAGAGCTACAATCTAAGAGCCTGTTTTGTTGGCTTATTTTAAATGTTTTTAAGTCAAAATAGCTTTTAAACACTTTTGAAGTGTTTCGTAAATACAAAAAAATGTTTATAAGCACCTTGTTTTAAGTCAAAATGATAAAAATAAACCAAAAGCCAATCTAAACAGGCTCTGAGATCAATCATTAGGTGTTCCCCATTTGGGTGGTGGCTTATTTCTAGTCCAGTTTTAGAGAAGGTAGTGGGGTCCTTGAAGGTCCGACTTTCGTCTTTGTTCGACCAGTCGGTCTCACAGCCAGGCAGGTTTATACCATTACGCTCATGAGCAGGATCTTAGCTTGAGCCTATCTTCGCCACACCTCCGTTGAATGTTAATCGTGAGAGTGATATAACCAATTGGGATGATTCTATGCTTGAATTTTGTTCCAAGAATTATTGGTTCTTATGCTGGCCAGTCTCAAGAATATGCAACTCCTCTGTATTGTATGAGTTTAGTTATGAGTTAGGTAGTCTCATTCTGGTTACAGGTCGTGAAAATAAGCTGATTCAATGAAATGCAATCAACTGTTGAATGGTTTTATCCATGTTACTTCTGTACTCAGCTATTGCAAAGATCACAAGGCTCAAACCAGCAATTGTGGGCTTTGCTGATCTTGTAAGACGAGGGTTAAGATTTGCATTGACATTGAGTCGTGAACCGCAGCCATCGGAGGCTGTTGTTGTCAGCAGTGGTTATCTTCCAGCCTTGTAATGGAGAACCCTTTACATGTTTGGCATGCAACAGCTGAAGTCATATTGGCTGCATCAATTGCTGCCTTTGCATACTGGTAAAATGTCTTGTTCAAGAAGCGTTTACTGTGGAAGATTTTACATGTTGATTCCAGCTGTGTTATGTGATTTTAGAGAATTCAGAATACTTAGCTTAGAAATGGGTTACCCGATCTTACAGATGTGTGTTCAGTCTTTAGGCTTGCTTTACAGTATATACACATTGTCCTCAATTCCTCATCATGCTCTCTTATGTCCAAATTGCTTATGTTTTAACACTAGTACAAGTAATAGGAGAAAAAGACAGCTTTGAAATAAATGGGAAGAAAATCGATATAGATCAACTTAATGGAAGATGCTCTTGGAGAATTGGAACCTCACTCCAGGAATTCATGCATTTCTTTCGAAGTCTACATGTCAGGCATTTTTGAATGCTAAATCTCATACTTAAAAGGAACATTCAAGTTTGAAGTGAATAAAACTGTGTGACCAATTGACCATTTCTATTGTAATCATGTTGGAACTTAGTTATGATTACAATACTATCTGCAAAATGGAGATCTGGAATTCCCTTTCCTTTTCTTTTTTTTGTTTTTTTACTAAGGGGACGTTTGGTACACCGGATGGGATAAAGAGGTATATCCCACCCTCCATATAGGATAATAATCTCATCATTTTAGTACAAAGGGTGGGATAATTTAGTTCCGGAATTAGTTAATACTCCACACCAAACATCGATAATTCAAATTTTATTTTCAGATTATTTTTCTTATTGACATGGTAATTATTGAACTACAAGCACATGGATATCGAAGCAGGGCATTTGGTCTAGTGGTATGATTCTCGCTTTGGGTGCGAGAGGTCCCGAGTTCGATTCTCGGAATGCCCCCTTTTTGTGTAGTTGTTCCATCTGTTTTCTCCATATTAGCTAGCGGACATGGACATGCGATTTTATCTGAAGACTTGGATTAGATTTTTTTTTCATTATCTATATAAAAGTTAATCATGAGTTTACTATGATCTTAAATCTTAATTGATTATAATAGTACATGAAGTTATTCTTTTTTAATTGATAAAATGAGATTAAGAAGAAAAGATGAGTTGTTCCTTAGTTAGTATTAGTTAAAGTGATTTAGAAAAAAGAATAGAATTCTTTAAAAGTAATAGTTTTATTATAAATTTAACGTGTTTAAAAAGAAAAAAATAACGTATTATTTCTGACCCATTAAGTAATTTAGAGACATATTTGGAGAAATTTGTTCGCGATAAAAGTATTTTTGGATCAAATTATTAATCACTCCTATAATTTTAGACCAAACTTCAATTTCGCAAAACTTGTGGATATTTTTTACTCCTTTCGATTTTTCAATAATAAATGGACGAAAAGGGCAAAAAAGAAAAGGAGCTATATATTACCTTATCAACGCAACTTTCCATCCCCTTATCCCATTTTTTTCGTGTATCCTCTCACTGCTTCTCCTTTCCTCCTCCTCAACTCTACTACAATGGCTTCCACATTATCCACTATTACCCTTCGTTCTCCCATTTCTCCCTCTACTGCTAACTCCACACACGCTTCAATTTCTTTCCCCACCAAAACCCTAGAACTCCCCATTCGCACTCCCAAACTCCACCACCGCAGAGCCACTTTCGTCCGCCCTCTCGCCGCCGTCGAAGCACCGGAGAAGGTAGTCCAGCTCGGAGATGAAATATCCACTCTAACCCTCGCTGACGCCCAGAAACTCGTCGAGTACCTTCAGGATAAGCTTGGTGTTTCTGCCGCATCCTTCGCTCCTGCCGCCGTCGTCGCCGCCCCTGGTGGAGCAGCCGCCGATGCTCCGGCTGTGGTGGAGGAGAAGACGGAGTTTGATGTAGTTATTGATGAAGTTCCGAGTAATGCGCGAATTGCGACTATTAAGGCTGTTAGGGCTTTAACAAGTTTGGCTTTGAAAGAAGCTAAGGAATTGATTGAAGGTTTGCCTAAGAAATTTAAGGAGGGTGTTTCCAAGGAAGAGGCCGATGAAGCTAAGAAACAGCTTGAAGAAGCTGGTGCTAAAGTTTCTATTGCTTAATTGAAAATTTGTGGTAAATGTTCATTCAAATTACTGTAAGTTTTTGTGTTTTTGCAAGAGAATTCAGTTGTTAGATAGTTGTATTGTACCCAATTTTCTAAAATCAAGATTTTTTCACCCTTTTTTGCTTATGGTTCTGCATCATTTGTGATTGTTTCAGTTAGATTGTTATTGTGTGTTTCAATTTCTTTTGATGCAGAGCTACTATCCAAGACAATTGCTCAACAAATTCATGTCTTTTAGGTCAATCATTAGATGTTTCCTGTTTAAAGTTGCTGTCATGTCATGTGGCCAGGAGGTCACGAATTCAAGCCTTGAAACAACCTCTTGTAGAAATGCAAGGTAAGGCTGCGTACAATAGACCCTTGTGGTCGGGCCCTTTCCCGACTCTGTGCATAGCGGGAGCTTAAGTGCACCGGGCTGTCTCCCATTAGATGTTCCCTGTTTGGGTGGTGACTTGTTTCTTGTCCAATGGTATAGGAGGTGAAAAAATCCTTGAAGGGTAATGTTAATCAGTAATATATCCAATTGGGCTCATTCTATGCTGGAAATGCATCAACTGTTGAATGATTTTGTCACGATCCGATTTCTCGGTCATGATGGCACCTACAACCCCCAGTAGGCGAACCAATCCCCGTAGTCCAGGACAGTTAGTAATGGGCTACTGTCTAATAAATAAGCGCAAGAATAGTTTAATAAGCAAAAGTAAAGGAACAAGATGAAGAGAATAGATAACAAGAATATATATATACATATGTGGAAACTAAACCAAACCCCAAGACCTGGTATCATAGTATAGAGCCAGAACTACATATAAAGAGTACAAACGATCCAAAACAACATATACAGATGTCTCCGAATGGTAATAGAGTACATAAAGCAAAAGATAATCTAAAGCTAAGCTCCGGTCGCCAAGAGCTCATCCTCAGTCTGAAGTAGTCCCTAAAAGATCTCCGAGCACGAACCACAATGATCTAGCGGCGATGGCCCACGCTAGGATCTGCACCAAAAGATGCAGGGGTAGGGTGAGCACCAAATGCGAAGCATAAGGTACCCAGTAGGTATCATAGGCCGACTGGACACATATAAGATAAAAGCATAGTAAGAGACAGAATAGAAGCAAGTAGTCACAGAAATCAACAAAAGGTACACAGGAACTAGCCCAGAGGGAAGTCAACAGAACAACATGCGAGGCCAGCAAGCAGAATATATATACAACAGGCACATGTGTAAATTAGAGACAACGCACCTGGGATCTTTGCAATAACATTATATACATAATAAGTTTACGAAATGGACAGTATACCGGTAACCTCAAGTGTAAGAGGAAGAGGGAAAGAGTAATGATAGGCATGCTCGGAAACAGGAATCAAAATCAACCAATCATATCAATCTCTAATTCAGAATATAACACCGTAGCAGTAACCAATTTCATGCTTAACCATAACAAGGAACAATTTCGTAAGTAAATAACAAGAATCTACCTACAGTCCCCCAGCCGCCATACAACTGAGGAACACAAACAAGTGAAAACAAACCCTCCGGCATCCCATACTACCGGAGCGTACAATCAACAAACAGCAAACAAGGGTGGAGCCTCAAACAATGAATAGTATGATGCATGAAGATCTCAAGTGAAATGGTATCTTTGTATGTACCCTCTCCGGCGTCGATCGGGCCCAGCAGGTAGGTTCCATGGAAGGACACTGCCCGTATACCTCTACTCCGCCGTATACCCTCCCCCCGGCACACGCAGCTCGAAGCCCCAAGCCCAGATGGCAAGGTCCATGGAGGTCCCATACCCCATACTAAAACTCAGTATCAAGACATGTCATCCGGAAGCAAGTCCGGGTTCAAGATAGAGACCCAGTCTCGAATATGCATGCCCAGACCCTGTCTAGGACTAAAGTAGTAGAAAATGCCTCAAAAACCCCTCCAAGGGTGCCCGGGCGTAATCGGGTCTAAACAGTAGAAAGTCATCTCAGGTGCTCGGTCTAACCGAGGCTAAAAACCATCTCAATTTAATAAGAAACTCAACTAGCACCCCGGCCCTGGCGAGTCTAGCATTAATAGTAAAACTGGTGATAGAAATCATAATTTGACCTTCTTTTACCCCAATAATATTCACAAGTTAAATCAAACCATTTCCAATTCATTTCCATAAAAAACGAGCCCCCGGGGCCATGCAAGGTTTAGAGAATAGTGCTAGTAGGCCCGAAGCCAAAATCATAGTAAAACATGGATAAAACCTCTTTATATGCATGAAAATGGTATGATCAACACAATAGTTGCCCAACAGCTCACAATCAATCTATCGACCCTGCACAGGCCCACAACTACTCAGCAAGCATAACCAGCCTAGGAGGATAATTCTATGCCCGGGACTCGCGGACATTCCCAATATCCCACCTTCTATGTTCCAGAGTCAACAAGACCTCACAGGACCACAACGGCAAGTACTACAAGCATCGGAGGAACAAAAGTAGGCGGACATGAATAAAACGATCAAGGTCTGTGGTACCAACCTAATAAACCCAACCCAAGGATGCCCATTAATACAATTTTATCCTGTATGTGCGGAGTCTAGGGAAAATAAACCGTAACCTACCTGTCGTCCGACGACAAGCTGCTAGGACGACGATGTCCAAGCTCGAACCGCTCTGAGAAGCTCCGAAACACAGAAATACCTTCCAACGAACGTCCGAACGCCCGAAGTTCCTTCACGGAAATTGTTCCTTACGTCCTAAGCTTCGCAAACACTATATATACGCAGCTTATACTCACCTATAAACAGTTCATAATTAAGCTTAAATCGGCAGATTTCCCAAAAGGATCATAACTTGACGAAACGTCCATAGAACTTCATAAAAACGATCATAAAAGATCCCCGAGATGATTACCTTAGCAAACCAAGTGTAAAACTTGAAGAACCACCAAGAAATACCAAGTCCTAACTTCTGAAACCAGCTTATCGAAGGGGAAAATGATTGTCACGCGTAGAGATCGCGTTTCTAAGCGCGGGGGCAAACTTTAGCGATAGAAATCACCAAAAACGCACCTTGATCACTCAAGAACTCTCTTGGAACCCTCCTTTATGTTTTCTCTTTGTTTCAGAACTGTGTCGGAGCTTTAAAACGTGAATTTGAAGCTTTAAATCGATTTTGACCCGACCTGGTTTCTGCCCAGACACTCTGCGATAAAACAGTCATAACTTTTTACTCTGAGATCGGTTGGACGTGAGGTTTTGTGCGTTGGAAACTAGACTCGTAGACCTTCGATTTGGTAGGTCGGGGGACTTCTAACTCTTTATATATTGAGAGAAAAGCTCTGAGACATTTGACCCAAAGTTCAGAAAATTTATTAAAGAAACTTACGATAACTTTTGCTGACTTGCTTGACTTCAAAACTTATCATACGACCATAAAGACCAAACAAATGGCCCGGGCACCAAACTACCAATCTCGACAAGCCTTAAATGACTTGGGACCGCTACAGGCAAGTTCTAACGGTACAAGAAAGGCGAAAACGCATAAATGACCTTAAATGACTATAGAAGTATTATGAATGTTATTGAAGCGCGACTAGATATTTATTGTTCAATGAAGGGAGATGGGAACAATGAGATACACTAGTTGATTTCTTCTCATTTGCTTAAATTGTGTTGGGCAGAATTATCTGTGTTGGTATAAGTAATAGTCCACGTGTGCGCAAGTCGGCTGAGGGTGGCACTAGGCTATTAACTTATTACATTAGTTTTGATTCTTCAAGGTTGTATTAGCTGTAATAGTAGTTGAAAAACTTCAGTCCCGAGTTGGCTTAAGGCCACACCTTCACTAAAGAATTTTCGCCATCTTGGATAAAAATCTGGTGTGGAGCCTATCTAATGAAACTATAATCACCCGTAAGGGGATTACAAATCCATAGCAGACTCAACACAGTCTGCTATCTAGAAGAAAACTTTTAAAAAGACAACTATTAAGACTATGAACTAAAACAAGAGTTGTTGCAACTTAGTTCTAATGCTCTCGGGCGCCCTTACATTACACATAAAAGCTACTTCTTTGGCTATGTGATCACACTGTCTACTCTTGGCTTCAGATGTTCTCTGGTTTCTCTCCATCCACGGAGCATGAACACTGTGTTGCTCGATCTCTCCAAAAATGTTGCCACACCCGTATCGGATCCTCCAAAAATGTACTATTTTTGGAAAATCCGATATGCACCCGTTGATATTTTTGAAGAGTCCGAGCAACACAGCATGAATGCATTTAGCATATAATAATCTGTATAGTCTAGCACTTTGAGACTTGCTTATGGAGTTCTTGATTGCCTAATCTAAGTGCTGCAAACATGTGTTAGCAATGAAATCTGGTCTGTTGATCCAAGATATGAGCCTCTTCCACAAGGCTCTAGCAAAATCACAGAAAAATGGCCTCTATTTTTCAAGTGTGCTTGACAGAAGTTACACACTGTATCCACATACAACCTCCATTAGACAACCTATCTGTAGTAGGAAGCCTGTTTTTAGAACTAAATTAACATGTTTGGTTACACATGAGGGTGTGCTTTCCTTGCATTTATGAGATGGTAGAAAAAAGGAGACGAGTTTCAGGGGATGTTTGGCTATGAAAATTGTGAGTATTTGAAAAAAGTAATTTCCATTGTGTATATGGAGTTTAAATTTTTATTTTTAAATTGACTTTGTATCTAATACTTGTCATATTATAAGACTGGTTAGTGTATTCTTCTAACGAATGTATTTAGATTCTTGAAAAATATAAATAATATATTAATCAAATATTTTGGTTGTAGAACCAAAAAGAAGGTTCGGAATTCGGCAACGAGATATTGGAAACCAAAACATAGATCACCAAAGTTTGTAGTGAGATAAATAAGAATTCTTCGTTGTAATTTCGAGTATAAGTCTTAATAATAATAATAAGCACTTCACGTCTTGATGAATTTTTTGCAACGTAACTTTAAATCAATTAGTCCAAAAATGAATATAGTATTTGTTGGAAAAATAATCATTTTGATTAATAGTAAAATTTATAAAAAGGGTTAAAGGCATGATCAAATTTATTTTCTTTAGGCTAAATGATCAAGACGGTAGATCAACACAGCAATATAAACCATTAAAGGAAAAAAAAAAGTGAGGAGAAGGTCGGGAGCCTTCTCTCATGAAAATTCTAAGCTAAAAAAGACAAAAAAAGAGTAGTATATTTTTCTCTGAGATTTTCTGATGTCTTCTATTCCTCTAAGATATTTCTTTTATATGTCACAAAAAACGAACTTCGATTAAATATAAAATGATTACATGCTTAGCACTGAAAAAGACTATCTAGTAGCAAGTGTCTATGTTCGGATACTTCAAGTGCTTTGGACTCATTGGTGCAAGACTCGAGATTGATTATTGATCTTCATGAGAGTATCATGAGGGTGTCTAGTTGTAAGGTGGCCTACCCCAATGAAAGGTTCCGTACACTATCCAGTCACGGAGCAACTTTATACAATCAGGTGTTAAATTATCTCCGATCATAGAGAACGATCCTTCCAAATTTCCTCAGTTATAACAAACATTTCCTCGATCTTGAATTTATCACGTGTCATGATTTGATTTGTCCGTCCTAAACTCCATATCCTTCCTTGATTTGATTTTCACGATCTTGAATTCAATTGATTCGGCCTTTCTCTATAACTCGAATCGAATAACTAAGTGAATCAACATGTTTCTTTCAAAATAACAGACGTTTAATCGATTTGAAAAAGAAATCAAGATGCTTATGATCTTATATACTTTCCCTTTGCTAGAGAGGCGACTCCTCCCCACACACATAGAACACAAATGGAACCAAAAAGAAATTGAGGGAAAGAGAGCGGTAAATGATGGATGATTCAAATTTGAAGGAAATCCCCAAAAATCACCGCCTCCATCCTTGGAATTTTGATTTCGAAGCCTTTCATTTCAGACGTTACATCTCAACCGTCAAATGAAAAGAGAGTTAAGTGAAACAGTCCTGAATATTTTCAAGGCATATTGAATCTCAACCGTCCAGCTCACTTTTTGACTGAGAGAAACGGAAACTCTACATACATATATTTTTGTCCAAAAGCAAATAAAAACAAGGCACACTCCCTATATACTCTCTGCGGTTTCTACAACCTCATTTTACTCTCTCTCTCAACAAACAGGCGATAACTCAAGAAATTTGTGAATTCCGTTCGATTCTGGTTTGTTCCTTTTCTCTGTTTCTGTTTTTCCTTCTTTTTTCTTGAATATCGAAGTCGTCTTTTTTCTTTTTTCTTTATTTTACCTGTTATCGTTTTCGTGTATATGCCTTTTAAGGACTAGAAAATGGAACCCCAAACCCAAGTTTTATGGAAATATTGAATCTTTATGGTGGGTGCTTTAGCTCTCTGTTTCTGAGGGGTTTTGGTTTTGGGGATTTTTTCTGAGCTGGGTAATTTTGATTTTGCAGATTTGAATCGCTATAAAACTGAAGTGGTTAAGTTTTGTGACCAGTTTTTGGGTATGTCGAGTGACAAAAATACAGAGAAAACCAAAACCCTAGCTGGGTTGTTAGCTGAAGCATTAGACTCTGAAACCCTAATGGCTGATGCTGGTGGTACTGGCCCTGGACCTGGGTTTCCTGATGAGGAGCCTAGGGTTTCTGGTGATAACGGAAATGTGGATACCTCGAAAGTGGGGAATGGAGTCGATGGTGATGGAATTTCTCTTTTGGTGGAAGTTCATGGTTCACTGGAAAATGTAGGCAGCAGCGGGAGGGATGGTGCTAGTCAAGGGGCGGAAGCAGAGGAAGGAACTGGACGTTTGGTTGAGGGAGTGAATGGAGAGGAGGAGGATGGAGCTGATAATACGGATGATGAGATGGTTGATGCAGTTGATGTGGAAATTACAGAGGATAACTCTAGGGAAGATACAAGGAGTGTAAAACATGTTTATACAGTTGGTGACTTTGTGTGGGGCAAGATTAAGAGTCATCCGTGGTGGCCAGGGCGTGTTTATGATGCTTCCAGTGCCTCAGACTTTGCTATGAAGTATAATCAAACAGGTCGATTGCTAGTGGCATACTTTGGAGATGGCTCATTTTCTTGGTGCCCCCCTTCACAGTTGGTACCATTTGTCGACAACTTTGAAAAGATGTCGAAACAAAGCACTTCCAAGAGTTTCTTATATGCTGTTGAAAAGGCCTTGGATGAAATAAGTGTACTTGTGGAGTTAAATACGACTTGTCAATGCATCTCCAAAGAGAGTCGCGCCGGACTTAGTTGGCCATTGGCAGTGAATGCCGGAATAAAAAAGGGTGTTCAAGTGCCTGAAGGAGAAACTGTGAGGCTTTTAATTTCTCAGTATGAGCATACTGAAATACTCAAGGGCTTAAAACATCATGCGCAAACCAATTATAATTCCAATATACTTGAGTTTGCTGTCTTGAAAAGTTGGTTATCTGCTTTCTATCGTGCTAAATGTGGATGCCCTTTGGCTTTATATTGTGAACCCCTCCAAGTTGAAGGCCTTGAGGACAAGAAGGATCAAGGTATTGATGGAAATGACTTCAGCATACCGATTGAGGTTCCTATTCAGGGTCCATCAGAAGAGGAAACTCCAAATTCTGGCTCTGCAAAGTTACCTATGACTGCTTGTGATAAGATTTATCAAAAAAGGAAGCAGAAAAGTGTGGCTGAGCTTATGGGAGAGAATGCCAAGCCCAAAGCTAAGAAGACAACTGTAGGAGATTCTACACCTTTGTCTGCAGAATCATCTGAGAAGAAAAGGAAGAAGTCTGGTAGCAGCTCTAAGAGTGTTGATGAAAAAAGCTCTAAGAGGGTCAGCAAGAAGTCTGGCAGCACCGACTTGGCGAAGACAAAGAAACTTAGTGTTTCAATTCCTGAGCGTGATGAACTTGGTGACCAGAAGGACATGAATGCGAGCCCTTTATCAAGGGAAAGAAAGAAGAGCAAGTATTTGTCACCTCCTTATACGAGCCCTAGGTGGAATGTAGGAAAATCAAACTTTAAGAGGGAACTGGAAATAGAATCTCAGAAATATTCTGATATTACCAGGATTGGTGAACGGATGACAAAGGCTGCTCGGCTTCTGTTGTCTCCTGATGCAGACCATGGCAATGAGGCTGTCAAGGATGATGTTGACAAGAGTTCTCACATCGGAAAGCGAAGCTCTATGACTTTTGATACCATGGATATTAATTCATCGGTGAATGAGGTACTGTCTGAGGTTCAGTCTACTGCTCTCAACCCTCTTTTATTGAGGAATGGAACTCTTGAGAAGGCCAGAGGTTTCATTTCCACTTTCAGAAACTCAGTGTATTTCGATGGGTCAAACTACAAAAAATATCACGAAGTGAAAACAGGAAAGAAGGTGTCCAAACTCAATAAAGCATCTTGGCCTTCAAATCAGGGAAAAGAAGTTGAGGAGGATGGTAGAGTAACCTCATCTGTGATTCTGAGGGTGACATTTTCAAGTGGTGTTACTTTGCCATCAGAGGATGAAATCATCGAGATATATAGCAAGTTCGGGGAGCTGAATGAAGAGGAAACAAAAATGCTATATGATTCAAATGCTGTACAGATTGTCTACAATCGTGGTTCAGATGCTGAACAGGCCTTCAAGGAATCAGTAAAGCGAAGTCCCTTTGGTGCTGCTGATGTGAACTTTATGCTCAGTTATTCCTCCGCAAACCCTGAGATTCCACTTTCCTCACTGAAAGCACGCAAGGGGAAGTCACAGGTGCAACTAATCAAGCAGAAGCTGAAGGGAGTGGCATCAATGTTTGAAAAATGTAAGGATAAGATTACAGCTCTGGAGAAATCAGAGTTGGAGACTCAGATGAAATGCTTGCTGGAGAAGGTAAGTGCAGCGACATCAGCAAAACCATAGGTGATAACTGCATAGTAGGATGTGAAGCTTGTTGCTTCAACTTGATATGTTCTCCTTTTGTTGATATTGTCGAGCTTATGATACTGAATGCACTTCCATTAGGTTTTTGTATGAAGTAGGAGCATAGGATGCTAGCTTTGTACAATTGATTGGCTCAGGTTACTATACAGTTGAATTTACTTTGATCAGGATGTTGTTTGAGTTAACCCCCCCTCCCCCTCCCTACACACACACACAACCAACCAAAACTAGAAAAGTAAAAATGCTCACCTTCTGCATTTATGAACATTGTAGTCAAGGTATCTTTGCTAAAAGATCCTGAACTGCACTTAGAGAAAGTAGCTTGTAGAATGCAGGGATACACTTGTTTTCTGTGTCATTTGCTGAGTCTCCTATTTGCACATCCAGAGAGTTAATTTATACCGAGATTGGCTTGTTTATGGATGCAAGACCATTGTAAACTTACTATTGCATGCGACTGCATCTACTGTTTGGAAACGTTTGAGTGCAGAAGAAAACAACAGAGCGCATATTTTTATTTGTTAATCATAAATTACCTTGAAATGTACTGTTTGAGGTGCCAATGTGTGTGTCTAAATTTTGCATCTGTGCTAAGCCAAGAACAATCTTGAAGTTCTGCAAACCAGACTATTAAGCACAGATACTGAGGAAACCTACTGTCTTCCTAAAAGATGCTCATACATCAATTAGGGGTCGTTTGGTGTGAGGTATAAGGTATAATTGTCCCGGGATAAGATGCATGATTATTTTATCCCTGCATTTGGTTGGAGGTATTAGTTAGTTCCAGGATTATTTATACCATAGTGATGGGGTAAGTTATCCCATATACATGGTGGAATAACTAATCCCGGAATAACTTGTTCCCAACCAAACGATCCCATAGTTGGTCATTTACAGGGCATTGTGGAGTCAGAGGACATTCAGCAAGCTTGCATAAAACTCGCTCATAATCTTTGCCAAACAGTGATTGGAGCTATTAGGCTGCTAAAGCCCACATAATTAGTATAATATCACCATAGTTCCACTAAACAAGATATCGTACATTTGATCTAAGTGAGGTTTGATTCTAGAGGGCTTGGAAATCGAGATGTATATATTTGAGCGGATTTGGTTAAAGAAAGTGAATTGTACAGGGGAGGATTTGCTGCAAGTGATTAATGTTAGATTGCATAGTGGAGCTAGTTTTTTCTATTTTCTTTTCGTATTCCATCATGGATTTTTTTTTGTTTTCCCGAGTACGAGTGTGTGACTTGTTATGATTGACTCAGTGAATGGGTCTGTCATCTTTGATTTTGAAACACAAAATAGATTAAGAAATATTTGAACTATGATGTTCGGGATCCAAAAATTACTTGTCAAAGTTACAAACCTGAGAAGAATATATTATTTCTAATGTCATTATTTCCGATGGTAGTATACTTATTTCTATTTCGAACTAACTACGTTATTTTTCAAAAAAAGAATAGTATTATTTTTAAACAATTGTTTACGAGGGAACAAGGTTGGGTCAGTAGGACCAAAATGATTAGAACGCTTAATATTCAATTTCATGGCATTTACTCTTTTGGAATAATTATGACCACTTAATTATTGGGTTGTCCCCTCAATCTCAATCTCAATGACACAAGTAGATATCTTTATCTCAAGAAGAAACTTGAATAAACATGAAAACAAGAAGAAAAAAAAGAATGATCTGGAAAAAAGAAAAAACAACTTTATCCTTGGTTGCTGGTATGTATTCTCCTGTCCCTCCGTGCTTAAAGAAAAAATAATAATTTTAGCACTAATAATATAAGAGGGCCACACGTCTCCTATAATATTATGAGTCAAAATTTAATTATTATATTGATTGATTTGGGTAGGTGCAATTCCTAAGCCAACAGATTTACAACTTTTAATTATATTGATTGCAAATTCTGCAGAGATAATGTTGCAATATAATAACTATTTGAGTTTTTATTGTTGCCAATTACGATTTTGGGCCTTCTTTTTGTAATTTGGTGGAAAAGGAGGTCCACGGGCCCTTTCTTTTTAGTTAGTTCTTTTTCGAGTTTAAGTTATATACATCATTAGTATAAAGTATGTTTCTCTATCAAATAAAGTTAATATCTTCACGAGATAGTGGTAAGGTCTTCGTACACTCTAACCCTCCTCAAATTTCACTTGTGGGATTTCATAGGGATGTTATTGTATCAAATAAAGTTAACTTAATGATGTAAAAATGCCTTGCACTAATGGTGTATATAACTATATATATACATAATGATGATGTTCAACTATTCCATCCCCCACACTTGGCCCAATCAATTCATATCTAATTTGTTGATTAAGTTGATGATAATAAGCATTTGAAAATAAACTGGGGAATCATTAAGCAAATATGGAGTGTTTGTTTACTGAATCCAAAGAAAGTTGCAAAAAGTGACAAAACAGAGATACATTTTAAAACAACAAGAGGAGAATAGGCTTTGCTTCATTTAAAATAGAAGTACTAGTAACTACTACACAAGTATTTAAGAACAAAAACAAAGATAGGTTCTCTCAACTCTAAAAAGGCAAAACTATACAAATGATTTTAAACAGATAGCAGAGTTTAAACTAACATAATGATGAAGTTGATTAAAACAAGACTTAGATATAAAGAACAAGGTAACAAAATCAGCACTGTGATTAAAAAAAAAAAAAGACATAACTTGTAGTACTAGCAATAATAAACTGTACAATTCACAAACACAAGAAACAAATTGGTGGTTTTTTTACAGTTCAAAACCCAAATATTCTAAATTCTAATAATAGTGATCTTGCTACATTGCTCTTTTTCCCTTCACTATTCATGATTCTCCCATATATAGTACTACTCCATTTCCGATGCATCTCTCGGAAATTTCAAGTTCGAGCTCTGAGAATACCTTTTTAACCACGCAAATTTCAAACACCGGATGCTTCAAGAAAAATGAAAATGAAAATTACCCAGTATTACTATTACCTTGAGAATGGATTCCAGTGTAAGAAACTCTGCCAAATCCCAAATGACCAACTTGTTCATACAATTCTAACCAAAATTCTTCTGCATCAAACTTAGAACTAATTCTGTTTTTGTCTTTTTCTTCTTCTTCTTCTCCAATTACAATTCCCATTGATTTCTTCCCATTTCCTGTAATTTCTGATCTTGTTGAAATTCTTCCATCTGTACTGTCCAATTCATACGTCACGCAGTCACGGTAACTGTAACTCTTCTCCATTTCCTCCTCCTTTATCTTCTTCTTCTTCTTCTTCTTCCTCTTTTTCGTCTTTTTTTCCGATTTTTTACCTTTATTCCCCAAATATTTTTTCCCCATCATCCACGGGATCCTGAGAAACGCCAGTGCTAAAATGTCAATCACGGCACAGGGGCAGCAGCATAATGCCACGCAATCGGCTACAACTCCACCTGTACATGACTTGCACGATTTCCCCGTGCACTCGATCGGGTCGTCGCCGTCGCCGCCGTCGTCATCGTCGACGGCGGCCACGTGGCGGTGGTTCTTGGCGGCGTTTATTGGGGCGTTTCTTGAAGGGGTATTAGTACTCATCACGTTGGGAGTAGTAGTAGTAGTCTTGTTACGTGCAACTGCTAATGGAGATGAAGGGTAACCATCCATTGCCTCTTTCTTTGATAACTACTAAGTAATATCAAATGATGATCAACAATGACTTACAAGAAAATAAAAATGTATTAAAGCTTTGTAAAAATGTAGACATATACAAAAATATTTTTTTTTATATATGCACACACACAGAGAGAGAATAGTAGTATTTGGAAAGAAATTAAAAGGAGGATCAGCTTAGGAATTTGGTATGCTGTGACTTTGAGAGAGTCTTTGACTCTTTTAATGGTTCCAATAAGTAGTGCTCCCTCATTTTTACTTACTCTGTCTCAATTTGCGTGACACTCCCTGATCCAATACGAAATTTAAAAAATAAGGGAAGACTTTGTTATATTTAGTAAATTATTCTTATTAAAATTACGTTAGTGTTTACTTTATAGTTAACATTCCTTTACAATAAAGTATTAAATGAGATTCAATAAAAATGAAATGGAGATTATGTCATTAAATAATTGTCAAGTGGATCCGTGTAACTTGTATTTCTTAAGGTGTACTTTTTTTCATAAACATAAAAGTCTACGGTTAGTGAAAGCTATCAAAACTCTCCTAACTCTTAAACAATCTTACCAAATGAGAAAATTATAGTTTATAAACAAGGTATTCACATTTCTCTTTAAATAAATATTTGCGATTACATTTATTACAAATTTTTTTAAATACACAATTTTACAAAGATTCAACAGTCAACAATAACAATAGTAACTAGCTATTCTTTAATATAATCATGTAACATGGTATAAAGTATAAACAATCTCCTGATGTCGAGCATAAATTATTATTTTTTATAAAATATAAGCTTATAAATCAAGTTATTCATTTAATAAAAATTGAAATTACAATTGGAACTCGACATTTCTATTGCTAAATTTTATGCTCGGTTGGCATAAGTAACTTTTTTTTATATTCAGATGGTCAAAAAAAATATTTATAAATTATGTTACTTGTTAAAATAGCTAAATATGACCTTCTATGATGTTAAAAAGTGATATTGACAGTGTATATTACCTAATTTTGTTTAAAGTATTCACCAATTTAGGCTTGACGTAATGTTTGCTTTCTTTTCTAACAGCTATTTTTCTGAATCTTTCCATCATCACTAATATCTTTATATAAATCAAATTAATATTTTAATTGTGGTCTTTGCTTCCAAATATCTTTAACTTTGATATGATATTTGTGATCAAATTAACTTTTCAATCATTACATTGGTATTTTTTTTTATTATCACCAAATATAATATAAAAGTCGAATTAGTATATAAATTATTGTATCTAATAAAACACCGTGAACACATAAAATAGAAGTACCAAAGTCCAAAAACAAATACAACTAGTAATATTTTTAGCCATACAATTACACTCTTGTGATTCCAAAGGGTAGAGAGATGTATGTAGCACGGTCAAGGTGAAAAAAAAAATTGCCCAAAAAAGAAATATAGAGACATATGGGTTGTGGTGCTATGGTGGAACTGTTCTATCCTTAATTAGAGATATCGGGTTTGAGCCTTGGAGAAAATCATGTTGGGAGCAAAATGGGCCCTGCAAATGTGCAATTCAAAATTAGTCGGGGCTCCAGTACGAAAATCGAACACCGAGCGGGAAAACAAAAGAAATAGAGGGGAAAAACTACTGCTCACTTTGACAGCCTGAGAACTCAGTACATAGCCCATATTCTCTATGGAGCATGGTGAAAAATTCATCTTACTATTACATATTTAACCACTTTGGGCAACATGTCACCCCAACCCCTCTTTCATTTCTTTTTTCTAGTTTCTAGAGTGGAATGAGGAGAAAACAAATGGAATATTTTAAAGTAGTTCAAGATTTGGCCTTAAAAAAGGTGTTGCTTAGTTTATTCAATGTAATTTAAATTTGGTTGTTTTTGGAATGACCATTCTTGAGGTAAATACTTATTTACCCCGAATGTTTATATCAACTAATTATTTTAACATTTGTTAACTAAGTAATAAGGTAAGAATACATTTTTTTTTTGTTCTCCACCGATGTTTGATATCAGTAGTAGGGCCTACTAAATTCGAATTCGTGCTCTGCATTAGAGGCAATGGCGGAGCCAGAATTTTCACTAATAGGGTTTAAATATGAAAAGGTAAACACACGAACTAACCGAAAAAGGATCAACATCTAATATACATTAAAAATAATAATTTTAACCATGTATAAATAGTATAATTTTCCGCACAAGGAGGTTCGGATGAAACCCCTAGGCCAAAGCTAGTTCCGCCCCTGACTGGAGGACCCATTTCTAGGAGCGGCGTTCTCGATATGAGCTCTAACTCAAGATTTCTAATTAAAAATAAAGAGATCATCTCAATCATCCCACCACAACCCGTACTGATAAGGTAATGATACATATTACTTAATCATAATAAAATGACAAACTTGTATATGAAAAATATATATACACCCGATTCGAATAAGTTTTTAGCCTGTTCTTGGGTGGGGATAGAAAAGAGTTGGCACAAGAATGAGAAGAGAGCTTAGAAAGGGAATGTAAAAGAAGTGACATAGACAAGAAACCCTTCAAGCAGAATTCCAAGTTAGTGAAACTTGTTCATCTTCCACTGGAATTTTCGTAAATTACATCACCCTTTTTCATGTCTTTCGATCCAACATAATCTTTTGTTTCCCCTTTGCCAGAACTAATTTTATTTGCACTGAATTGTCAGTGGACAATACCATACTACTAGTACTAGTACTTTCATGACCCATCACCTCCCTTATTTGCCAAATGTTACTTGTAATCATGATGTTCAGCTAACGCGTCACTCGACTATTTACTACATATTTTTTTTTTCTTCACCGATATAGGTATCGAGTAATTTTGAATTAGGGATGTGTATACGTAGGTAATAAAAGTCGAACTACGTATCTTTTGATATATTTCATTATTTGATACCGTATTTATTAATTAAAAGAAGTCAAAATACAGAAAAATATTATGATTACATGTACGCAATACACACACAAACACATACATACATACTTACATACACATATATGTATATATTTCAAAGAGAAAAAATGCATAAAGACCCCTCTAAAGTTGGTCGACATTTGGAAGTAGACACTTGAACTTTGCGGGGGTCCTATATATTACCCCCCTAAACAATTTTGAACTTGTATAATTACATTCTTTTTTGGCCAAACTCTCTTTAAAGAGCGTGAGGAACAAAAATAATAATTATATAATTTTATTTTTATAAGTTTGTTTTTATAAAATGTATTTTTTTATTTTTAAAATATTATTTTAATTGTTTTGCTTTTTCAATTTTTTCTTTTTCGGTATCTTCTTCTTCACCAAGAAGACCCAATTGCTCCAGATCTCTGTCACTTTCTCTTTTAAGTTTCTTGCTTCTCATTTTTTTTTTTTTTTTTCCTATGTTTCTTCGGTATCTTTTTACTGTAATTTACACTATTCTGTCTCTTTTTCATATTGATTTTTTTATGAAGTTTGGTAATGGGGTAAGTCATTGGAGAGGGAATAACGATTGAATGTGATTTTTAATTTTCACATTTTAGTTTGGTAACAGTGATGGTTTTGATTTTTTGATTTAATATGGTGGTGGTTTGGTGGTTATTTGGTGAGGTGGTAGTATAACAATGACTGTGATAATGGTTGCCGGAGGGTGACCTGCGGTGAGAAGCAAAAATTAATATTATAGATGTGTGAAAATTGAAAGAGGAGACAGAGAAATCATAAATAAATAAAAAATAAGAAAAAAAGTTAATCGAAATAATGAATAAAAAATTAAATACATTTAAATACGTGGCAAGTTATGATTGGTGCGTGATTTGCATTTTCCTTTAATAGTTAGGATTGACTGAAAACGGAGATATTTATATCACTTTTAAATTGTTTAAGGGGGTAATAGGACCTCCGCAAAGTTCAAGTGTCTATTTCCAAATATCAACCAACTTTAGGGAGTATTTTATGCATTTTCTCTATTTCAAATAATAGTAATTTATATGGATATAAATATAAACTAGTAAAATGCAAGCTAAGTAGTTATACACAAATTATACAAAGTCCTTCCAAAAATATACGTGGGAGAAGGTCATGCTACAAAGCGTGTTTGTCTTTAAATACAGTATATATGTTGATTATTATACATGGCTCAAGTACGGAAGTGAACAGTGGCGGAACCAGAATATTCATTAAGGAGATTCAAAATATAAATAAGTAAACACATAAAAAAGCCAAAAGGGGTTCAACACCTATTATATATATATATATAAACAATAATTTTAACTATATATAAACAGTGTAATTTTTCGCCGAAGGAGGTTCGAATCGACTATATGTAGCGGGGCGAAGCTACAGTGTAAGAGACGGTTTAATAGAATTAATAATTTCAAAGAATTAAAATTCTGAACTCATAAGCTTCAAATGTTAACCTGGCTCTAATTTTACTACTAACATCTCTATTGTCCAACTCTATCTCCATGTGCTTACCACAGTAATTTTAGATCGAGGAGCAGCATCTTTTTTTAAAAAAAAATCTATATCGTACATAGGTTAGCATTGAGTAATAAACTGTTTCCTCTTTAATGCAAAACAAGTAATTAAGTTTAATTTATATATTTGTACAGCAGGTGCCTTAATTAGCATGATTAATTGGGTCACCTAATTACAGTAAATTAAATATATAGTATGATCACGAGGTGAGATGAGTCATATGCATAATTAAAACACAAGAATTCTACTCCCAATGTCAATGTGAACTGTTAAGTATAGAGATTCCACATGTGATGTTTCCCAGATCCTACAATTTTTTTATTTCTTTTTTATATTCCTAATATTCAGATACGTATAAACATGGATCCTAAAATCCATAAAAAAAAATTACCAAGTCAAAGATATATTTCCTCCTGCCTATTTTATTTGTCATATTTTTTTATACACCTCATAAGAAGATACTTTCACCGGTTCAAAATAATTGAATTTGTAACTTTTTTTATGGTTCAAAATAAATGTATCTTTCGAAATTTAAAAATATATTAATTTTTTTTTTTTTCGAATTACCCTTCTCTTTAATGAATTTTTCAACTATTTCTATTTTTTAGAAAAGCCCGAAAGAAGCAAAAGGGTAATATTATTAAATCACTCTTTGATTAATAAGAGAATATTAATTAAAAGGAAAATTTGACTTGTCGTCTTTACTAAATATTCTTCAAAGCGGAGGCAAAAATTAAAGTCTCCTATCTATTAATCAAGCAGTGATGGATAGAGTTACTCGATATTTATATTGATAAAAGATACTCCCTCCATTTCTTTTTAGTTGTCATGTATATTCAAATAGTTGTTCAAAAATACTTGTCAATTTAAAGAATTAAGAGAGAAGTAGTTATTTTTTTTCAACTTTGCCCTTAGCATTAATTACTCTAGAGTTAAGATACACATAAATAGACAAAAAAAAATTTAGGAGCGCATGAGTAAAATTACACTACTAATTAATTTTTTTAATGATTGTGCAAAGTCTTATCATGATAACTAAAAAGGAACGTCGAGATTAATAAATATTTTGTAAAATTGATTAGCGTAAATTGACCCGGAAGAAAAGTACTCCCTCCGTTCCCTTTTAGTTGACAGGATAAGGTTATGCACATCCCTTAAGAAAAAGTTAATAAGGAATGCAATTTGACTAATATAACCTATTGATCTTGAAAAGTGGTATCTTCTTCAATCATTATGGAATTTATCTTTATTATTGGAGTACTAAATTTATAAGTTAAGGGAGTAATAAGGAATGAAAAAAATCAAATGCATTAATTGAAGGCTGCATTGTAACTTTAAATTAGCTTGGCATATTTTTTGAAAACTGGACAATGATCACTTTTTTCACATTTTAGAATGACTTAAGTATTAAGGGTAGAATTGGAAAAAAATGGTTAATTGTGTCTTGATTATTTAAATTGACAACTATTTTGAAACAAGTATTTTTAATATACATGTCAACTAAAAAGGACCGGAGGGAGTATATAGCAATTAATTTTGCAAGTCCAACCGTCAGAATAAAGATATAACGAATATTGAAGAAATCAAGATTATTAAAGATTTAAAGTTACTAGGAACTTTAGATTAACTTTCACGTGAACTTGCATTATTAACTGCGCAAAAGTTATACACTCAACAAATGTAGTATTAAAAACAAATTTTAATGGTTAACTTATATTTCATATTTTTCAAAAACTATTCTACTAAACATAGAAATTTTTGTCCAAGCATGAAAAATATTACTAGAAATTAAAGAAAAATACTGTTACTTTTTTGTCTTTCGATGATGTAATTGGTTTACTTATGTAGTAAAAAAATAGATGGGGTTTTATGAACGGTCAGGTGCTTTTCAAAAGAAGAAAAAATTTAAAAAAATACACCAAAAAGGCTTAAATTTTGAAAAATATACAAAAAAAGGTTACAAGTCAAGAAAATAATAAGTTGATGGATTGCACGATAGTTGTTAATAAATACTTAATAGTTGCAAAATAATAATCTTTTCTAAAGCAAAAAATGTATGGTCATTTGTGGATATATGATGGCTAACTTATACTAAAACGAGCAAGCAAATTAAACAGTTACTTTCATTAGTACAAATCAAATTTCACCTGGGTAAGAAAAAAAAGAGAATCATAAAGAACACGATATTATAATCGTATAGTTACTCGCACACAATATTTTTACGTACCAAATTAAACAATTTAACCTTAACAGTTAGGATACATATTCAATTTGTGTGACACATTTTGGTAGAATCGGTGCGAAATTTAAGATATGAAGTAAAGAGTTTTGAAACTTGTGATTTAAAATAAGCGTTAAGACATTTTATGCGACTATAAATCATCTCAATAAGTTAAAATGAGAATTTAAATTTCATTTTTTTAAACATAGTTTTAAAGAAAGTGCATCACATGATAAATTGGATAGTTGGAGTACTATATTTGTTAATGAAATAAATATACTTTCTTCAATTCATTCTTACAACTGGAAACTTACATTGGATTCATTTTCCTCCCACCAGCATCATATAAATTTTTTCCATATTGATGAAAAACCCAACCACATGAATACATTGACAAAACCATGGTCCATACATATGAAAATTGGGAAAAAAAACAAACAGGAATTTAATTAGAAAAAATTTAAGATCATTAATGTGGTGGAAACAATGAATATATATCAAGAATGGCAATGCAAGAAGAAATTAGTACATTCTTATTAATTACTAACCACAAATATAAGAGGTTATGTTGCATCCAATATCAAATATCAATATTGCTTAAGGACAAATATAACTACTGAGTTTTATCAAATCCGTAAGCAGAATTGTAGCTCGATCCACCTAAAAATATCTACAATGGTAATGCTCCTTCTGTTCATAAATACTTGTCATCTTATTAAAAATAAATCTTCCATAATATCTGTCATTTTAAAAAATCAAGACATAATTAATTGTTTGTTTTCACCTTTACCTTTAGTCATAAGTATATAGAGATATTAATATAATGTAAAAAAGAGAATTATTAAATTGAGAGGAGTAATAAATCAAATTATCCTATAGTTAATATTTTTTCTTAAAGGAAATGCAAATAGAAAATGTGACGAGTATTTAGGAACGGAAGGAGTGGTTTATGGAACTTAGTTCCAAATAATATAATATAGTATATGTATGTCTCTATTTCATTGAAGTTTGAACAAATATTTCAGTTCCCTTTTTTTAAATCTGGAATACAGGTAAGCATCTTTCTCATCAGTTATAATATACTAGCTACTCCATTATAATATACTGCTTATGTGCAGAGTTTGTAACAATATAATAGACCATCCACCAACCCCAAGGACTTGGCTTCTTTCTCTTTTAATCAAATTGAGAAAATGAGTAAAGGGAATCTATCTGAAAAGATATCATACATTTCATATATGTGTTGAATGAATGGGTTGGGATGAATTTGGGCGGGTCAAAATAGACAGAATTAATAAATGAGCTGAAATGGATTAAAAAGTGGATCGTAACTCAATTCATTCAATTCTTACTAAGTTGTTTGATCTTCTATAATTTCTTAGTAACTAATATAACATATATTTGAGCTACCAATTTTTGATAAGCTAAAATAAATTAGACTGAAATGGAATGAACTAATAAATGGATAAATCAATAACCAATCTAAACTTCACAAAACATTCATTTCGTGACGTAACGTGAGGCTCTGGCTTAAAACTTTGAAACTATACCGAAATAATTAATTTTGCCACCCCTATGTTTGATATCGTTTGTGAATTGGGCCCGGTTACAACTGACAAGTTCAAATATAGGCCTTCCTTCTGTACACAGATATCCAATATTGGATCAGCATTTAAGTTGGGCCTGCCACTTTTAAGTTGGTGAACCAGGTGGGCCTTGTTTGGAGCTTAAGTTAAAAAGAGTTGATCCACAGCATAGTGAC
Organism: Jaltomata sinuosa; assembly: GCA_003996215.1. Classification (NCBI taxonomy): domain Eukaryota; kingdom Viridiplantae; phylum Streptophyta; class Magnoliopsida; order Solanales; family Solanaceae; genus Jaltomata; species Jaltomata sinuosa. Next base: position 464,379 of record QJPP01004564.1, on the reverse strand, counting down.
CTTTTGGGCTTGGGCTGCCATAACGATCAGGAAAGTGAAACCCTAATGCCGCAGTGGTTCCCGTATAAGTACTCACTCCATCTTCTTCTCTCTATGTAAAAAAAACTACTACATCAATGGAGTTGCTATTTGATTTGATTTGATTTGATTTGATTATCTTTTTCTTTGTTTTGTTTTGGGCATTGATGATGGTGCTTCTTTATTTCTGACACCTCTTGTATGAGAAGAGCCTTAAAAAAGCTCTTCGCTGAGCAAATTAAGCAACTATTCTGAGCCCCATTGTATTTTCTTTCTTCGAGTGGAAATTCAGGCAGCCCCCTTTTCTTCCGAGATGAAAAGGGAGGTGTTAATCTGCTCGTATATTAAACTGCTTTTGCTCTTCAGATTTGCTGAGATTTTATCTAATCTCTGAAGCTGGTCTAGTAAGCTTTAGTACATCACTTTAATACTTTCCTGGATTTGTCTTGAATCAAATGGATAAAATTATTTTTTCCTGTATTCGTCTTGAATCATAACCAAAAGAAAGGCTGTTTTGTTCTATGGTACTATAATTTACCCAAATAAATAAGCAGTATTTGGCTCAATATCGGGATAGCTCACCTAATTACTTGATCCAAACGCATTTTCTTTTCTAAGTTTTTTGATTGACAAATTTAATTTGAGCTCTTTTTATCCGTAATAAATTGATTTATAATCATACAAATAATTATTTTTTATTTTATATTACAAGGTTTAAAATTTCTTTTAATTTCTTAAAATCAGATGGAGGGTTTGTTATGTTTTCATTTCTATTGTTTAATTATGGGAGGAAACTGCAACAATAAGTGATAATCATTATATGGAGGCTCTTTTGAAATCAGTGAAAGCACAGTATTGCATTTGCTTCTTTTGATTAATTTGTGAACTAGTGAACTTGATCGCGCGAAGTTAAAAGATTAATAGATTATATATTTATAAAATAATTAATTTTATTTATAGATCTAAATAAATTGTAATATCTTTTTATAATTCGATAAAAGAAAATACTAAAACTTATTGTTTATAATTCTATCATCTTTTTTTTCTAATTCTTTTAAAATCCTTTATAAAAATTTGTCTCAAAATAATGGTACAAAACATTTCAATATAAATACGAAACAATCCATTGAAATTAGCTATTTAAACTTAAAAAATAAAAGATAAAAATTGAAGAAACATTACAAAGTTTGAGAATATCAAATCTTTGATGATTCTATCGTCTAGATTGAGTTGCGAAAAATTAATTTATCATTGCACTTTTCATTTTAGTATGTATTTGCAATGAAACTTACCTTTTAAATTTCATAATTACTACATTGATTTAATTTATAATAAAAATGCACAGCAATCTATACAAGGAAAGTAAAGGAATTTAGGAGGAGATAAATAGTAATAATGAGGAATAAAATAAATAGATCACCATTACCTTTTAAATTCTATAATTATTACGTTAATTACTATATATATATTTTCTAATAGAAACGCAAGGTACATTGATCGGGTTGGTTCAATTTTTTTAAATATCAGATCAAATTATTAGTGTCGGATTTTTAAATTTATAAACCAAACTAAACCAATAAAAGTTGTGTTTTCCAAACTCGAATTTTTCAAGTTTTTTTTATTTTCTCAATTTTTTTAAATTTTGTCAGTTTATAACTGTGATATACGAGTCAGTTTGTCCGCACCTCGACTAATTTCATGGGGTGTCTGCTATCTACCACTCGTACAGACACCTAATATTTTTATCCATCAAGACTTAGACAAATGAGAAGAAATCATCGAGTATTTTTGCCTCAATTCACCCTAATAAGGAAAGAATAACAAAAAAGAATCCTAGAGCAGCTTAGTATCTTCCTCCAGGAAAACTTCCTTTTAAGATGTACACACGGCTCTAGTTGCTTTATGTGTAATGTGACTAAGGTTCCTTCGCTCAACCTCTAGCATTATTTTTCTATTTTATCAAAATTGTAACCTCACCAGTACTGGCACCCCTACTCCCAAGAATTGAAAGTTTGACACCATGTGTCATTTTGGTGATCAAATAAATAACTAATAAAAATGTGACAATCATTTCACAATTATTTTATTTCCAGCACCTCTGGTGAAATAGATCTCCCAATATGCATGTCTCTCTTACATAAATTCTTTGATAGTGCAATAACTACCCCCAACAACTTTAGGTGCAATGTTGTAGTCTGTAGGAAACAATACTTTCTCCAGTAATGTGGCTTTTGCATTTTCAAGCTAATGTTATTTTTTTTTAATTAATTAACACTTTAAGAGAGCTTATTCCTTTCATTGACATCTAACCTTTCTAATCATAAGGGAGAAAAAATCTAATCAAAGAGTGTTCGCTGGAATAAAAAAGACATACTTAATTTCTTAAAGAAAATTGTAAAGCATAACAAGGAAATATAATATTTTTATGAAAAACATTAGGAAATTTTTATAGAAAATAGAAAGAGAAGTCTAACCTTTAAGGGAAAAACTACTCCCACTGCCTCTTTTACAAATAGTATTTGACCAATGAAAATTTTGATATTTTTAAACTTTAAAGAGGTCCTCAAACATCTGTAGAAAAGATATAGAAGTTGTTTAAGGTGGATGCTGGACGATGATCAACAGAATTGTTCAAAAGTTCTTTTCAGGATGCCTATTTTTAACTTTCCTTGCAAGAACCTGAATTAACAAAATCCCAAAATTATATAACAATAATAAATTTAGTATAGTCCAAAAAATGAAGTCTGAAAAAGAAAGATTATACGCAAATCTTATCTCTATTTGAGAAAGTAAAATTCAAAACTATAAGATTTAAAAATAAAATCCTATAATTTGAAAATTAAAAATAGTTAAAAGTTGTAATTAATAGATCTTACAGTTCTAATACATATACAATATCATAGATCTGCCATCTATCTACCCCTACATAGGATCACAAACAAACCCATAAATATCAAAGTTATAGAAAAAAGAATTAAGGTAGTACTAGTACCTAATTAATCTCCAAGCAGTAGCATCAAACCTTATATATAGTTTCACACCTTTCCGATTGTACAAGCTCAAGAAACTGTATTCGTTTTACCTCTACATTGAGATGGAGATTTGTTTTCACTTTTGAGAACAACAAAAATCGATAAGTATGAGAAAATAAACTACTGAATGTTTTTCTCTATTACGTACCTGAATTTGAAAATGACGGAGAATAAGTAGAACTCCTAAAAGTTAATGAAAGATGTGAAAATTATATAGTATAAAAAGATTACAAATCCATTATAAGCACAAGTAAAAAGATTTAACAGAACGAATTTCATACTAATAAATTGATTTTAACAAAACACATTAAGATTAAAAATGAAATTTACTCACCAATTAACCGTATAAACACACAAAAAGGCCATACAAACATGATTTTTACCAGCTTCAAAATGAATTTTCATAATGAATAAATAGCATCAGTACTCATGATTGTCTAATTGAATTTTAAAGATTATGATAAAATAGAAAACTTAAGGATTCAAGTCATTATGGGTGTTTTTATAGGATTTCTGTAACAGTTTATATTGATAATTATGAGGAAGTCGATGTTGAGTAATGGTGATTGAATGGTGCATTAATGAGGTGGTCTATTCCCATTTCACGTTTTATTTCCATTTCCACATTTACTGCACTATTAACTACTATTAAAACTTACAAGTAATTGAATAATTTTTTTTAGCTTGAAAAAAATGAATTAAAATGCCAAAAAAAGGAGAAAAAAGAAAAATATCATTGATGGCTTGTGAGAGCGCCACATCATCGGGATGAAGTTCCTCCTTTATATTATATATTGATTCTCAACATATAAAAAGCTTTTATCATGAAAATTTTCATATACTGAAAATTGTTTAGTCTTATCAAAAGCAAAAAGGTCAAAAAAAAAAACTTTTGGCACCTTATGCGCAAAGTGTAAATAAAGCACAAGGAGATGAAATATTAATATATATATATATATATATATATATATATATATATATATATATATATGTCTTGTTCAAGATTAATAATTAAATCATGAATGACAAATATTTAAATAAAATAATTATAAAAAATGATACTATAAAATATTAATTATTTAGTGGCGACTCTTCAAAAGAGGTTCATTGACAAGAAAAAGTATATCTTAAAACTTTAACAATGACACTGAACTCCTTAAAAGACCAAGGTCGAAAAAATATCATAGGAATTTTTACCCAATCGTTTTTGACCTCTAGTGCTCACCATTTAACATAACTGTTACGCTCATTGACAAGGGAAAGTATATCTAACCCTTTTATGACCAAAAAAATTCTGTAAGTCTTTAATAACGTGATTTTCTTTTTTACACTTGCATCAACATCCATTTGTTTTTTTTTTTGAAAATGGAGTACATTATTTCGTGGATTTTGTTATGCACAAATTATTAAAGTTGAAAAGTGGCCAACTAGATGTAACATGAAATCATTAGTACGCTTATGTAAAACGTGTCCTTAAGGCTTGCACTTTTGCCAAAAGCTAGTAAGCACCAAGTACAGTAGTAGTTATTTTTTGAGTCAATTACACTTTGTGTTCTTTCGAAATTTAATTACTTTATTATTGTTTAAGGTTTTGAATTGATTTCTCTCAAAATAGAACGGAGTAAACTATTATGTAATATCAACACTTCAAATTACAGAATTTTGGCAAATTCAAAGAATATAAAGTACCTTAGACTCTTACTTTAGTTCAAAAATAACACAGAAGAAGTTTGAGGAATTGTTTCGGTACTCATAGCTAAAAAGAGATGTCCGATCAAAAAATAACACAGAAAAAGAAGGCAATAATTGTAGTTAAGAAAATAGGTGCGAGAAATATGTTATCTTTATTTAAAGTAACAGTGCAAAAATTAAAGAAAAAATGAGTGTTGATAAAAAAATATATATATATATATACATATACCAATTAATAAGCTGAGCAACGAAGACAGCATGAAAGTTATTTTTATCTTCCCAACTCTTTAAGCTACGAAAGTAGTAGCAAGTTTATTGACGAGAGCTATAACTCGCTATTACATCTATGTATTGTAGACATTAAGCAGCAAAGCTTTGCATTTGATAATTTGACAATGTTCGAGGAATTAGTCCTCGGATTTGATCTCATTGTCCTAATATCTGTTGACGTCTCTCTTGCTAATTTTTCAAATTCCTCTTCACTCCTAATCACTCGATCAAAGCTAATGTATCTGCTGGACGCTGTGTTCCTCATCTCTTCAAACACCAATACGTGTTCTACTGCTAATCTGTTAACATCCACTGTCGCCAAGAGTCCGTGTCTAAACATTTCTTGAGCTCCTGAAGATCACATACTAAGGTATTATTAGCTCGGAGTCCAAAAATATTAGTATTAGTTTCATTTAGGTAATAAGAGAATTGCAAATCACCTTTAAGATAGGCAATGGTGGGGGTGGAATTTCTGCCAAGGAATTCAGGACCAGTCACTAGACCAGGACATATAGTTGCTAGTTTGATTCCACTCTCCCTAGCTACATTCCACGCTACTCTTTCTGCCTTTAGCTTACCCAGGGCATACCATAGCTGCAAAATTTTCGAAAATGTTATTTAAAGTCCAAAGAAGTTTTGAATGCATTATTGCTTTTCTTTTGTTAGTGATAAGATAGATTTCATTGAAAGAACAGCACTAAGTTAGTGCTGATTATGTACGGTAAAATGAAGGAGAAAGGTTCCTTTTAGTCTTGCAATTTGCAAGGAGTTGATAAGGTCTATTAAGCTTTTAATGGGGTTGTTACTTGTTTGTGTAGTGGACGACTAGTAGTTGTTTTGTTGCTATCCTTGATGATTCTAAATTCAATGGACTAACCATGTGCTATAAAACAATTGTAGATAACTTTTCATCAATAATATTTTACTTAAAAAGCAATTATCGCACTCAGTGCAATAAGTATTGATTGGTAAAGTAGTATAACTTGTTATAATCATTTAACTATGAGTGGGGTCGCAACTATGATTTTTTATTTTTTCAAATCATTTGGTACTTGTAGTCCCACTAATAGATGGTATTGCGCTCCCTGTTTAAAGGTTTTCAAGGCTCAAATCTAAAATATATAATTTAGGATGGAGGAATACCAATCATATCATGACCACACCCTCCAATCCATTAGAAGGGGGGGGGGGGGAGGGGGGGCTATATATTAAATAAGTTAATACCTTCTTGTTTATGCAAATAGACTCATCACTCCAGCAATCATGATCAATTGTTCGTGAAGAGCTAATATCTTGCCATACACAGGCTAAAAGTGAGGATGTGAGCACACAATTTTTGACCGAAGGTGTTATTGCACATGCCTGAGTCACATTCTTGGTTACCAACACTTCTACTTCAGCCATCGATTTCTACACAAAGGAGTAACAATCAAGAGTTAAAGACTTTGCCCCAAAAAATTAAAAAAGGACCACATGATCAGTATGTAACAGAAAGTTAGGCAAAAGTACTTAACAAACACACAAATGATGAACCGTCAGATATACCTAGATGACCAAAATATCTGAATATGGTAATTGGTACATATCATTTTGGTATTTGTGTATGCTTTTAGCAAAACTATCACTGAACAGAAACGACATGGCAAGTGCAATTTGTATTTGCCAAATAAAAAGCGGCAATAGTTGATGAGATTTTTACAGCGTATAATTAGTAGTAATGTTGGCCCATCTTTGATCAGAATACTGGGTGTAGAAATGGTCCACATATGAAATAACTACATTTATTCTAGAAGTAGTAGGGTATATCGAAATTGTCAGGGGCATGATGCAACATAAAGTTTTCCACATAGCCTATAATAACTGGAGAAATATCGTGAAAAAGTAGGTGTCGATTCAAAACTTTTTAACACTGAATAATAATTAAAAAAATTCAAAAACTACAGTAGTTAATTCAGTACTACTTTCGAATTACTTATACATCCAATGTAAACATCACTCTATTTTGTTTTGACCACAGAATCTACTCCCTCCTTATTATAGTATTTTCCATAGTCCTTATTTCTTATACTATAACATTATTCCATTGGATTGGACACGGGGTCTAAAAAAATATTTTTGAACTTATAATATTAAACATATCATAATGTTTATATTGCTAAAATTTAAGTTAAAATATTTTTCCGTACCAATGAGTGCATGTAATGTGTATGAATATACAATAACATTACTTAATCATGATTAATTAATGTTATTTCTCCGTTTCAATTTGTTTGATCTACTTTCCTTTTTAATCCGTTTAAAAAAAAAAGACCCTTTCCTTTTTTAGAAACTTTTTAATTTCAACTTTCCACATGGCATGTTTACAACCACAAGATTAAAGGGCATTTTAGTACATTTGACATAACTTTAATTTAAGACCACAAGATTCAAAAGCCTTCTTTATTTTTTCTTAAACTCCGTGTAAGTCAAAATAGGTCACTCAATATGAAACAGAGGGAGTATATATTTACTTTATTAAATTACTTAACTACACACTACTATTAAATCATTATTTTCCCACTGAAAAAATATTCAGTGAGAAAATCATTTTCTAAAAAAAAAAAGGGCAGCTCGGTGCACTAAAGCTCCCGCTATGCGCAGGGTCCGGGGAAGGGCCCGACCACAAGGGTCTATTGTACGCAGCCTTACCTTGCATTTCTAATAACACAAATTTCTCACTCATTCGAAGTGATAAAAACCTTTGTTTCTAGTGGCGACAATTACATCGGTTTGGTTTCAAACACCCGATGCGAGAATTGCATCATGCCCTGAAATTTAGCATTGAACGTGCGCATTGTGGATGAAATTTTTGATGTATCTAATAAACTGTACCAAACTCTTTTACTCAATTTTGATTGTTACTTATTAAAATAAATCATAAGAAATGCGTTTCCCTGTTTTCTGGTGTCATAAACTGTGTGGGAAGAAGTAAAGAAGACTCACTGAATATCCAGATAGTCCAGCAGGATCCACGAAGGCAGCAGTGTGGAAGACGCCACGGCAACCGCTGAATGCCTGCGATAGGCTTTCTACATCATTCAGCTTCGCCATTACTGCCTCTACAGTGTTCATCGACTGTCTCATTTCTCCAGAAATTTCCATCTCTCTTAGCTTTTCCAGATCATCTGCACTTACAGAATATTAGGAATTATGTCCCGGCTCAAACAAATTGCTCGAATTAGATTTCCATTCGAGTTTAAACATATCCTAATTGAGTCGGCGAAGTTACCAAAGGATGAACTGATGATATAGCATTCCAAAACACGAAATCAAAAACCATACGAATTGTAAAAACAAAATCAAATCAAATCAGTAAGAGAATGGAAATTCAACCGGAAATCACGCAGTTCCAGTAAAAACCTTACGAATTGTAAGAACCAAAATCAAATCAAAGCAGTAAGAAAATGGAAATTCAACTGGAAATCACTCGGTTCCAGTAAAAACCATCGGAATTGTAACAAGCGTTGATGACTCAAGCACACCAGAGAACAATTGACAAATTGCCAAATTCATACTACTTTTTGCCTTTCTCCGCCAATCAGAGAAGAAACCGCACCTTGTTTTTCGACGATGACTCGTACAGAGTAGCCACGGAGTAAGAGTTGATTGACGATGGCGATACCGAGGAAGGATACGCCACTGGTGACGCACACCTTCTTCTCTTCAAGTTCATGGTTCTGTCGAATTGCAGAGGGCAATTGCCCTGGGCTTTGGAATTCATCGGCGGCCTTTGTCCGGTACACCGCCGCGTAAGATAGCAGCATCCGGCGAAACTCCTCGATCTCTATCCTCTTGCTCTCATCGGGGCACACGATTCCCATGGTTATAATTTGTATCTTTAGCTTAGCTTAAGCTCCTGAATAACTTCGTATATTCTTCCAAGCTATTTGTAGGTGGATTAAGGGAATCTGAAATTTATGAATTCACTTATCACATTTTAAACTGCCTATAAACTTTGACTAATATTTTAATATATATTTTTATTATTATATTAATATAAAAAGAATTACTATAATTTATGATAATTTTTATATAATTTTAAATATCAAATTAATTTAATTTAATTTAATTTGAAAGATTAGTCAAATTGGCCTAGTAAAATAAAATGTGATAAATAAAAATGAACGGAGAGAGTAATCTTCTTAGATTATGTTTCACTTATTGAGAATTAAATTATATGAATTTGACATATTTTTTCAATAAATTGACATGAGAAAGAAAAATAATAATTTATAGTATTTTTGCATATTTTTTACTATGTACAAAATTTTAAATTGATTTAATCCAATTTAATTTTGAAAATTAATCATATTAGAACGAATGTAATACATATTTAATGAATTTTTAAAAATAATTATATACTAAAATTTAAATCGAAACTATTGAGTTTATATGTCACTCTCTGCCCCTGTTGGTAGGTTCAATGAGAGGCTCTAAATATCTTTTCTTTTTTGGGGTCTTCGTTGTACTTTCTTCGTCCATCTTTACTTATCCATTATACTAAAAATATATGTTCAATAATATTTGTTTAATTTATGAAATCAAAAGATAATTTTACATTTAATTCCTAATTTACCTTTATCATTAATTATAATCATTTCTGTATTACATTTTTCAAGACATTGTATTTATTATATTTAAAGAGTTATATGGTAAAATTACTTTTTTATTTATAATTTCTTAAGAAGTGTGCAAAATCAATAGTGAATAAATATTGTTGGACGGAGGGAGTATTTGTCACGCAAAAAGCACCTTTAACAATGTTTGGCACCACTGCTTGCGTTTAAGTCTAATCCAATTTTATTGTTTCAAGTTCAAATTTTAATTTTGTTATCAATTTCACAAACGCTAACTTGCAATCAAAACCTCTTTATTTGCAAAACAAGTTCACTAACAAACATCTTCATACTAATTTTTATTGGTGCAAGTATAAAAGAACCCTTTTTTTTAAACTATTTAAACTTTTAATGAGGTGATTCACATAATTCATCATATTAACATATATAATGAGAAATGATTGTTCTTTCATAAGAATTTTAAATAAATAATGAGATCCCTTCACTTTTAACTAGAAAATTTTATGACTCATATACTATTATGGATGATGAGATTCCTCCATTCTTAACTAGAAATTTTAGATTTCTGTTTTGGGTAAGGAAATATTTATGATAAGAAGCTTTTTTCCATTTGATGATCATACACGATATGTTTATGAATTAATCGGGTTGATGAGTAACGACAACCAAATAACTCTTTCAATCGAGAGAAGTGTAAATCGTTGGAGATAATTCAAAGGTAAATTACTTAGACCTTTAAAAAGGTCATTGATTAGATCGATCTCCTTTTTAGTTATATAAAACTCAATAGACTTTTAGCTAATTTGTCAAGTACCTAAACTTCCCCTTTAAATCGATGTACTTTTTTCGTTTTATTTTATCTAATTTTTATATTAAAATATTAATTTTCTTTTCATTTATTTATTTTAACAAATCAAGAGAGTTCTATTATTATTTTTTCAATATTACTTTTATTATTAAGTAATAATATAAAATAATTTAATAAAATAAAAACCCTATTAAATAATTTTTTAAGAGGTGAGTCAAATCAAGAGTGACTGGGTAACATGAAAGTACATTACACTAGTCTCTCTCACTTTATTCTAATTCATTATCACTAACTAGTCAATCACAAAAAAGGAGAGAGTAATTAAGCTATATTTTTGTTCAAATCATGTAACCCACTATCAGATTCAGAGTATTTATATTTAGCTAGCATTTTATCATAGATTTTTAAATATTTTTGATAAATATTATTTGGGTGAAATTTTACTATGTGTTTGATTATAATATTTGGGAAACATATTTCAATTTTTTTTAAAAATATGATTTATACCCATAAGTTTTAAAAACTATCAAAATTAACCATAAGTTTGTAATACATATCAAGATAGAAACGTCGACGTAACAAGATTCATGACTTCCACAACAAGTCAGTTGGATCTTCGTTACAGCAAATAACAAGTAGTGAAGCACGATTATTATTCCTTTTAAAGATAAAAGTTTGTGTAGAATTTGAACACATAGAGGGTATTTTTGTAAAAAATAAAAGTTTGGTGTAAAATTTGAATTTTTAAAAGCTTCCAAATAATAAGATTTGACCCAAATACTAGTTTTTTCTAGTATTTGGAAATTTGAGTTATTTGTCAAAAAAAATTATTAAATAATGATAAATTGTATGGACAAACACTATTTGCTAAAAAATTTCTCAAATATTACTTGGAAAATCTATGACCAAACGGGTCCTTAGCATGTTGAAACAATAAAGCACAAAAGTAAATAAAGTTTATAGGCCTTTATCTACCCAATCAATGTTTCCCTATCCTATTTTCTTTTCCTTTATCTTTTTGTCATTTCAACGAGGGAGTTTAAGTGAAAATACCCAAAAACAAAAAAAGAAGACAATTTTTATCCTTAAGGTAAGAAGGTTTGAAAGAATTTTCAAATTAAAATAATGTTGTATCCAATTAAAAGAATTTTTTAGGCCTTTTTACATAAATAATGTATTAGAAAGCTTTATTTATGAATTATAGTATAATTTTTATTCTTACAAATTATAGTTTTACTTTTCTTACCAAAAATAGCAGAATAAACTAAATACATCAATAATACATTTCTAACACAATTTTAATATACTAACACATAAACTAATTTGAATAGTATTTGAATGTTTGAAATTCAAATACAATACGTTTTTAACATTTGTAATACATTTTGAATTCGATATATTATACATATTATAGGCCACGTGGTAAATACATAACTAAAATATTTTTAATACAAATGTATTATAAGTATTATATGTGAATTTCAAATATTTCCGTACTAATTAAATTAGTTTGCGTTGTTAAAAATGTATTATATTTATTTTAAAATAACAACTATCGAATTCATAACAATGTATATATTGAATTCGAATTGTATTATAACTATCGTTTATATTTAATACAGTTTTAATACAACTTTTAAAAGTTTCACCCTATTCCTCTCCGGTGAATCACGACCACCATACAATGTCGGACTACCAGTAGCTCCAATCAACCCAAACCATCTACATGACATCCTTAATTTCGGATTCGCCGCTGTCATCTATTTCTCTGTTTTCTCTTTCATACCTCTACTAAAAGATCCGTCTTGTTCCTCCGGTAAATTTCTCCGACGAAAAATAAAAACCAACAAAAACACCTCCTCCCCGTCGCTATCCTTTTATTGTAACGTAAAGAAATGGTCAGATTTGGACAGAATTGTCCAAAGTCGATAAACTCCGGTGTAACGGAGCAACCAAATCAGTCAACTCCTTTCTTTTCCAAATCCATCTCCACTGAAACAAACAATAATTCGGTGAACGAACAACACCACAACAATTACACTACTACCGTCCTCTTCTCCAGTCCATCTTTCTCGATGAATTCCACTAGATCCGGCCAGACAGAGAGATCCTTAAAATGCGAATCGTTTGTCCATTGTTGTTAGTAGTAAGAGCTTCTGGAGTTGATCGGGCAAATCCAATGAACCAGAGGTTGGATAAGAAAGGAGTTGGAGAAGAAAGAAGAGAAAGGTCTTGTTCATTGGAGGTTGGAGTTGAACGGGAAGATCCGGAAGGTTCTTGTGGCTGGGGTGGTGTGGAGGAGAAGAAGGCGGTGTAGGTGGATATTGTGGTGGCAGTCGGAGTCGGAGCTCCGGCGTGAATGGTTGTGGAGAAGATAATAGAGGTGGAGAAGACAACACAAAGGTTCAGATAAGGAGACAAGTTATTAAGGGTAAAAGTAAGCTATAATCTGTAATAAAATAAAAGTACCCCAAATAAGGGTAATAACTGATATAATAGAAACCATTTATGTAAAAATCCCATTCTCTTATCAACATTACGCACCAATTATAACTCTTAAATATTGTGATGGAGTGAACTTATTTCTCTATCTTTAATCAAAATTCTCGAATTCCAGCTATAGAAGATATTATTTCTCTAAATAAGATTTAAATATTAATACAAATTTAAATTAATCAAAATTCTAAGATAAATATCAAACACAAGGTAAAAAATAAAACAATAAAACCACACACTAGAAAAGTTGTTGATAGCAATAAATAGCTAGGGATGTACATATGTAAGAAAAAGAATAAGCTAAGTCGTTGCACCCATTTGACCCGTCTAAATTTGTTTCAACCTCAATCGTTACCCTTAATATTTTAAAACTCTAAATTTTACTATTACTATTATTATTATTTTATGTAATTATTTAAGATTAAGATTAAAAATAAAAAAATATAATAATTCTTTTTAATTTTATAATTGAACAAATATTGAGTCACGTGTAATGACGTTCAACAAGCAGGTGGCTGATAAATGCATTGACTGGTAGATGTTCGCACGGAAAATCAATAAAGACCATATGACGTACAATCAAAAAAATAGAATCAACTTTCTTATGGACTAGAATAATTATATTCTAATATAGTATTTGCATATTAACTAAGATACACTTATCCACGCATTAAAATACACTATATATGTGTTATTTGTTAGGTACTTTCATCACATAATCATAGCTAATTTATATACGTCCTAACTTAATTTACCGTTTGATTATAGTAAAATTTATGTGACCCAATGTAATCGCTGGACGTGGATTCGTGTGTAACTAATAATGGCTTTGAAAGTAGAAGAGAATCTTAGTACTCTCTCTGTTTCAATTTGAATGGCTTTGAAAGTAGAAAAGAATTGTAGTAGTTAGTACTCTCTCTGTTTCAATTTATTTTAGCTATTTTTAAAAAAAAATTGTTTAGAAAAATAATTATTTTTCTTTTTAGCGATTCTTTAATTTCAATTTTCCACATGATATCTTTAACATTATAAAATTAAAGAATATTTTAATATATTCGACATATTTTTAATTTAAGATCACAAAATTTAATAATTTTTTTTTTAAAATTTCCTATTAAGTCAAAATAGGCAAATAAATTAAAACGAAATAAGCAGTTGAGTTTTTTTTTTTGGACAACAAGTTGAGTTTGTTGACTATCTGGAATTTTTGTTGTGAGGATTTAATTTCAAATAAATAGATTGTGTTGTCTCTTTATTAGCACCTGAATGGCGGGTGAACGTGGTGGTTAGCTGACACGATTTCTTCATTCGGGTCTTGTTGGTTAGGACCCGTTTAATGTTCTTTCCTTTCTGACGGTGAAGTAAGACCAAGCTCATGAACTTATTATCTTAAGTCGGAACAAGTTGATAGGATCCTCTTTTTTACGTCCCATGTTCCCCGTGTGACGACATGAGGGCGAAAAAAGGAAAGAGAGGGATGGGGTTTCTCTCGCTTTTGGCATAGCGAGCCCCCAGTGGGAGGCTCGCACAACGGGCTATTAGCTCAGTGGTAGAGCGCCCCCCCTGATAATTGCGTCGTTGTGCCTGGGCTGTGAGGGCTCTCAGCCACATGGATAGTTCAATGTGCTCTCCAATTCTGGCTAAAAATCTCTTCAAGTGATCAAAGGGCTCCCTTTTTCAGTAGATGAGATTAGGATGAAAGGTATTATCTCAACGCTTGAGTTTTTTTTTAATTTTCACTTTGAAAATTAGTATTTGGACATAAAAATTTCAAATACAACTCAATTTTTTATTTTTATTTTCTAATTTTCACTGTTTAATTTTTTTTTATCAAATTTATCTTGAATTTTTTTACTTATATATATATATATAAATTCTAGATATTTATTTCAAAAATTATAGCCAAATACAATTAAATTAAACTTTGAAAATTTTAAATTTTATTTTCATGGCCAAACACTCACTTTTTTTTAATAGCAAACAACCTTACTATATTACTTCACAAACGGTCTTAGAGCGTTAAAAGATGTAGTAGCATCATTTACAATCCAACTAGAAAACGGGAAAAATCAAATAAACTTATCTAATATTGAAATAACAAATTTGGCTAGACTATGCGTTAGCATATTTCAAGATCTAGGAATATGTATAATCCGAACATCTTCAAATAAGCTCATAAGCTTCCAAATATCTTCACACGTAGTTTCTATCTCCCATGAGGTTACATACTTCTTCAGAATCATATCCATCACATTTTTTGCGTATGATAGAAGTTGCACCTTTTCCATTCATTTTCTTGAGCGTTTTCCAATGCTGCTCGAACCGCTAGTGCTTGAGCGGTGATGGCCTTCCCAACAAATTGAGTTGGTGTGTCAAAGACTTAAAACAAGTTTCTAAGGCTATCCATAGCCACTGTTCCAATACTTGCCATATTCTTCTTCTTATGTAGACGGGCACCTGCTGTAAATATAACCATACAATCTTGTGCTACAATAATTATTTTGTCAGTAGTACAATCAGGTACAAGTGAAGGAGAAAAATGACCAAACACTCAATTGTGTGTTTTCCTCGTTGTCTTCATTTTCACCTGCGGTTAATGATAAAGTGGTATCTATTTCCCCTGATTTACTTGATGCAACATGTGTACAAGAAAAGCTTAGTTCTTGTTATTTATTAATTAGTCTTTTGACCAAATACAACTTCATTATATAATATTTATTTAAGAAAATAAACAAAATATAAGCTGAATTGAGTTTGGGACTTCCTTTGTCTTTTCCTTTAATCAACTTGTTTACTTTTTGCTTATAAAAAAATTAGTATTCATAATCTAAAAAAGGGGAAGAACCATTTTGATTTACACAAATTTCATTTTTAGGCTATTAATTAGATTTTATCCCTATTTTTAAAAGTCG
Organism: Jaltomata sinuosa; assembly: GCA_003996215.1. Lineage (NCBI taxonomy): Eukaryota > Viridiplantae > Streptophyta > Magnoliopsida > Solanales > Solanaceae > Jaltomata > Jaltomata sinuosa. Next base: position 448,535 of record QJPP01004564.1, on the reverse strand, counting down.
TGCAAATATAGTCTTTTAGACTGATAAACATTAGATTGTCGTCTCAAATTTTCATTGGTTGTCCCTTTTTGGGACATCTATTTAATAATATAATAAATAACCTTCTTTTTATTTCTCTTATAATTTATGAATATTTTAGATCATATTTTAAAGATCTATTTTGAAAAAACTAAAAATCTTATGAGAAGATATTAGAACACGATCTAAAATTTTATAAGTTAGTTAAGCAATATATAAACAAACGTTAGACCGGAGTTTAACGTATAACTTTTCAAGGATTATATTTGCACAACTTTTAAAAAGGTAAGAACAAAATTTAAATGGTAGCCTTAAAAAAAGACAATTGTGTAAAATTACCCGAGTATTTAGGGACAACTACACAAATGCCCTTTAAAGGGAGTGGCTTTGCATTTTTGCCCCCCATAAAAATTGTCTTACAAAAATAGCCTTCCTTGTTTTTTATGTATAGAGCAACTATCTTTTTGCCCCTCTACACCTCAAATATTTTTAAATAACTCTCAATGCTCATTTGTCTCTCAACTTTTATATATATTTCTTTTTCTCTTTTTCTCTTTTTTCTTTTCTTTTTTTTTATTTCTATTTTTTCTTTTTTCTTTTTTTTATTTCTATTTTTTCTTTTTTCTATTTTTTTATTTCTATTTTTTTTCTTTTTTTCTCAACCTTTATTTTTCTTTTATTTTTTGTTTTATTCTTTCTTCTACGTTTTTTCTTTTTTCTCAATCTTTATTTTTTTTCTTTTCTCCTCTCAATTCTACTTTTTTCTCCTTTTATTTTTTATTTTTTTATATTTTTTATTTTTCTCAACCTTTATTTTTTGTTGTCTTTTTTTTCTTCGTTTTTTTCTTTTTTTCTCAATATTTATTTTTTTCTCTCAACTTCTATTTTTTTATTTTTTCTTTGGTTTTTAATTTTTCTTTTCTCTTTTTTTTGATCAATTTTTTTGACCTTTATTTTTTTTATGAGATGTTCTATAATTCTTGCTTTAGAGGCAAGACTTAGCCCAAAAACTTCCAAACAACAAATTACGCCCATGAGCAAGACTTGACACTAATATATTGTGTCTTGATTTATGAAATGTTTTATAACACTTGCCTCAGAGGCAAGACTTAGCCCAAGGACCTCTCAAAAAATACAAGTTACGCTCCATGGGCAAGAGTTCACACTACTTCATTATGTCTAAATTTATGAGATACTCTATAACTCTTGCCTTAGAGGCAAGACTTAGCTCAAGGATTTTCAAACAACAAGTTATGCCCCACGAGCAAGACTTGACACTACCTCATTGTGTCTTGATTTATGAGACATTCTATAACTTTTGCCTTAGAGACAAGACTTAGCCCAAGGACTTTCAAACAACAAGTTACGCCCCATGGGCAAGAGTTGACACTATCATATTGTGTTTGATTTATGGGATACTCTATAACGCTTGCCTAAGAGGCAAGACTTAGCCCAAGGACTTCCAAATAACAAATTACGCCCCATGGGCAAGAGTTGACACTACCACATTGTGTCTTGATTTATGCGATGATCTATAACTCTTGCCTTAGAGGCAAAACTTAGCTCAAAGACTTTCAAACAACAAGTTACGCCTCATTGGCAAGAGTTGACACTAGCACATTATGTCTTGATCATGAGATGCTCTATAACGTTTGCCTTAGAGGCAAGACTTAGCCCAAGGGCCTCCCAAAAAATAAGTTATGCCCCATGGGCAAGAGTTAACACTACTTCATTGTGTCTTAATTTATGAGATGCTCTATAACTCTTGCCTTAGAGGTAAGACTTAGCTCAAGAATTTTTCAAACAACAAGTTATGCCCCACGAGCAAGGCTTGACACTACCTCATTGTGTCTTGATTTATGAGATGTTCTATAAAATTTGTTCTATAACATTTGTCTTGGAGGCAAGACTTGTTCCAAAGGACTTCCAAACAACAAAGCACGCTCTTAAGTTTACTTCGATTTCAAAGAAAGAAGATCTTCTTTGCAGATTATCCAACTTTTTTTGTTCATTAGCAAAAAATAATAGAGGTTAAGAAAAAAGAAAAAAAGAGAAGAATAAAAGAGAAAAGAAAAAAAAAAAGAAAAAAAAAAAAGAGAAAAAAAAAAAAAAAAAAGAAAAAAAAAAAAAAAAAAAAAAAAAAAAAAAAAAAAAAAAAAAAAAAAAAAAAAAAAAAAAAAAAAAAAAAAAAAAAAAGTTGAGAAAAAAAAGAATAAAAATAAATAAAAGTTGAGAAAAAAAAGAACAAAAAAAAGTTAAGAGAAAAAAAAATAAAAAAAAAAGGTTGAGAAAAAAGAAAACGAGAATTAAAAAAAATTGAGAAAAGAAAAAAAAAAGAAAAAAGATAAAAAATTAAAAAGATAAAAGAAAAAAGAAAAAAAAATTAAGAGTTGAGAGACAAATGAACATGGAGAGTTATGGTGTAGAGGGGCAAAAATGTATATGTTCTATACATAAAAAGGAAGGAAGGGTATTTTTTAAAGACTTTTCTTATGAGGGGCATAAATTGAAGACCACTCACTTTTGAGGACACTCCACGTAATTTCCTGGAGTATTTATTGTACCCGATCCCACCTAACTTGGGCTGCATCGCAGATGGGTCTTACTTTGGGCTTGCACCAGTCACCCCAAGGCATTAAACGAGGCCCAACTACTTCTGTACACGGCTCATCACCATTTTCAAACACGCTAGTCTTCCATAACACGCCAAGATCAGTGCCTTTGGAATTTACCACCTCCATTTTTGCTAAAACCTCAGTTCTTCAAGGTACTTACATAAATCCTATATGGAGAAAGGCAGCAGAAAAAAAATTAAGCAAAAAGAAGCTAATACGTAGACAAATTGGAAGTTCTTTTAGTTTTTTTCTTCTGCTTTTAGGAACCGTTTTTTACAAATTAATGTGAATTGTTGTTATTTTGTAAGGGGGAGAGGAGAAGAAGCTATGGACATCCCAGTCCAGCAAAAGAAGCTTTCACTCGATATTAAGGTATGTCTCAACATTTTCCCCTTTCTTTCAATTAAGATATTTGTATTTTTTGCCCCATTTTTGTAATTAATTCTGTTGCTTTTTGTAGAGAGTACACGATTGTTTGAATTTTTCCGGTGTGATTAAGCTGTTCGAAATTAATGTCAAGTCAAAAATTCTAAAAAAGGGACGATATAATGGGCGATCCTAACTAAGTCGAACTTTGAAATGAAGACATAGTTGATTGATTGATTATGCCTCTGTTCCAATTTATGTGACACTTTTCGTTTTTCGAGATTCAAACTATATGAACTTTAACTAACATTTTAAAATGTATGAGAAATTGTAACTTATAGTAGTACTTTTCATATAGCTTTTGAATATCTGAACTTTAATTTTAAAATATTGAGTTGATCGAATCCAATTTAACTTCTAAGGTTAGTCAAATTGACTCTCTAGAAGTGAAAAGTGCCACATAAATTGGGAGAGAGAAAGTATATTTCTACACATTTGATAAAAATGGTAAAGGACAACCATAATTAAATTAAGAGGAAGAAGGAAAAAAGAAAAGTTCACTTGGTGAAATGGAGCTTGTGACGAGAAGTAAGAAAGTACTCACAGTGAAAGTATTCTTTGCAAATGGCTACGAAGAATGAATGATAGGAAAGAGAGTTTGCGGAAGAATGTCATTGTTAATAGATATGATAAAGTTGGGTGTTTTGCGAGCCTAAATCTGTAACTCTCCTTATGGAGTTGCACTATAGAGGTATTCCAAGTCTTTGTGGGGGTGTTAAAGAGAAATACTAGATTAAAAATTGGAGATGCTAGAAAAATAAGACCGAACAGATTGTTGGTCTAATGTTGCTCTTCTTAAAGAGCGACTTCCTGGTAATTTTAATCTGGTGCTGCACAAGGATTCTTTGCTGGTAGACATCATCTTTAACTCTGGATTGGATTTTCATTTTAGAAGAAGGCTAATAGACTGGGAATTTACATAGATGGGTTCTTTTACTTCAAGATGTGAAGTTGATTAAACATCAGGATGGTACTCTAAATCTCTATATGGAGGGCCAACAGTGATAGATTTTTTCTGTCAGCGTTGTTATAAATTGTTGCTGGAAAGCTGTGGGAATTTTTTGAAGAATATGTGGGAATTTCTGTCAACTTCTCTCATTTCCGTATCAAAATAAAAAAATATTGATCTCTCTTTCCTCTCATTTCCTTTGCACTCGACTTTTGTTCGCATGTATGAAAGATGTTTCTTTGGGTCTGTGTGTGTTTGTTTGTTGTTTCATCAGAAATGCTATGAAGCTTGCTTTTGATTGATTCTGATATTTTTGCTCCAACATTTGTCACAGAAAGAGCCGAGGAGGATTATTTCTCTGTATTCATAATTTGAGTATAATGCCTTACATTCTGAAATGAACATAGTTGGATTATATCTGGAAATCTAAAATTTGGAGGTAATTTATCACAAGTTAGGTTTAGGGAGACAAGAAAACCTCATTAAAGTCTGCTTTTGGTGGAGTGCATTTTAATCCAACTGCAATGCGAAAATGTTTCTCGTTTTTCTACTCTCTTTTGAGCTAAATTATACTTCATGTATGCAGGGAAATAAAACAGATATAGTCATATGTGCCTATGATGACCATTTTCTGGTGAGTCAGAAACACCTGATTTGGTTTATAAGTTGTAGCCACATTTGAGCGATATTGAATCTTTATTGTTGTTTTCAGGTAATAGCTACTCAAATAGGAAGCATGGGTACAATACTGCATGCCAGGTCTGCATCTTTTTTGGGAATTGTTCTTGCTTATATATTGCCGTTTCCGGATTTCCTTGATGAGCTTGCATTTGGTTTGGGCTGAAAATGAACTTCTTAATTGAAGCCTGTAGATGTTATTTATGTGATCTATGCTATATGAAATCAATTAATTTATCTTTTAGTTCCTATTAAGCCATATTTGCTTTTGAGTTTCGCTTGTTCTGTCTATTGCTGTGCTGAGAATGACTCGGGAGATCTTGTAGCTTCATAATTGAGTGGTTTTCATAATTGATCTCTTCTCACTCGGTTGGAAAGAGTTTTGTCATATAACAGATGTAAGGCATGTAGTTTCGCTGTGCAGGAAGGAGGAAGGGGTGTCGATCAATCCAACCTTTAGTGTTTCTGTATTACTGGGTAAACGCGATGAGGTAATTTAGAGTATACTGCACTAATTTCACGTCTTTTTGTGTATAATTATACACTTGATGAACTGCTTTGCTCTGCAGCCTATGCTGGTTGCATGCGCTCGGCAGGTTATTGAACACATAAGGTACTTGTCGGAATAGAAGTTTATAATGACTTCAATTCTCTGTGAGGGATGATACCTAAATCTGAGATTGCTCTCTGCCTTACTGATTCAACCCTTTGCTTATTTGCAGTAACACGGGATCTTCTAGGTCTTTGGTTTTATCTCTTGGTCTACGCGACCATTCTCTGGTTAGTAACATGAAGATATTCTACTCTCTTCTTCGCACATAAAAGTGTTTCTTCGCTTTGATTCATGGCCTTCTTTTTACCTGCAGCCCACTTTGAAGGGTATTGTTTCGGCTGTCACTGAGAACTGCCTTTGGTGACCTAGACTCTGTCAATTTTGGATTGCTCATAGTTGTTCTAGCCACAAGAGAGAAACTGAATGATTATCTCAGTTCTGTAAAATGCTTATGCTTACTCCTCAATGATGTTCTATTATTAGAAGCTTCTCTAGACTATTAAAAAGGTGTTTCTATTGGTGTCCTTATTGAAAGAGAGGCTTTACGACTTGACTTTAGAAATGCATTTATTGTAATTATCATAGTGTTTTGGTTCAAAAGGAGATTGCGATCTGTTCTCTCTCATTCAAACCATTCTAACGATGGTTATATTTTTATGGTGCACAAACCTCATCATCTTTGGAAACTTATTGAATTCTCAACAAATTACATACAACATGTCAACGAAAAGATGGACGTTCTCAGTCCATTTGCGCTTCCCAATCACTGAATTTGCTGGTTAGATATCCAGTTTCACGCATAAACTTACAATTTACAAACAGAAACTAGTGAGATGTTTGGCCATGATTTGGAATGATTCAAGTGTTTATAAAGTGACTCATTATTACAACTTTAAACCTGAAGCATAAAATTTGAAGTTTGAAAAATACGTTTGAGGAGTTTTAAACTTCAATTCTATGTGTATGTCCAAACACAACTTTTAACTTTAAAATAATCACTCTCAACATCTTCAGATTTCAACTAATAATTCTTATAATTCCTTTAGTAGGACCTTGACAACAAGGTCGTTGTAGTATAGTGGTAAGTATTCCCGCCTGTCACGCGGGTGACCCGGGTTCGATCCCCGGCAACGGCGTTCCTCTTTTTTCTTTTTACTTCTAAACTTTTCAGAAATCATATTAGAAAATCTATTTTGATCCCTTATGGTATGGAACTCATGAAAATCCCGATTTCGAATATTAGAAAATCATGGGACTTCTGTTGTACAAAACAACTGTAATCATATAATTGTTTACTTCATCATCATTTCTTCATCTCATTATAGGTCGCTTTTTATGACACAATGGTGCTACTCTTTAATTGACCTTCTATACACCACTTAAAGCCCCTCCTGGCTAAACCCCCACCCCCCCAAACAAAGGGGAAAAAACAACTATCTTTAAGATAAAAGATAAAAATCTGACACATAAGTTACATAATCAACAATTCAAAACATCAACATTAGGAGTTTCAAATGGACGAGACTCTTCCATAGAGGTTTATTAATTACTTCGAAACAATGACCTACGTTTTGCAGGGGGTGATATACACGAGCTGCAAAAAAAATTCGCTCCTTGAATTTCAATTAATATTGAAGGACAACTTAAATACAATACGGAATTGTTATATTACAATGGATAATCGATATTCTGACAATGAATAGCATCTCAAAATTTGGGTGCCTACTTTACATTCACACATATGGTACACAAAAAATACAACAACCCACTCGCCAAGTAACTTAACGATGTGCCCGAGCACAAGTATGTGTAGTAACTTCACCAACCATGTGGTGCAACCTTCATATCCTCTAGTCTTTCTTTATCAGCGATTCAATTTCTTTTCCAACTGCAAGCCAGAAATGACAACTTCAGAAAATCAATGGTTACTTGGAAATTTTATTATGACAGTGCAAGAATAAAGAAGCACTGCATTTTCATTTTCAATTTTTCCACTTTGTTCTGAAAAGAAAAATCAGATCTTTGGAAGAAAATTAAAGTGAAGACTTTCCGACAATTTTACAGTACAGCACATACCTGAACATTTTTCATCTTTTGTCTCTGCAGCTCCTCCACAAGACTTCCGATGCTGAAAATTGATATGAGTTTAGTTGAACATTACAAGCAACCAAGTTCAAATTTGTCAAAGGATATCATACCATTGTTGCAATTGAATGACCATTGATTGAAGTTCTCTCTCCCTAACAGAAGCAGCAGGCGTCTGCAGAATGGCAGTGTTGATGTTAGAGGATGCAGGAGCATGCCATAATACACACATACTCCAGACATTCTTTCACACACTCATGCATGGGATAGGGCACATCAACCTCCCCCCCCCCCCAAACTAACAAAGTCCTAACCCCTCTTAGCCTTCATGAAAACACAGTTAAAACTCAACATATACCCCACTCTCACATTATATTAATGGTCACGGGGATAACTGATATCTCTACAACACTTTATTTCCTAATTCTTAGTCTAATCTCTTTTAATAATTAAAAATAGTTGTTTCGAAACGATATGGCACCATTTCTAGTATCCTATTACATAAGAACATAAGAAACAGCCAATTACCTGTGGAAAATCACTGGTCCCAGCTTCAGCCAAGTCTGTAGGGTTGACTGAAACAGATGTAAATAACAAGCCAGTCAGGGCAACACATAAATACAGTAAACATTCAACATCGAAAGGAGAAGTAGTGATAATCGCATGCAAAAAAGTTGTGCACATTCAGTAGTGGTGGTCAAATGTGATAACCAAATGTAAATAGAAAAATTACCAGATCCTCGCTCTGCGAACTTGATCAGTTTCACTATTTCCTCCTAACAAGATGCAGAATGGGTTAGCAACAGATAACAACAATGCACAAAATTTTAATGTAGTAGAAATTACCCTTTGCAAAGTATTCTGCTGTAGAATGCATTGCAATGTTGGAAGTAGTGAAGCAGCTGTTAGGCCTAGATTGCTTGGACTAGTAGAACCTCCATGAACTGGGTTAAAGAAACAGCTTGTAGGTTCCTGAACAAATGAAAGAAGGACAATGGTTACGAAGCCATAGCATAAAGAGAGATTTCTAAGTTTGACACTTACCATGAGAACACCAAACAGGGAAATCTACACTGAAAGCAAAACTAAAGAAACCCATGCAGAATGCAACTTCATTTAGCAAATAGAAAGGAGACAGCAGCTGAAAGTACTAAAAAGCAAATTCCCTGACAAATAATTGTATGCTCATGTCACAAGAAGCAAACGGTCTTAATGCTAACATAGAAATGCTTCACTCCTCTTAATTAAGAGATCTTTAGTAGAAAATCTCAGAATCAGACAAAAACCAAAGAACAAGTTTCCCCAAACCAACCTGGAAAGATTTTTCATTTTTTTAAGGAAGTAAAAAATGATTTTAATGGATAAACCATGAATATTAATTTCCCTCTGAATGCACTACAAACTCAAGAATGTGGAAGGAAAGTATTACCACCAAATTCTAAACACAATGAAGCGGCAAATCTTTTTCTTGGTGATCAACAAATCGGCAAATCTTCAGCTTCAATAATATTTAGTGGGCAGGTAACAACCACTTATGCAGGTACGAAGAATGCTTGTAACAAGAAAATCAAGCATGGTCATCAAAAAACACAACAGTTTAGAGGTTATCCACAGTCTACCCCCAAACCAACCTTTTCCACTCTTGTTGTTCATATCTTGGATAAACCAATGTATGTATTATTGGCACTAGTGATTTGGTGTTAATTCACATGTATTAGAGACACAATCTGGTCACTGAAGAAAAATCCCCTTCATAATGCATTATTATAGCTGATCTGACAATCAATGCAAGAACGAACAGTATGTATACCTTGGGACTTAGATCTGCTGATGTGACTTGAAAACGTCCCTTGCGTTGGACAACAGATCCTTCTGATGAATCTTCTCCTGCGAAAAGCATATCCAGAGATTCAGGAAGAAAGGTAACAAAACAAAGTCATATACAAAATCAGAACTCATAATAATCTGGAGGAACTTGTGTTTTTTAAACATCACCAAGTCTAAATATATTGTCAGAAACCCTTTCTCAAAAAAAAAAAAATACATTGTCAGAAACCGGATTACCTAAATCTTTTTTATGTCGATACTGCAATGGTCCACTATAGTTTCGTTCAGACTGGTACTTTGGATGCTGATATTCCCTACATATAGAATGAAGCAATGTAACACAGCTTGAAACAACAATTTACTGCTCAAAATATGGAAAATGTAGACTGCCCATCATTGCACATTAGGTTAGCCACCTATAGACCTCAAAATTTCCTAGACAAGGGTTTCCATGTGATTTTAAGATGACACAGACTCCAACCAAAAAGTTTATACATACAGCTGACATCACAACTCGAGAGGTTGTAGATAAAGTGCATTCTAAAGAAAATATCACCACTGATGTCAAAATGGAAGTAAATAATGGCAGGAACTTGAAGCACCTCAGTACTCTAATAATTCAGTCAACACCACACAATTAGAACACTCAAAATATTCAGAATCCTCAAAGCACAAGAATTCCACTACTTCCTGGTTCAGTAATCTTTGCAGATAGATTTTATTTTCAACGGAATAACATTTATTTCAGCAACAAGAATCGACTAACTTGGGGTTGCACATTTTCACTACTCTTATCTACTAGCACATAAGTAGTATTATGATCCTACTATAGCTATCTTCATCCATATTACAACAGTCTTTTTTTTTCAGAAAATATTGACCAACTCTAGCAGTTCAATTGTGAACACAACAAATAAATATACCTCTCTCCATCAGGAACAACTTTTTTGGGTGAAAGAGCGTTATCCTGTAGCAGTGAACCACTAAAAAACTTTTTATGCCCTGGAATAACAGAACGTGGCAAGGAGCTACTCTGTCGCAGATTCTCACCATCATCTTTTCCACCGTCTTGATCCTCAACTTTTGCTAGTGACAGCACATGATTCTGCTGATTAGACTCTGATCGCATAGCATCTTCCCAACTTGGACTACTAGCAGTTATGTCATCTTCACACATATCAAAACATCCCCTGGATTGACAACATTTTATATACACATAAATTTCACAAGGAACAAAAAACTAACAAGTCGGAAATATAATAATTCCACTCTTTCTGGAACTTTTAGGCTTCATCGACTTTCCCTTTTCTTCGACAATGGGTCCTTCAACAAGCTTGTCCTCACTTTCTATTCTGTGAGCTGGTTACTTCATTCATCTGTTAATCTGACGCAAGCATGCTTTCAAGTCCAATCACATGAGGAGGAGCTAGTTGAAAGATATTCCAGACAAAATAAAAGTTGGACAACATTATTTAACTCACTGAGAATCAACACTTCTAAGTCTTTCACATAGGAAGATCAGTCATAGACCTTGGATCATAAAACCAACTGGCTAATTATATAACTTTCTTTAATTCAATTACTGGCTAATTTTATATACATTCAACTCAATTACTAGCATGACGGTTATGCTAATCCTATACCTCGGATCATTATACCCACAGAACTTAGCATCAAGGCAGGTTTTCATATTTTGACCACACTTTCTTTAATGTTCCAGACTCGGCAAGACAAACCTATAATGCATAAACATGGTTGTGCTTCCAAGGAATATCACTTCCTTATTTCTTTTTTGACCTGCTTTGATATGCTTTTCCTTGAGCCGAGGGTCTATTGGAAACAACCTCTACCTCGGGTCTGCGTACACGCCGTACAGTACACTCTACCCTCCCCAAACCCCACTTGTGGGATTACACTGGGTATGTTGTTGTTGTGTGCGCGCACACACACATGTGGATCATAAAACCAACTGGCTATAATTGGGTTGGTGATGATGGATATCAAATGCCAACAGAAGAAGCAGAACCAGGAAGAAAAAATTCTTACTTGAGGGCTTGAAGAGGCTTAATAGGAAATGCAGCAAGTGAACCGTCCAAATCATGATCATCATTCAGCTCATCCTGAATGGAGATAGAGACAATCATAAATCTGATAATGGAGGACACATTTGAATAACTTGTAAAAGTATCCAGTCCAAAGAGATAGCAGACTGGAGGCAATTGAGTATAATAAGAATTTGGGAAGGCTTATTGGGGTGGGTTCTCCATGGACAATGCCACCTTAAATCGTTTTTAGTCTTAATCATTTAATCAGCATCAATCCATCGAGAAGGAATGGTATATAAAGAGAAGTAATGAGTACTTCAACATGGTTAATATGAATACCTCATGAGATATAACACTCGACTGATTAGGCCTTTCTGCTACAGAACCAACATCACCATTCCCCTCCCGCAGCTTCCCCCTAGTGCTTGAATCTTCAGCATCTGGAATGTCGTCATAATCCGGAAGCTACCGACACCATAAAGGATAAATAAATTTAATAGACACTAGACATTGTTACCTAAAATTGATTGTTTTAAGTGAATGGACAATAAGTACATACAAGGGCAGCTTGGTTCTTCAGATCCTCCAGGTTGAAATTCCAAGCACTGATACCACGAATGTACTCTTGCTGCACCAGTGAATGTTCAGAATTACATTAAGAAATTGACCAGATTGTTAAATATATCTATAAGTCTGTACATATTCGCATAAGCAACACAAACATCTGATGCCAAATTTGATTTCTCAAATATGATGGAATAAAACACATCAAGGTTCTTTTTTAAGTAAAATCACTTAGCATCACCTCAATCTGTAACATAGTTGGTGTCATCTCTAAGAATCATCTATTTCCATTTCGCTCTATTCAGGCCCATTTCGCTCTAATAATAATTCGTTTCTACAAAAGAGCTAGAAGTATATTTACAACAAAACAAAATAGTCATTTGTGTACTTTGACCTCCAAACTAAAACTAAAATAGCTATATAATCTGATATAGTTTGTGATGGAAATTATATCCGATAGCAATAACAAGCACTGTACCCCAAACTCATTGAAGTCTTCTCAAATCTGTATACACATTCTAGCATGTCTCTCAAGTCTCAACTATGTAATCATAAACAAGGTTACAATTCTCAGTGAGCTTTCAAATAAGCAAACCACTGCTAACTATGGTTCTCCAAAATCATGGTGAATGTTTGCGAAAAGAGAAAAGAATACAGCCACTCATCTTGATTATTATCCAGATTTGATGTATGCTCGAATAATAGTAGATCTTTTGGCACACTCGATGCGTGTGTACAATAATAATAACAACAATTGAGGTAGTAATAATAATTAGCAACAAGGATGACGATAATAACTTGTGTTGTAGTCAGAAGTGCTAGGTTATAACATGTTTATGAAAGATTATCAAAAAAAATTAAGAGCGAATTAAAAATGAATTCAATCGGATAACACATACAAAATGAAGTGTAGTTTAGAGTCCTTCCTCTTATGATTTCTGAAGTTATTAGTAGTGAGAAAAAATATAGGGGACATCTTTTGGCTTGCTTATTCAAAAACACAAAAAGAAATTGGGAGAAGAGGGGAGGGGGAATTTTTCATTTTCCCGTGATATAGAAGTAAGATACTTTAGAGGATTGAAGCTTTATGAGTATAAACTATAAAAAAAAAACATACTCGCAACCAATGGCCAAAAAAACAGAGCGGCAAAATGCTTTAGTTCCTGCAATGAAACACAAAAAGATGCCGCGGATACGTTTGTGCATCATAAGATTTCTCTACCAAGTAGATCTGCAGTTTAGGCACATTCAGTTTTCACCTGTGATAAATGGTCCTTGTCCTCATACATTGCCTTGTTCTGTAAAAGATAATCTGCCTCTTTAGCCTGATAGAGCAGTTCAAATTGCAAAAATCAGAATCACATATGATTTCCGTATAATTGGGAAATGCCATCAGCCAGAAAAGCATAGTATAAGATGGGCACAAGACCTTAAGCATCCTAAAACGATCACCTAGAGGTGGGAGGCCATCAAGGATTGTACGTGCCAAATAATCATTTCCTCGTGCTTGTTTAAAGAAAGGATGCTTCAAAAGCTTCTCAGAAGACGGACGCTTCTTTGGATCTTTTACTAAGCAAGCAGCAACCATTTCTTTAAAAGACTGCAAAAACACCAAAACTCAGAACCAAATTTCAAATGAATGAAAAGTTTGTCAGACACACAAACCTTAGAGAATCTTTTGTCCCGTTCATAGTCCAGGCCTGGAGGTGCATTCTGTAGGGTCATCAGCAGAACCTGAATTACAAGGAGAAACAAAGGATCACAAAGGAATGAATTTTCAGAAAACTTGAAACCACTTGACTGTTTTGTATAGCAAAGAACATCCATCAACCTTCATGGGTGGGTACTTGGAGAATGGTGCATGACCATGAGCAAGTTCAAGGGCTGTTATTCCAAACGACCATATATCTGCTCTGTTAATTTGAAACAATTATTAAAAGGTATGAGAGATGGCCTAGAACAAACAATAGAACCGATATGCATATCAGATACTTACTTAAAATCATATCCATGCAGTTGCTGCATCACTTCGGGAGCCATCCTGATTAAGAATTCAAAATAAAAAAAAGAATTGCAATCACAAGTAAAAGAGTCGGTCCCTATAATGATGACACTAACAAATAAAAGTTACACCTCACCACAGTCTAGGAACTTACCAGCATGGAGTTCCAACAAAAGTATTTCTTGAACGCTGCCTATCACCAGTATCAAACATGCAAGCAGCAACTCCAAAATCTGCCAATTTAATGGCACCATTTGAATCAATCAAAATGTTCCCAGCCTGCAGAGAATATACCAATATAATAAGTCAAAGCTGAAAACTGGCATAAGTACGCATGCTTTTCAGTCAGGAAAATGAGAGTAGCTCAGATCAGATTAGTTAAAAACTATTCCCATGTGAAAATAACTTTTGTCAATTTGGTTAACAATGAGGGAATAAATGTTATTGACGGGGAGAAAAGAAGTGGAGGAAGAAGCATGAAGAGAAAGAGAAACTTAAGAAATTTATCAAGACCACATGTGAATTTTGCATTTGCTGTAGAACATGACACAACTTTGATATCAAAGAAGCTCAAAATCCTAGACTAAAAAACATATGCACAAAAAAGAAGCATCACCTCTCTTCTTCAGCAAACAAATAGTAAAGAATGCTTAAACTGTTTTTCCATAAAACCAGATAACACAGTGATACCTTTACATCTCTATGGATGTGCCCATGGAAATGAAGATATACAAGGGCTTTGAGGACCTCGTGCAATAATGTGGCAATTACAGGCTCTTCAAAACCATCAGGATAAGAAGATTTCATGATATGAAGGCAAGATCCTCCAGCCATGAATGGCATGACAACCCAAAGGCTGTGACCTGCAGTGAATGAGCAGTGTGCACGCAATACATTTGGATGATCAATCAAGATCATGGTCTGCACCTCTCTCCGGATTCCATCCTATTCAAATCATAAAAAATATTCTGGAAACTTCAGCAATTGAAACGAGGCATACATTAGGCCCAAGAATGCTCCTTAAAAAGTTTCTGTAGAAGGGACTATCAATATGAATAAATGTGGCACATTCTGCCAAAATAATTACTGGACATGTGGTACAGTCTGCACAAGTGAATACTTGTCAGAACTTCGATTTTTATATTTAATCTGGATTAATCTAAGAAAGATCTATAAGAAACTATAGGAGATGAAGGCTTAAAAGCAGACTGTAGAGTATAGTAACACACTAATGTAGCCATATCTTGATTAAAACTCGTAATACAAACCTGGGAACCTTTTGCGCTTCAAACTTTAATGCATGATCAAGGTAGTGAGGAGCAAGATATTTACTCAAAGGATTCGGGGCTTTATTAATAGTATAGACTAGTACATGTTTGTATCTATAGTAGACAGGGGACTAGGAGACTTGCTTCCTTATGTAGATTGATCAAATAAGTATAGTCATGCAACCTTCATACAATATTGCCAATTCCTTTCAAGAAAAAAGCCACTTCATAAAAGGTAACCACGTAACAAGAACATATCCAAATCAAAAAGGAGGTACTTGACACCAGCATTTTGACTTCTGAGCAAATTTAACACCAGCTCATTTTCCAGATAGTGTATCTCTAAAAGACATATAGAAAACAGACTTACCAGGTCATTGTTGCACTTTTCCAAATCAAGAACCTTGATCGCAACAGTCTCATTAAGAGGAACGCACAGAGCCCGATACACAGTTGCACTGACACCGTCTCCAACTTCCTCATACAATTTATAATCTTTCGCATTGACAGGGAATTTTTTCTCTGATAGCTGTTCCATCATTGCTAGTTATATTGCAACATAAAAACCATCAAGCACAGTAGAGAAAAGAATGTGAGGCTTCTTCCAATTATATAGCATTTTGCTTGTGATCCACAAGATATTTTACAGCTCCAGCTACCTCATGAGATGAACTTCCCTACCAATAACTTCAACACGAATAAATTCCTAAAAAGCACTAGATCCAATTGCTCGACTCTTATCTCTCAAATTGACAAGTTTTATAACCAATAACCTTGATCATAATGACTTGCCTTGATCACCTTCAAACACAATATTGCTGTCAACGATTCTAAACAACACTTGAAATGTACGTGAAAATATGCCAGACGAACCTGGCCAATATATTCCGTGATACCGCTCACAGAGATAATGTAATATTCAACCTGAGTACAATCCAGAAATGCAATGGAGTACCAAAATAGTCGAAGACTAGATGCAATTTGCCACTAAAAGCTGAGGCCTGAGTTCACTCCAGAACTGATAAAGCAATCTGCTGGGACAAATGAAAGAAGTTAATGAAAGGAAGAAACAAGAAAACTGAAATAAGATGACACACACGAGAGAGTGGGTGTGAGAGAGAGAGTGTGTATGTGTGTAATCTAGCACCCACCAAGCTGCCCACTAAATTGACTATAGTTTTCGGCCTTCTGGAGAACAATTGCCCTTTTCTTCAGTTGGAATAACGGGAAAATTATTCTCATATATGCAGGGATACTTTGAATCCGTTTTACCCATAAGAGAGTAATTTTGACTCCTGATGAAGACATATTGACTCGTGCATGACTTGTAGTTTATGTTGCTCGGACTTCTTCAAAAATGTCAAGGGGTGCGTGTCGGATTCTCCAAAAGTAGTGTATTTTTGGAGAATCTGACACGGGTGCGGCATCAAAAGTGAAGAGTCGCAACTTAGCTTGTAGTCGTGTCTTCCCACCCGAAGAGGATAAACAGAAAAGGTTTTTGGAGTAACATACTGAAAAAGGAAAATAAGGTCATCTAAGTGAAAAGATATATTTTTCATTAAACCCCCTATAAGTTATATGGGTTGTAGAATTAAGGGGGCTGTTTCTTCAAAACTTCTGAAAAACTTGATTTGGAAAGAATTTGCATTTTTTTCGAAAAGAAGGAAACCGATTTTCAGACAATCGCCGAAATTGAAAAATTACTTCCAAGAAGTAGTGTTTTTCGATGTTTCCAGAAACAAGAAAACTTTTGTTTTGTGGTTTGTTAAAAGACAAGTCTTTTTTTGAAAAAATGGATTTTTTTTTGGTTGAAACTCTTCATCAAATTTTTGAACAAACAGGAAGGTTATTTGGAATAATGGGTCAATTAATAAATTATTTATGAAAATTAACTTTTTATAAAAATAATTTGCAGAGGAAAAGATTACCATTTCAGGAAAACATCATCTTTTTTTCTGCCGAAGAAAATAGTTAATGGATCAATGTGTTTCTAATCTACTCTACCCCATTATCCCAAGTACTCCGACTTATTGCTTTTTTTCTAGTATTCAAGACTTTATTTTGGGACCATAAATGTGACCTGAGTGCATGGAGGGAGAGGGTCAGAGGGGGGACGCAAGAAAACTACCAACTTGACAATCAACCCACGTATCATACAATGCCATTGACCAACTAACATTGCCGGCTAAACCTTAGTCTTTGAGGGCCCCTTGACATAGAAAGCCGTGGAGAGCAAAAGCCCTTCAGAGATTAGGTGACTTTCTTCTGTTGTGTCATCCATTTTATGAGTCTATTTGGGTAAACTACTTAACTAATTGAAAGTTGATAAGAATTAAGTGATGAGAAACACTTTTTGGTGTTGAAACTGATTTACAGACACAAAAGTGTTGAAACTAATAATACGTATAGTTATGTTAGGTAAAAAAGTGTTGATAAGCAATTTTTCTGTTAAAATGACTGATATGTCTTTAAAGTTGGTTTAAAAAATTATAAATTCTATTTTGGGAAGAGTATTTTTGAGAATTAGAAAAGATATTAGAGATAAAATAGCAAAATACTTGGTCAAACCAAAAGTGTTTATAAGCTGAAAAGCAATAAGTTGGGCTGATTGTGGCTTATAAACACTTTGGGTGTTTACCAAACACGTAATAAGTAACAAAAGTGTTTATAAGCTAGTAAACATAAACTTACCCAAACACCCTCCATGTCTTCGTGAAAAGTCATGAGTAGGCAAAGCAAAAACGTACTTTTTTTCTTGCACGCGCAAGCAGTGTGTTTAACTACCATGTCAAATCTCCACTCTAGAATGTTTATAAAAAAATCATCTTGATCTTTCTAATTTTTTTTTTTAATAATCAGAAATGACAATTGCATACTCACCCTTAAATCAGGAGAAAAAAAGCGAACTGCAGCTAAAACTTCCCATGACTTATGACACTGCTCGACCATAAAGCTTTTATCCTAAATCAAATGTTTAGAACTAGCTCTCCTATACCTCCTAAGAAATTATAAAATGCCACTAGGCTTTTCTAAACGTTTAACTTCTTCAATTTTTGGTGTCCCCTACAAGCTTCATTATGTCGACAAGAACAAAGACACAAACATTTTTGGCTGAATAGATCCCAAGTGAACACTACCAAACCAGTCATGTCATTGGCCAGGAGAAGTTGTAAAATAACAATAAAACGGAAAGAAAAGCCTAAATATTCAAGCTAGTAAATACCCAGCAGAGAGACAAGATAATTTTCGAGAGTGCTCCGTGCCATAAACAACTTCACTTATAGTTTACAATTATTTGGCACAACAAACTAGATACCAGGAAAAAAAAACTTAGAAATTCAAGCGATACGAGATTAGTTCAGCTAACAAAGCAATTAAAGTCAACATCTAAAAACAAGTAGAGTCCGAATAACTTCATGTCCAATGCAGCTGAAATCAATAAATCGCGTCAAAATCTAATATTCCGGCAACAATTCATCATGGAAACAACACTAAATGAATCGAATAAACAAGCAAGCGTTATAGATATTGGATTATCGCTGATAAATTTGATCCTGAGCAACTATAACGGTTTCAAATCTGATACTTTTAACAAATTTCATACAGACCTAGGGTTCCGATGCGAGCTGATATACAAAAGAAGAACTTCGGAGGACTGAATCTGACTAAGGTTTGACAGAAAAATCCAAAATCCAGGCAAAAACGCCGTCGTTTTAGTGAATTGGCCGATGAAACGGTTGGACTAGTCCGCCATTGATGATTAGAATGGGAAGATATTATAGTTTGTTACCTTGCAGTTAGTCGTCCCGGCTTACTCTCATCGAATCTTCGCCGTTTATTGAAGAGAGAGAGAGACAGAGGGGAAATTTATTTATACATAAAAAAAAGTTGATAGGAGTATTTATTTATTTTCGATTTTTCTTGTCTGGGAGAAACAAGTTTGACTGGTGAACAACAGTACATTAATGGACTTTAGTTTTACCTTGGATGAAAAAAGGAACATGTCTTTAGAGAAAAAAAGAAGATAAAAGGAAACAAATATTTTGACAATAAATAATGTTTAAAAGGTACTCTTTCTTTTTTTTTTCACCTTTAAGAGGTACTCGGATTTCTACAATTTTTTGTTTTTTTGTTACTCTATTTTAATTTGTTTGACCTACTTTTTTTATTTATTTATTTTAATTCTATTTTTTATATTTAAAACACAATATTAAATGATATTTTGATATATTTTTAATTTAAGACCACAACAACAATAACATATCCAGTGAATTCTCGCAAATAGGATCTGGAAGAATAAAGTGTATGCAAACCTTACCATCTTGAGTGGTAGAGAGATTGTTTTCGAAAGACCCTGGCTCAAGTGCAACAAAATTTAAGACCACAAAATTAAAAAAACAAATCTTAAATTTTGTATAAATTTTGTGCCAAACTAAATTGGTCAAATAAATTAAAAGAAGGAATTTTTTTTTTTCTTCTCCATATTCTTTGGTCGTCGTTTACAATTTTGCCTAAACATGACTTAGGAGATTTTGACAAAACAATAATTGACCTTTAGTTGGTAGCATTGAGAAGTAATCTCCACTTTTAATTCTTGGTAGCTCTTTCTTTTGCTAATTTAAAATCTTGTTTGATACTTTATAGTTTATATAGGTTTAAATTTATCAGAATATTTTCTCATTCACTTTTATAAAATTCAAGAAATGCTAAATAATAGTAACTTTAAATTTTTTTATAAAAAATTATACATATGCGATTGAACATGTAAGCAAAATCAAATATCTGAAAGGATCAATCAACGGAACAAATAACAGACAATTTAAATGAGTTTTAAAATCTCTTTCCTGTATCATAATTACTAACATTGAATTTTCTTGCTAATTAACCATATATAAAAATATTAGTACTTTATGTTTTCTATATTTTGTCCTACTTCATTTTCATTAGAAATTTTATCAATATTAATTGATAACTCGTATTTAAAAAGATATTATGTCACTCATCAAAATGTCAAGGAAAACATTCATGCACATAAAAGGCAAAAAAATATGCATGTTTAATGGTGGTTTAAATATAAGATTATACGTGATTTATATGAATATATATTATTAACATCGTCATATTATACATTATATTAACAATATCAATATTTGAGAACATAGGCGATCCGTTATATTTTTGTCTTGTATATTTGGATCAATATATAAAAATATGCAATAGAGAAGAGGTTGATAGGGATAAGAATTTGTAGGCAGTAACACAAATCAAAGAGGAATTAATATAATGATTTATACACATTTATATTTTATTTTCACGTGCATAAAGGGAAATATCTCCCCCGCTTAGTGTTACATTTTTTCTTGGGTTGATTTGAGCAATAATTTATATATCTTATTTATTTTTTATGTTGTATTTTAATCTAGAGACATTAAGAGATGATAAAAGAGCATATTATAGAATCATATATTCACTTATAAGTGTTAAATTTATTTCAATTATTTAGATATTAAAGTGGGCTACAATTTGCTTCAAGTTTGATGAGTTATCATCCAAACTACTATCATAATATTTTATTGATAATAGTTATTTAGGAGTTCATGATTTTCATTGAAAGAAGATATATATCCATCCAAAGATCAAATAACAATTTTACGAAATAAGTAAGTAAGAGTTACTTTAACATGAGTAACTACGTAATTAATGACAATTATTAAAACTAGTCAATTAGTCATAGACGATGATGTTTTATAAAGAATGTTAACCACAAAGTTTGGTTATAAGCATCTCATCGCTGCCCGTGTGTTCATAATGTGTAAATCTTGTGCAAGTAACTACTTTTCACTGATTTAGCAAGTTAACATGCCAATTGTTCAGTGTTCTTTCATATAAATGAATCCTTTGGATGTATTGATTTGTGTCAGTTTTTTTTTTTTTTGTGGCATAGTCATCCTAGCTTAACCATTATCCTGTTTCAAGAAGCATCTTCAGGACTTTGCTAAGTTGATTGCTCCCCCAAATGCATTGTTTATTAAGCATAATAGCTCGAGTCATGTTGAAATGAATGAAACCTGTCTAGATTGTCTAAATGCAATACTCCATTCATTCGGGAAATGGGTATATTTGAGCAGTTTTGAGTGTAATTACGATTTAAGTTATGATCCTTTTGTGTTGTCTTCATCTCTGGAGTGTTGCTAATCAACTCCAAGGATTCCTAGTCCATAAGTTTACAGTCTACCTAACAAGAGTGAAAGACGATTTATATGCATTTATTTCATTTATGCAACTTGGGTCATGCTTCGATAAGCTTTTAGGTTTATTTTTGTGATTGACACGTGAGTTCTTTATTCCTTTCCCTTGCATATCTTTAATCAAAGCCTATTGTGTGAGCATGATTCTCATGTGTGTGCAACTTGATTACATCTTCTCATCATAACTGTTTAGATGTTGAGTATCCTTTATGGCCTTTCTCTGATTGAAATAGTTGAGAGTAGATATATTAGATACAGGAGGTTTCATAGGTGAATATTGCTTAGTTTCTAATCTGAGTTGTAAACGAGAAAATCGAAGGTCATGTTCGGGGTTTTCTTTCGCGTGTTCTTAAAAATTAGTTTTAGCAAACATGTTCCTATATCTGTTATTAATTCTTTCCCTTTTATTTTCGTGCATGAACTGTTTTGAGTCCAAATGGACTCATAGAATTTCTCCCCTGCATTTCGTTGGGCTAGCAAGCCCAACACCTTGAGTCCAAGAGGACTGGCCAGCAGCAGAAGAAAGAAGCGAAAAATGGGCCAAAGCCCATATAAACGGCAGAAGCAATAGATAACAGCCCAGATGAGTTAAGAAGATATAATTGGACCAAAATCCAAATAAAACGATGGTGGACCTAAAGAGGGCCCATAAATTAGATTTAGGACAGGATTTCGGATTAAAAGTCCAAGTAGTTTAAGCCAAAAGGTTTAATCATTTTCTCTCCTTTAACTCTTATTTTGTATAGTCTAGAATTATTTATATTAATTTGGACTAACATTTTCTCGTAACTTAGTTTGATTATTCCCAAAGAATATAAGAATTTCTGATTTAAATTTTCTTTAAATTATTCAATATTTTTTTCATGAAAAGCAGTAAAGATGTTTTACTTATTGAGCATGATTTCCCCTTTAAAAACAACTCTTCCATGCGTTTTCACTTCTAAAAATTCAATGCTCTTTTATCGAGTTATACTTGTTACGTTTTTCTCAAGTTAAAATAAGGTGATTTTCTCAAGTTAAAATGAACAAGATGTTTTAAATTAAGTTCTTTTCAAAAGTTAGTCAAATAAGTTAGTTTTCAAACAAGTTCGGATAACCGCAAGTTAGCGGATATCCCGAGTGCCTTTAAAACCTTCTCGGGATATTAATAGGAACCTCTTACCCTTAATCTCTTATATTTTAAAGTTATCTATGTTTTAGCTTTAAAAGATTTTTATAAGTTTTTCTTAGTTTTTTCCTTTAAAATAAATTAAGTGGCGACTCTTGTTTCAATTGAAAACGCTTTGAAAACTTTAACTTAGAATTTCAAAATAATTTTCAAACCCGAGTCATTTTTCCCGAAAACAACTATTATTAAGAAGAAGATTTATGAATCTATAGTATATAATGACCAATAAAATAGTGCCACGTATGTAATTTAAAGATGGGATAAGTTATCTTTATCTTTGGGTGGAATAACAATTCTGAAATAATTCATCCCAGAATAAAATAATTAAAATAACAAAATACCTCCTCAATTTTTTTTTATACATCACTTTTAACATCTTTTAAATAGATGAAAGATATTTTTATAAACAAATAACTTATTTTTAAAAATTCTATAATATATATTACTTTTAATATAACAAATCAAACATTCGATAAGATTTTTACCTTCGGACCAAACTGCCCTTAGATTTTTAATTTAAAAGGTGGAGCTCTTAATATAAATTGAAATGCAAAAATTATGGCTATGGACCTTTCCCAAGTACCTCATATTCCAACGTATCTAGTCTAGTTCTCATATATAAGAAGCGTCAATAAGCAGGTATGTGGACGACATATTTGTTTCGGTGGAACTTGCTCTAAAAAAAATTATATTCTTCTTTATTTTTAATTTATTTATTTTATATTAAAATATTATAAATTACATTCAACGGATCTCACTCTGAAAAAATTTATATTCTTTTCCGTTTTAATTTGTTTATCTTATATTAAAATATTATAAATTATAATAATTAACAACTAATTATATACTTAAAAATTATATTATTATATTAAATATATTATAAATCACAATAATTAACAATTTAAAATATTTTTATATGAAAAATTTGCTAATCTTTTCCGTTTTAATTTGTTTATCTTACATTAAAAATATTATAAATCACAATAATTAATAACTCATTATATATTTAAAAATTATATTAAAAGTTATTATAAATTATAATAAAAAATTATATTAAAAGTATTATAAATCACAATAATTAAAAACTTAACATATTTTTTTATTCATTGATCTAAATAAAATAATGTATGCATATCTAAAAAATTCATTGATCTAAATAAAATAATAATATATGCATATCTAAATTAGGCATATCTTACAATTTTCAAGTATTAAACTGTTCATAGCACGGCAAGGGCGGAGCTACAGTCCAGCAAGGGTGGTCAACCAAACACCCTTCGTCGAAAAATTATACTGCATATACAAGTAAAATATTCTCTATTATGATTTAGTAAAATTTAAATCAAAAAATTAAAAAAAATCGCTTTTTACATTTATGTCTCATTTTTTATATTCAGTAATTTTTTTTTTAGATTTGGATTTTAATATTTATATTTCAATAATCAAAATATATTTTTTATAATCATTCGACGAATTTGAATAAATTTCTCAACAAAATCTTAATAATTTATGTACAAATGAAATTTCATCAACTTTATAAACTCACTATTAATCATCACACTCGTCATTACAGCTATCATCACCCACCATTTATTATTGTTATCATCACCATAATCACTATAACTTATCGATTATATATTGCTCTTTTCCGTTCTTTTTTAGTTGTTATAATTTTATTTTTAAGAGTGAAATGATATAAACTTTGACCAACATTTAAAATATTATTTTTTTATCATATTGATATGAAAAAATTATAATTTATAATACATTTCGTATAATTTTTGAATATCTAAATTCTAATATAAAATATCAAATTTTAATTTTACGTGACAAAGCTTATTGACAAATGGGCAAAGCTTACTGACAAATGGATATCACGTGTCCATTTAACTTTTTTGATCCGTACAATTAATTTTAATGTAAAAAATAAAATAATGAAGTCAAGTACAAATTTTATAAAATGGCTATTTATGTAAAAATATAACAAGATAAGTTTTTTTTTGATCGGCAAACAGGATGACCACAAGCTCCTGAAACTGTGGCTTAATTATGACTTCAACTATATATAATTTTATCTACCCAACCTCTTATTGAACACATTCTTATTATGAGTGTATATTATTTTTTTATTTTTTTTTAAAGAGCGAAATATATTATATTTTTATGAGTAATTTAGAGTGGAAAGTGAAAATAACCTTTTGTTATTTTTGAAATTCTTGAAATTTTTCGAAAAAAAAAAGTGAAAAAAATAAACATAAACATTTTCAAAAATTTATGATCAAAGAATGTTCTCAAGAATGTTTTCTGAAGCTCAACTCTAAAAATAAGTAGAAGAATTTCATAATTAAACGGACTTTAAATGTTGGGAAAAAAAAATATGCTTTTGGAAATCCACTGATCCGTAACGGTCCCCACCAAACTGCCACATCATCACCTTAATCAGTGTACGTTTTCATCGAACCACGCGCCTCCGTTCGTGAAGACTCTTGTCTAGACGGTTACAACATACGACGTCGTCCTCCACGTTAAAGTACTAAGGTACATGATTACAAGTCGTCGTTAATCAGCCACGTGGACGGTTAGGATGAATTACGTCATTTAGTCAGTCCATGTAAGTCAAAGTTCCAATAAAGCCAAAAAAGTTTAGCTTGCTACTAATAGTCATTTCTCTTTACTTGTGGAAACAGCAAAACATAGAATTGACACATTTTGTTGGCCAACTAACTATACTTTGTACTAGAAAGTCCTCATTTTTTTCTTTCTTTCCTAATCTCAACCAAATCACTTTCTTGAAAATTTATGGAAACAAGATTGTCCATATTCCATTGTGTGGATGTTTCAACTTTCCTTGTTCCTGCAGCTGCAAGTAAATGTATAAAAAAGTTGGAATTTAGAGCATATTTGTCACTTCACCGAC
The DNA here is from genome assembly GCA_003996215.1 of Jaltomata sinuosa. Lineage (NCBI taxonomy): Eukaryota > Viridiplantae > Streptophyta > Magnoliopsida > Solanales > Solanaceae > Jaltomata > Jaltomata sinuosa. The sequence continues at coordinate 423,172 of QJPP01004564.1, read as the reverse complement.
AGTGGAAGCAAGGGATCTTTAGTATACTAAAGAACAAAGATAAGAACTTTGAGGAAAACTAAGTGTTAGGGTTTACTTTTCTTGAAACCCCATTATCAGTTTTGGTATTTTGGTGGATTTTTATGGCAATTTTAAGCTAAGAATATGAGAAAAGAAGGATCTTGATGTTAAGAACTCTTCCATTTTTGTTTTGTCTTAGTGGCAAGCTGTAAGAACTACTGGTTCAAGTTCTTGTTCACACTTGGACTTAATTTGTTTCTTGAATTCAATGTGTGGATTAAATTAGTGTAATCAATGTTTTAATTCCCTTTGCTGTATTTGTGAAAGAAGTGTTAGTTTGAGGAACTTCAGTTTTTTTTCTTTCTGGTGTTAGTTTTGCTTAGAGTTGGAGAAAATGGTGGATGGTAAGATGAAAATATGTTTTAGTAAGATATATAACTTTTCATGTATGAGATGTTCGTTTAAGGAGGAACATAGTCAAATTGGGAAGAGGGGTTTCTCAAGGATCGTGTATTGTAATGATCCTGATAACCCGGAACAGGTCCAGCTAAGGTATAGGGGGAATTATGTTTCTACTACAAAGTACACAGCAATTAATTTCATACCCAAGTCATTGTTTGAGCAATTTAGGAGGGTTGCAAATATATACTTTCTTGTTGTTGCTTGTGTTTCGTTTAGTCCTCTAGCTCCCTATACAGCCAGCAGCATTTTAGCGCCTTTATTGGTTGTGATTGGGGCAACGATGGCCAAAGAAGGGATCGAAGATTGGAGGCGCAAAAGGCAGGTATATCTTTTGTGCTAGCTACTAGTTAATGCACTTTCATAGGTTTTTATGCTCTGTTTTCCTCGGCTGGGATCAAATAGCTCCCATTGGTGCTCCAGTCTCTGTTCACCAATCAGAGATAAATTATAGCTAGGGTGAAAATTAGTCACTAAAATGATTTATTTTTATGCATGGTTAAATGAGCTAGGATTTAACTTGGCAAATGTGGTTGAGCAACTAAGGATAATGACTTTGGGGAAGTGTTGATTTCACAATGATGATGATAGAAATGTTAAGTAGATTCTTGTCATATATTTATGATGTGTCTAGATAACAATACTCATAAAAAATAGAAACAGAGAGATATGTAGTGACACTTTTCTACAAAAAGCGGTGAAGCAACTTCAAAAAAAAAAAAGAACCTATTTGGAATGAATAAATAAATAAATGCAGTGCCTTTCTTGACTCGCTGGCTCATTTCCTTAATGAACATGTTCTGTAATTGAGCTTCCCAAAATGATTCGGAAATATAAACATATTTTCTCAAGCACAAACATTGACTACTTGATACAATTTTTTAAAATGAAATTTATTACTTTAAAACATTTAATTTCCCTATTAGGTGAACACAAGTGTTTCAACTTTTATGTTTCCCTAGTGAACAAGATTCTTTGAAAAGGATAATTACTTAGAATAGTTACTAATTGTTGCACAAAATATCTCAGGTATAAAATCAGATGTACTATAATTTGAGGAGTCTCGATGTCATGTCGAAAAACATCACTATGACTTTCTGATGTCTTTAGTTGTGTAATTGCAAGGTTGTACTCTTACTTTCTGATCAATAGTTTGCTCTTAGTCTAAGTTAGCATGCTTTTGGTTCTGGCAGTTTGACAAAAAAAGTGTTGGCATGCTTTTGGTTAGTTGTAAGCAAGTTCAGGTATATATTCAATGGTCTTTCTTGTAAAAAATTAATTCTTCTGATGCAATCTTTTTCAGGATATTGAGGCCAATAACCGGAAAGTAAACGTATACACTGAAAATCATACTTTCCAAGAGACTAGATGGAGAAGCTTACGAGTTGGTGATCTTATTAAGGTGTACAAGGATGAATATTTCCCCACTGATCTGCTTTTTCTTTCATCAAGCTATGAGGATGGGATATGTTATGTTGAAACCTCCAATCTTGATGGAGAGACTAACCTTAAGGTGAAGCATGCATTGAATATCACATCCTCCCTGCACGACGACGGTTCTTTTCAAAATTTTAAGGCTGTTGTCAAGTGTGAAGATCCAAATGAAGATCTTTATACGTTCATTGGAACTCTGTATTATGATAATCAGCAGCACCCTCTTTCAGTGCAGCAGATACTTCTGCGAGGTTCCAAGCTACGGAATACTGATTATGTTTATGGTGTGGTCATTTTTACTGGTCATGACACAAAAGTCATGCAGAATTCTACAGATCCTCCTTCGAAGAGGAGTGGAATTGAGAAAAGGATGGATAAAATAATATATGTTCTTTTTGGTACCTTGATTACAATAGCTTTTATTGGATCTATCTTTTTCGGGATTGAAACTAAAAATGACATTTCTGGTGGGAAACTAAGGAGGTGGTATCTTCGACCAGACAAGACAAGTGTGTTTTATGATCCCAAAAGAGCTTCACTAGCTGCATTTTTCCATTTCCTGACAGCCCTTATGTTGTATGGGTACTTGATTCCTATTTCGTTATATGTGTCTATTGAAATTGTGAAGGTTTTACAGAGCATATTCATCAATCAAGATAGGGAAATGTACTATGTGGAAACAGATAAGCCAGCTCATGCAAGAACATCTAATCTGAATGAGGAACTTGGGCAGGTTGACACTATACTCTCTGACAAAACGGGCACCTTAACATGCAACTCCATGGAGTTTGTTAAATGTTCAATAGCAGGTGTTGCATATGGACGTGTTGTGACAGAGGTAGAGAGGGCCCTGGCAAAGCAAAAAAGAGATGGAGCACAGGAAGTAGGTGGTACTTCCAATTACGTGGAGGAATCAAGTGACGCCACTGTTAACTTGGAGAAATCTATTAAAGGATTCAACTTCAAAGATGAGCGTATAATGAATGGTCAATGGGTCCATGAGCCTGATCGAGACATGATACAAAAGTTTTTTAGAGTGCTGGCGATTTGCCATACGGTTATACCTGACGTGAACAAAAAAACAGGTGAGATCTCCTATGAAGCAGAGTCACCAGATGAAGCTGCCTTTGTCATTGCAGCAAGGGAACTTGGGTTTCAGTTCTTTGAAAGAACACAAAACAGAATTACACTGCATGAGTTGGATCATCAGAGTGGCAAGATTGTTGACAGGTAAATCTTTGATTTGGTTTTTTCTTGTATTATAATCTTAGACATTCAGAAGCTCTGTTCAAAGATGAGAAGGTGATTTGCTCATCCAGTATTTTTAGAATACATCCACATTTCCCTATTTTTGTCCTTTTGGGATGTGGTATATCTACTCTGTTTTATGTCATCTCTTTTGATTGTGTGGTTGTGAAGGATCCCTGGCAGGACTTCTTGCTGTTGTGATATTTTGTCAGGGACTAAATACTAGTTTTGTGGCCTGCCAAGTGCCAACCATGCAAGGTTGGTCGCCAATAATATTGATCATAGGGAAAATATTGTTCTAGGATAACTGATTGTTCTTTTCTTTCTTCTTATACTAGTGTCTCGTGCTAACGCTTTTCAAGTGGCAAGTTTTCCTAATGCTTGTGAAGGGTTTTGGTTAAATATCGTCTTTTTGCTTACAACTTTTTTCAAATTTAGAAAGGTGAAAATTAGTGTAATTTTTAGGTTATGCAGACTATTTCTTTCACAAGCAGTTTTACTGTGAGACTGAAAAACGAATAATGGGGAATGAACTTGAAAGTATATCTATGCTTTGCTATAACAGAAGATAAAAAAATATGACAAATCAACAGAACAATGTCAGTATTCTAAGCAGTCCCATGGGCAAATTCAAATAAAATTATTCATGTAATGATGTATTAGGAACCAGTATTACTTTGCAAAGGGAAAAAAGAGATGTTGCAGTAAGTAAAAATGGACTGAACTCCTATTGGTGACGCCATCCTGGTAACTCAGGCGATGGCACGATATATCATAACAAAGACCCTCTTAACAACACTACATAATTTCATGCAGTGAAAAATTTCATCGGCATGGAATATCTAGTCGTAAATTTTCTGTGTAGGTTTTTGATACAGAGGAAACAACACTTGAGTGCATTTGCTAGGGCATGGCATTGGGGTGGGTGGGTGGGGAGGGTTAGAGAGTCGGAGGAAGTGAAGTTCTCCTTTCCTTATAATCATTTACTTCTTTTTTGGGTAAACCTGGCCTTTTTTTATCGAAAATATCTCTGTTCACTTGAGACATGTTTATAAATACCATTTCTTATAGATTTACGGTCATGAAGCCCTTAAAAGAAAAGTAACTATTCAATAATAGCTTGATATTCGTAGCCCATAGCAAGCACACTGACCTATTTGAGCTTCCTTCAGAGGAAAAAAAACAGCTTAAACTTTTAAATGAGGTGATCACACAATTTAACAAGAATTATTGTGTAGATGTCCAAACTGAGATTCTATCCTCTTCCTTACTCTCAGCCCCTAATATTGTTGAGTCAGATGCTTTTGCTTCGACAGCGAAGCAAGATTTACTGTTTCTACAAACCTGTTATATTTAATCTGCTTTGATATTTCTATGAGATCAAATTCCTCAAAGATCAAATGAAAGATATGAATAATATGCTGCAATTTTTACGATTCTATGTTTCTTCAAACAACAACAACAACAACAACAATATGATGCAATTTTTACGATTCTATGTTTCTTCAAACAACAACAACAACAACAACAATATGCTGCAATTTTTACGATTCTATGTTTCTTCAAACAACAACAACAACAACAAAAAAACCAATGTAATCCCACAAGTGGGGTTTGGGGAGGGTGGTGTGTACGCAGCCTTGCCCCTACACTTTGTGAAGGTAGAGAGGCTGTTTCCGATAGAGCCTCGGCATCGTCAATTCTTTACCTATCAATTGATTATGGATTTATTTTACCCTTTTTCTTTATTAGTTTTATCGGTTTCTGCATGACATAGTCTTCATTTCAGATCATATCAGCTCCTTCATGTCTTAGAGTTCAGTAGTTTGCGGAAGAGAATGTCTGTAATCGTAAAAAATGCTGAGAACCAGTTGTTGCTCCTCTGCAAAGGTGCAGACAGGTCTGTATCTCCTTGCACTGCCCTTGTGTGTGCCCTCTTTTTCTTATCAAGTGATCAAATATGTGATTCAAATCCTCCAATTCTGTTTAATTTAGACTGATATCTTCTTGCTTGTAATATTTCCTTTTGTTAGTGTGATGTTTGAACGGCTTGCAAAAGATGGGCGGGTTTTTGAGGGTATAACAAGGGAACATCTTAAACAATATGCTGAAGCAGGATTGCGAACTCTGGTTGTAGCTTACCGTGAGCTTGAGGAGAAAGAGTTCCAATTATGGGAACAAGAGTTTTTGAATGCCCAAGCTTCTGTAACAGCAGACAGAGATGCTTTGGTGGATGCTGCTGCTCAGAAGATTGAAAGGGACTTAATTCTCCTTGGTGTTACTGCTGTTGAGGACAAACTTCAAAAAGGGGTGAGCTTTAATCTTGAGTTGTACATTGCTTGCAATTCAGCGGAGCTTGCAACATCATTTTTTTCGCTTTGCATTGTACATGACTTGCTGTGTATACTATTACAATGATGTGCATCCTTAATGTTAAGGAGTCATTTTCCAATTCCAAACTGATTCCTGCAGGTCCCCGAATGCATTGATAAACTTGCAAAAGCTGGGATTAAGATTTGGGTCTTAACTGGTGATAAGATGGAAACGGCTATCAATATTGGGTAGGTTTTATTAGTAAAATGATGCAACTTCTATACTCTTAACTCTGAATGGAATTCTCATCATCTTTCTGAATGTCATCTAGGTATGCTTGTAGTTTATTAAGACCAGATATGACACAAATTATAATTACTTTAGATTCTCAAGACATATTGGACTTGGAAAATCAAGGAAACAAGGAGATTATAGCAAAGGTACAGGAGTTTGGAATTGTTTTGCCTACAATAACATAAAAAATTATGTTTTTCACCAAGTTCAACTGTCTTAGGCTTCACATGATTGCATTAAAAAGCAAATAAGGGAGGGAATGTCACAAGTAAGCTCAAGCAGAGAAATTACCGCATCATTTGGTTTGATCATTGATGGCAAATCATTGTCATTTGCTCTTGACAAAAAACTGGAAAAATCATTCTTGGAGCTTGCAATAAATTGTGCATCTGTTATTTGCTGCCGCTCCACTCCTAAACAAAAAGCTCTTGTAAGTGCCATCCCTTACAGTTTTGTATTTAGAGAATTTTGTTCATTAACTGTATACAAAGTTTCTTCAACATCTAGGTTTTTGGCCATTTGAATGATCTGACAAAAATCTTTGAAGATATGCAGGTTACTAGATTGGTGAAAGTTGAAACACACCATACTACATTAGCAATTGGGGATGGGGCAAATGATGTAAGCATGCTGCAAGAGGCTGATGTTGGGGTTGGCATCAGTGGTGTTGAAGGAATGCAGGTTATTTTTTGTCTAGTTCTTCCTCGTTTGTATTATCCATTTTCCTTCCTCCATTTCTCAGTATTTGGATCCTTCCCTTCCCTTTTCTTCATTTTCCCACTTCACTTCACCTCTCCTCTGGTGGGGGTTGGGACGAGGAATTAGGTAGTAACTTCGGCTGTCCTGGTTTTTCTGTACATATTACCGTATCTATTCTCCATCGATTGTGAGCACATGTAATTTTGATATCTTTTGTAAGGTCTATTGGAGACCTAAAAAGCTACGGAAAACGAGGTTATCAGTACATCATGCGACTGTAATGTATTTCTTAAGGGGAAAAACATGCAGTGTAAGATCCATCAGCGCAGGACAGTTTGGTTATATGATGTAGATTTTTGTAGCAATCTACTCTTTCTGTTGATTCTTTCTCTAAGATGAATTAACTTTCTGAGCAAAAAAAAAATTTCTGACTAATAAACTTGATGTTAATTGTGCCTTCTACTTGTGTTGCATATCCACAAATTTCAAGTTCTTAAAGTAGGAATTCTGCTAGCCTAGTAGATGCTTATGATTAGTCTGCATAATGGATAGTCCAACTTTACGAACTCCAGAGCTTAGAGTCATATGCTTTTTCCAGAAGATGTTCTCTCTTCTTGTCTCTCTTGATGGACTGTGATTTCTAATTATGTAGTAGGCAATATGAGCACATATGCTTTCTGCCAAACAGTGTCCATGTTTTAGAGGAGTTAAACTGATGATTCTGCAAATCTTACTAGGCTGTCATGTCAAGTGATTATGCAATAGCTCAATTCCGTTTTCTTGAGCGCTTGTTATTGGTTCATGGCCACTGGTGCTACAGGAGAATATCGATGATGGTAAGTATTCCCTATCCGTCCTTGGAGAAATAAAAATAAAATTGGGTATGACCAGAAATACCTTTGTAAAAAATGAACTGATGTAATTAACATTTGCAGGATTGAGGTGAATATTTTTATTTAAGCAGACATGCAATATAGGAATAATTATTTAAGCAGGCTTACAGTTTTTTTAAAACCATTAAGGAGTATGACACATTTAAAAAAGTGAATAGCAGTTTTATGTTCGGTTTGAATTAGAGACATATATGATCTTCCTGATATCACTTTGGGATGGTTGCAGCTATGCTACTTCTTTTACAAGAACCTCGCCTTTGGGTTGACCCTCTTCTGGTTCGAGGGCTTTGCTTCTTTCTCTGGCCGACCTGCTTATAATGACTGGTATATGTCATTGTATAATGTGTTTTTCACATCGCTTCCTGTGATTGCTCTCGGTGTCTTTGATCAGGATGTTTCTGCACGGCGCTGTCTCAAGGTCCGTCTCCTATTTTATACTTCCTTTTAAGCACCACCAACAAAATTATATGTATTTATTTTAACAAAAAAGCTATTTCATATTCACCGACTTACAGCTAGGCAAAAGCATGATAAGGAAGTTAAATAAAGGAGTGGCAACATTTACATGGTTATAAATGCATAAATCACCTTCATATAAGTATGCACTTAGGATTAGGCAAAAGTACAACGACGAGGTTAGGAAAAGGCATTACATTGTTTCCATGTTTAATGTATTCTTTGATATCTGCTCCAAGTGGATACAACTATACAAGTGAGCAAGAGGGGCCCAACCTTGAAAACCTTTGTTTCATAATTATTACTTCGCGGCAGGTCTGATAGAATCAAAGATACTCAAAGGGATTACCAACAAGAATTGTGGGAGTTAGCTGTAAAAATTCTTAGCAAGCAGTTAATAAGTGTACTAATTTACATGTAATGACAACCGTATTACTGGTGAGATCTGCCTTTCTTTTCAGTTAATTTTACTACCCTCAGGCGATAGAAGGTTCTGTTAGACGAGGCACGTGAAATTGAATTATGTGGTGCGTTCATGCATAATATTCTAGTTATGTGAAGAAGTAGTTGAAAGATTCAGTTACAAAATTTTCCATGAAGCCTGTTCTTCTGAATTTTATCTCAAGTTACTGATACATGCACGTCGAGAAGGATTTCTTTATATATCTCATAGACCATAGTATCTCTTTTGCAGTTTCCTAAGCTCTACGAAGAGGGAACGAAGAACGTTCTCTTCAGTTGGCGTCGCATTCTAGGCTGGATGTTGAACGGTGTTATCTGTTCTATGATCATCTTCTTTGGCACCACCAATTCACTCGTACATCACGTATTCCGGGAAGATGGTCAACCGGTTGATTATGGAGTCCTCGGAGTGATGATGTACACGTGTGTGGTGTGGACTGTCAATTGTCAGATGGCAATCTCTATCAACTACTTCACTTGGATTCAACACTTCTTCATTTGGGGCAGCATTGCCATTTGGTACGTGTTTTTAGTTGTTTATGGCTCTCTTTCGCCTATAATATCTACAACGGCATACAAAATTCTTGTGGAAGCTTGCGCTCCGAGTCCTTTCTATTGGCTGGTCACCCTTCTGGTCGTCGTTGCCACTTTGTTACCATACGTTACGTACAGGGCATTTCAAACAGAGTTCCATCCTATGTACCATGATCAGATTCAACGGAAACGATTCGAAGGTTTAAACAGTGACTCTACTGAGGAGTCCAGTGGTAGAGGCAAACAAAAGATAGGTTTTTAAGAATAGTTTATAGTTTGACTGTTTAATATGTAAAGTTAATAAGTTGTGTAAAGTCGATATATAGTAATCTGAGCGAGTGAGGCTAGGAAGTAGAAACTAACAGTTTGAAGTGTCATTTTTGGGATGAAATTTATAATGATTTTAACATTCTAAAGCATCCCTAATGAGGGGGTAAATGATTGTATTAGGCTTATCACGAGACAAAAAATCTAATCTTCTTTCTAAGTGGATTCTAATAAATTGTATTGATTTATAGGAAAAAGACATCAAATGCACCCTAGAGTTGTATGAATAAGTCGAATAAACACTCTAACTGATCTGACGATCTATTACCCCTCTATTCTTGTTCGAAGTGAAATTAAAAGAAAAACTAAACTTTTTTGATCCAATTGCTGAATTAATCAATGAACACCAATTAACCGACAAGGCAAGCCATTTGGGGTCCTTTAATACATGTATAGTGAGATGATTTATAAATTAGGTGTACTAATTTAATTGATGTTGAATACTATACATTTTATGTTTGTCTTATTTCCTTTTCATCACTTGTCGTTTCATTAGTTTGTTATTTTTCCTTTGCCCCGAATTAATTGAATTTTTATATTATACTATTTTCAGTACTATTGAGTAATTGAAAAATGTTTATTTTATTTCAATTTCAATACTGACATGTTGCCGACTTGCCGTAGTGCCATGCCGGCCCCCTTTGAAACAAACTGATATACAATGATTAGTCTCTAACGAATGTTTAATGTGATTCGCGTAGATTTATCTTTTCTTTGAATATTTACATGATGAATACATCAAGGATAAGTTCAACTGATTCATAATTGCAGTTCAGAAAACGTAATTTATAGTAGGATGCATTTCAGATATAAATTGCAATTCAGAAACAATTTAGCTTTGAAAATTAATCAAATTATTTTTTGTAAAGTAAAATATAACAAGTGAAAGTGAACGAAAGATTTAATCGAATGAGATAAACGCAAAAGATCTTGATGCACACGTGTAGAGTGGATTGTCATCAAGGAAAAGACTTAACACCCTCTTGCCAGAAAAGCGTCAACTAACTCAAGAAAAGGATCGAGCTTTGCGTTTTGTTTATTTCTGTGCTTTTTCTTTTAATCGGGCATTTGAAATTTATCGATTCAACTAATTTGAACTTGTACCAAAAAAGTATTTATAATAATCATAAAAAGATCTTTTAGTGTGAATTTTGATGACAGAACATGACACAGTTTTTGCTTATTAAAGACATGATTTTAAATAGAGAAAATGCATAAGTACCCCCTTGAACTATGACCAAAATTTCAGTGACACACTCTATTTTTGGAAGAAATAGGGATCTAACCTATTACAAAAGTTAATATTACCCCTTAATATTAACCTATTTTTTTATTATCCCTTAAACTATTTTTTTTTGTATTTTTTTGCACCTTACATACTGACGTGGGGCCATAATTCAATTCTATTAGTTGCGGTGATGTACACGCGCCGCCATGTGTATAAAGTATTTTTTTTTCTTCTTATTTTATTTGCCTTGTATTTAAAATTAGTTGATACACATAATTTTTCTTATTTTCTTTCCTTTGTATTTAGAATTTTCTCAAATACACGGAAAAAAAAATTAATTTTTTATTTTTCTTATTTTTTTTACCTTCTTTCGTTGTTTTTTCTATTTATTTTATATATTATTCTTATTTTCTTATTTTCTAATTTAATTCCAAAGCCTTGTATTTAAAATAAGTTAATTTCGAATGAATACCAAAAAAGTGAAGGAAATCAAATAAAAAATTTAAAAATCAAAACGTTAAAAGTAAAGGACACTTATACACGGAATTTTTTAAAATTAATTTAAAGTGAAAAGATAAGAAATAAATGAAAGAGAAAAAAGAAAATAAAAAGTTAAAAATGAGGGGAGGGGGGGGGGGGGATATTTCACAAAGAAAGAAAAGAAATAATTAAAAATATATAAGTTTTAATGTTAATAATTATTTGTATTAATTAATTATAAAGTATCTAATTAAAAAGGAACATGTGTTATAAATTGGTCAGATTTTTTTCACATTTTTGTCTTTCACTTGCTTTGAAGAGAGTGAACACACTCTCTGTGCCACCTCAGCACCTAAGGGTGTACTTATTACACTTTATAATAGTTCAGGGTGGTAATAGAACCCCCCGTAAAGATAGAGTGTGTTCTTGAAATTTCGATCTTAGTTCAAGGGAGTACTTATACCTTTTCTCTTTTAAATATAAAGTTATGAAGAACACAATTTAGGATAGTGAAAATTAAGCATTGTCACGTTTATCATTCTATACTAGTAATCCTAGTATTACTTTTATAGTTTCTTCTCCATCAATTTTTATTATTATATGCGTTTCTAGTACTTCGATTATAATATTATTTTGTGATATATAGTTACTATTGCATTTCTTCAAATTGCTTCAGTATGCTTTATAGTATTTTGACATGTCTTCTTTATTTTTATTTTTTTGAATTTCTTCATTTTACTTTTTCTTTTATCGAAAATAATATTTTTTATCAGATTACAGAGTGCCAATGGGTCGAGTTGAGCTGGGCTGGTTCAATTAAAAATGAACCCAATCAGATTGAAAATCAGATTGGATTCCGAGCTATGGAAATCGAGTTCAACCGATTCGAGCTGAAGTGGGTTTAGAAGTGACCCGTACGGGTTCAGGCCATACCAGGCCAGGTGTTTATAAAATAATATTATTATTTTTAAAAAAATTATTAATTAAATACAAACTTAAAGTCTTAAACAATTATATATTTTTTAGTAAGCAATACTCAATATTTAATTAAAAAAACCTTCTAGAAGTATATTTATTAAATATAATTTTAGTTAATAATTAATGCATAATATTTATGTCATAATTCTTATTAGTTACTCCCTCCGTCTCATTTTATTTGCACACTTTTCTTTTACACACATATTAAGAAATAATAAATAAGAAGCTTGTTTTACTAATTTACCCTTTAAAAAACTTCTTTGGAACTTTACAAGCAAATGTGAACACTTTCAAAAAGAATTAATTGTAAGGGTAATATGAAAAAAATTTAATTAATGTTTTCTTTATTTAGTAAGGTGGTCAATTAATATGGGACAACTATTTTTAGTATAGTAAGCAACTAATATGGACAGAGGGAGTATTACTTTCTCCGTTTCAATTTGTTTGGCCTATTTTGATTTGTTACGGAGTTTAAGAAAGTAGAGAAGACTTTTGAATCTTGTGGTCATAAATTAAAGTTACGTAGTGCTAAAATATCCTTTAATCTTGTGGTCTTAAACATGACATGTGGAAAGTTGAAATTAAAATGTTGCTAAAAAGAGAAAGGGACATTCTTTTTGAAACGGACTAAAAAGGAAAGCAGACCAAACAAATTGAAACGGACGGAGTACTTATTAGTTATTAATGAGTGTCCAATGGTAATAATATTTGTAGATTATAAGTATAATCGGGTTGACCGATCTGGATCGGAGTGAGTTAATCAATACTGTTCATGATTTGACAGTACCAGGCTAATCGATTCCGAGTCCCAAATTGGAAAAGATAAATCGCTCGATACCGATCCCAATAGGTAGAATAGCTCCGATTCAGTTTGATCGGACTAAAATCGAGTGGTCCAATTTAGTTTCGTGTTAATTCGACCCGGTTGATAGGCTTAGATTACACGACATTTTGTTATTGTAGTGTGAATTGATGACACATGTTTTACATTTATGTTAATCTTTTTTTATATACAAATTAGATACTTAAATATTTTTTGAAAAAGGAAAAGAAAAGAAAAGAGCAAAAACCCTCTCGTTACAACTTAAAAAATATAAAACCGCAGCTGGAAAACTGAAACAGTCCCTCTTCCCCTCTTCCCTGTCATAAATATCTCTCTCGATCCATTAATAACATCACAACCTACAGAAACCATAAGCGTGCGCAGCAGAGCCTTTATGAAATTACAGCTATTCACATGCAGGAAGAAGAATATTTCTCTCCTAGCTTTAGCAGCTACTCCTCCAATAGAGTAGCGGAGATTGCCGGTAAAATCTCCGATGAAATTAAACCTGATGACGGTGCCGATGGCGAGGAAGATTTTGAATTCTCTTTGGATTGTGGCGGCGAGTTCCCCTTCGACCGTCAAATTCAGACAATTTTTCCCGTTTTCAACCGCGATCTGTTAGTAAACGACGTTTCTTATGACGTAGATCGCAAATGTGTTAACGGCGAATCATCGGAAAATGTCAACAGTTCAGTTCAAGTTTCGTTGAAGGATTTGTTCTTAGAAGAACGCGAACCGCTGTCGTCATCATCTTCGGAAGTCGATGAGTTGGAAAGTGTACCTCCGGGAACTTATTGTGTATGGAAGCCGAAGATAACTGAGCCTTCACCGAGCAGATGTAAGAAGAGTAATTCAACGGGATCGGCGTTTAAGCGGTGGAATATTCGAGATTTGATGCGCCGGAGTAATAGTGAAGGCAAGGACAGTTTTGTCTTTCTGACGCCGGAGAAAGGAACGAGAAACGAAACTTCCAAAGCAAAGGACTCAGCGGAGGCGTCTAAGATTGCCGGAAAATTAAAGGCAAAAGGCAGTAGTAGCAGCGGCGACAAGCTATCTTCGTCGGCGGCCGTTTATTTACGTAACCAAGCGGCCGCAAAGGAAATGGATAAGAATAAGAGAAAATCATATTTACCATACAGGCGAGATCTGGTAGGTTTTTTCGCAAATGCTAACAGTTTCGGTAGAACTTTTCCTCCTTTTTAGCAAACTTCCATGTTTTTATTTTTCTAAAATTAATTATGTGTTTGTAAATATTTTAATTGAAGAACATGTGCCCCGATTCTGAATTGATTTAGTTGTTAGAAAATTCTACTAGTAGTAATTATAAATACTCCACTTACTACAAGTCTACTTTTCCTCCTCCTTGATGTTTGCATTTAAGTTGCTTGTTGAGAGTTGGGTACTCGAGGAAAGATCGTGGGGACTTTATTGTATAAATCAGGAACAGTCAAAAACCGCGCCAACAAACTATTCATTATTTAATGATCCTAACTCAGAGCGATTGACTTATTTTAAGTTATTTTTCTTAGGTCGGAAATTTTAGTTTTTAACTTTTAATTTTTTTTGCTATTTTGATCTAAAATTAAGTGTTCAGAAGCACTTTTTTTACCTTACCCGAACACTATCAAACAATTTAAAAGTTATTTTAACTTAAAAAATACTTAAACTAAGTCAATCCAAACGGGCTCTCAATTTCTAAGCGTAGTTACCACTTCCAAAACCTGTTTTGTAAACTAAAATAAATAATAAATTTCTAAAACCAGCTTTTGATGTAGAGTAAAGGTGTCAAATAGGAGGATTGAGTTGGATTTGAGAATGTAAAATTGTGTTCAGTAGTTAATAAATGAGTGGGTTATTAACCCGTTTAAATGTCACTTGGATTGAAGCGGATTGGGCTGAAATGAGCAAAAAACTGAGTCATAATTCAACCTGCTCAATTTTTATTAAGTGTTAAATTCAAAGTTTTTAATAATTTGTTTGAGTATCTAATAAAATATTTTTCTTATATTATGATTATATAAAATATATCAAATAAAAAATGTCTTTTTAAAAATATTTAAACAAAAAATTTCATGGGTCCATCTGAATTGGGCCCATGAAAATGGGTCAAAATAACCTAGTTAATAAAGAAGTGGATTATTAATCCGCTCAAACAGTCAAACTTAAATGAATTGAATATATCATAATTTAGTGAGCTGATTTTGCCATCCCTAGCCCTCCCTAATGCAGAGCCAGTTCTCTGGCTGGTGGTTGAGTTTGGTTTGCTAGGTTAGAACATAGAGCCAGTTCTGGATATTAGCTTGCCCGATTTATGATTTAATAGTTAATCCTTTTATTTTTTATATGGCAGTTTTTGACCGAAGCAATATGAAGTTTCCTAAAATTTGAGTATTATAGAGGACTGTTTATGCCAATAAGAATATGTCACTAAGAGCAAAATAAGAATTTTCAAGTTAAAAGTAGTTTTCAAATATAAACTATGTAGTTCTTTCTAAATAATCTAACAAAAGAAATATCGTATAAATGAAATAATACATGAATTGACACTCAAATATGTGACCTAGTGATTACCAAAACTAAGGTAATCGCTTGAATAGTTTTCTTTCACTTGTTGCTTCACTCCACAACTTAACTGCATAATGATGCACGGTCCAGCTAACCAAATATGTTGCTACACTAACCTAAATTAAACTATTTCCAGCTGAATGAAAAAAAAAACACATATATGATTGATTTTTGGAGTGTCAACTAGGTGAGTTGGACTGAAATTAAGTGGGTTAAATGAATTGAGTTAATAACTAGATGGGTCATAGGTTATTGATCTGTTCAAAAGTTATTTGGGTTGAAATGAACTAAAAAGTGAGTCATAACTCAATCCGTCTAATTTTTATCACGTTTTAATAATTTTTTTTTTCTATAATTTTTTCTACTACCTAATAAAACTATTTTTCTCCTTTATTATGTTGTATATAACATATCAAATAAAAAATATTTTCTTAAAAATATTTTAACAATTTTTCATGGATCAATTTTGACTACATATCAGATTAATTTTTTGATGGACTGAAATGCATTGATCTGAGCTAATAAATAAGTGAGTAAATACCCAACCAAACATAAACGAGTTGAATGAATCATATTTTTATAAGCTAATTTTATCGCTTCTCATTGATTCCTTTTTTAAAGAACTTTATCTATAACAGGTGAATTGTAGTTATCCATGTAGTGACAAGAGACATTAAAATACTTAGAGAAATTAAAAGGATATTAGTAGTGTAAACGTAATTTGACATTGACTAGTAGTGAAGGAAAGTAAGTCCTTCACATGCATTCATTAATTTCGTTTGCACTTTGTCAAAAAGATCCATGAAATCCGCCATATCCTTGGGTTCTGCAATGTACTTTGACTACATAATACTAGTTAATTACTTACACACATACATACCACTTTGATCACTATACATATTCTCATCTTAATGAATGATTTAACCACGATAAATAAATTATTACATAATTTAATGTAAACGACAAATGCGGCAAAGTTTTAACAATACTAGATGTAAATAATTCAATCTCTTTGGATGATCCAATTTACATAATCGCTAGTAATTGTGTAAGTTCCGTACAAGTATAAACATACATATAATATATACAACTAATGTATATATTTTGTATATTTGAGTTGGCACCTGTAATTAAGTTTGACCGACGAGCCAAAAATAGAGAAACACTTAAATAATATCTTAAATATCATATCATGAGCCATATGTGCAGCTTGATATAGGCTCAACTCGGGGCCGGCTAAAGGGGCCCAAAATTGAAGGCCCAAATTATGATTATCATGAATCATGATAACCCAAAAGCCAACTGTAAATAATTATGGAAAAATTACGGGACATAGAATATTGAAGGACTTAATTACGGGACATGGATTAACTTTCACATAATACATTTTATAGGTATAATTTAGAACAAGTAGCTATTATTTTGGACAACATATACATTTTGGGGGGAAGGAAACGTGTATTACCTAAAAATGGAAAATAACATAAATCATGGGCATCTTTATTTACCATATATTCTCTCTTCAAACTTGCCAATAATATCTCAAATCACTATTCACATATAACTGTATATGACACGCGTATATACAAATACAAAATAAAATAAGAAAATTTTAAAACGTATATACAAAAAAAGTATAATTGAATCTGGGTTTGAGTTTTGTATAATTGAATCTCAGTTGAGTTTTATATATGAGATTATACCTATCACTATATACATTTGAAACGTATATGCTTAGTTAACATGAATCTCAATTTGATATATACAATTAAAATTTGTGCAATTGGAATGCTTTGTTTTTGGTTATACATTTGTATATGAGATTCATATTTTTGAGGTTCAAATGTATAAGAGATTCATACTTTGAGATTCAAACTTTTGAGACTAAAATGTATATGAGATTTATACATATCAGTATATACATTTGAAATGTATATGCTTAGTTAACTTGAATCTCAAATACATATATACATTAGATGGTGAACACATGAGTATATGAAATTGCAAAGTATATGAATGGTTATTTGTATCTGAGATTTTTCAGCTGTATCAGTCAATTATGAAGAGAGAATATTAATGAGAGTAAAAGATGCACGATTTATGGAGATTTTCATTTTAAAAAGATTTTTCTAACTGATTTTTAGAAATCTATTTTTATGGTATATACGTATATAAGTGTTTATATACAAATCGAGGGCTGATTTTAGAACTTGAAATTAGCTACGCTTTGTAATTAAAAAACTTAAGCTATGGACCCTAAATAATTTAGCAAACTATAGCTATTTATGGAATTTTGCCAATAATTATCTCTCCCTCTTTGAGTGAATTGAAAATAAATTTGATTGTCCTTCTTTTTAATATGTACTCCCTCCGTCTTATATTAATTAGATACTTTATTAAAAATAATTATCCCATATTAGTTGTCCACCTTACTAAATTAAGAGAAAATTAATTACTCCCTCCGTCTCATATTAACTGAATTGTTGAGATAATGCACACTCCTTAAGAAAACTCTTCTAGGACATATTTTAAACATTACTTTCCATTACTACCCTTTTCATTATTCTCACACTATTCTCAAAAGTAGAGTTAGTCATTACTCAACATTGCTTGGAATTTGATTATAATAATTACACTTAATAAAGCAATTTGTAAAACAGTGTCTTTTGGAAATTTCACCGGTATGGAAATGTGAAATTTCAATGTAAAATCATAATTATGACTTTGTAAAGAGTGTAAGTACCTAGAAAATGTAAAATACTCTTTCTTTAAAGGAAGGACAAAAATGGGAAAAAATTCAATAATTATCTTGAGGGTGAAAATCATTTACACCCCTCAACTTTGCTTTAAAAATCAAACCCCCCCCCCCCCTCAACTTTGAAAAATAATCATTCTCCCCCCTTTTCTCTAATTTATTTTTCTAAATGTCTATTCTACCCTTACATTATCAATCATTTTTTTTCTTTAAAATTATGATATTTTTATTTTATAATTTATGTAACAAATTGTCTATAAAAAAATTATTTTTGCTAAAAAAAGAGAAGGAAAAAATTTGATTGAATATAAAAGCTAATGTCGTTCTATAATAAAATAAAAGAACATAATTAAAAAATAATTTTATTAATAATAATGAAAATTATAATGTAATAAATTTATAAATATATTTTGATGCATGTAATAAGAAAATAATTAATAAAGATAATAGTATATTTCATTTTAAAAAATCTTAAAAAATATTTATTTATATTATAAATAAATTTTAAATTATATTAGAAAATATTTCATCAATGACAATCAAAATTCGTTTATCTATATAGACAGTAGAGAATAAGAGATAAGTGAAAGTTAAAGAAAATATGCAGGAGCGTATCTAAGGGGGGGCGAGCCTATCAAAATTCCTAAGAAACATGCATATCTATATTGACTTCTCTTTATCCTTATTTTGTGAAAACTAAGATATGCATGTTTATACTACTTCAACTATTCTAGTGATGATCTACAACTGTTTTCTTTTACTTCTCATTACTCTAGTTTCTTAGGATTGGCGCTTGCTTTTACGTTAAAGCATGTGTTTCAAGCAAACCATTAACAATAATTTCTCTTTATCTACTGTAAATGTTTGATGTTCATTGAGAGGCCATTGACTGAAAAGTGTTGGTGCAAGAATACATTTTAATATTAAAATAATAATATTAATTTGCATTAGTTAGTGGTGGTAGAATGTGGTCATTAGTGCCATTAGTTTTTGATAACTCTTGTAACCTCTAATTCATTATTCTACCCCATTATGCCTTAGCAGGTAACTTATGTAACCTCTAACCCATTCATTCACCCACTTTACTACCCCACATTCATTCTATTGATGACAAGAAAGATTTCCTCACCTATAAATAGTGATGGTCTTGCATTATATTGTGTATAAGAAAATATAGTGAAAATGATGAAAAATATGTGAAGTGTGGAAAGATATAGTAGTGTGTAGTGAAAGAGAGAGTTGAGAATAAGAAAATATTCTAAGTCCACAACTATATTCACTATACAAAAGAGAGTAATTATAAGTTGAAGGAAAGTGTTCTTTTGATGGAGCTTTGGACTCTTCAACTAATCCGGAGTTGCTTGAGTCACACGATGTTGTTGGGCTGTTGTATCCTGGAGGGGACAAGTCAAAAATGATACTGCTGGATCGGTGTAAATTATACTGCAGTGGGCTTGAATCTCCTTAAAGAGAGCGAGATATCCGCGCCTCAGCCTGAATTTGATTTATTCAATTTTGTTCATATTTATTTTTCAATTGTAATTATTGTAATTTGTGGTAAAAAGTGATATTTTTATTGCTGGCAAAGGCTGCTTTATATTTTATTCTCAATCTGTCCAACAAGACTCATCAAAATGGATGGTTATACTAAAATTAAATGAGATCATAGTTACATATCAAAACTGCCTCGAAAGTTTTAGGCCAAAAAGACGATTTCATACCTTGGGAGTAAAATGCTCCCTACCAAAGACGATTCTATAATGGAGGAGTACGTGCAAAAATAGTTATGTATACACGTCTAACTTGTCAGCTGCTCTGCTGCTATATTTTAAAGTTAAATTTCATGCCAACCCAAGTTATCGAGTACTTCTGCATGTGTGATTTACTGCAGCCCATTCTTTCATTTTAAGAGTTCATTACTTTTGATTACTGTCTCAGGGTATGCAAATTAAATCTTAAGTTATTACAACTTTTTCCCAAATTACCTGTCACTTTAAAAGTAAAGTGATTGCTTTTCTTTGTTGGGTCATGTGTGAAGAAACTACAGTACTTGCGAAAACATGCCAGTATGAATTGAACAAATTTAAAGATATAACAAGTGAGTGAATTAATTATTTCAAGTTTTCAGGTAGTTAAGTGAAATATGATAGATCTATAGTTGTGCCTGTACATGTAATTAAAGAATTTTACTGTTGCCTCTGTTGTTAATTAACAGAATTCTCTATTCACAATCTATAAATCCAGAGACGAGAAAGTGACTTAAAGTAGAGCATTTTTGTCCTTTGCAGAATTCATTCCACTTGGAATATATGGCAACAGTATGACAACATTCTTTCAGCTTAATTCTCAGTCAAATAATTCAACTTCTTTTTCCATTTCGATTGATGAATATCTTAGCTATATATATATATATATATATATATATATATATATATATAATATTAGAATTTAAACTGACGATATATATATATAACTTAAACTCTAGTAATTATAGTACAAGTATATATTTCCGTCCTTGTTCCTCCCTGGCAGGCAAAAGAAAAGAAGGGGTGGGTTGGGGGTGGGGGTGGGGGGTGGGGGTCCCCTGGTAGAGGGTTTGATCTGTAATTTGTAAATCTGGCCTATGTATAGCATTCACAACATGTCACCACTGTGCAATTATGTGTCTAATATGTCGAAACCATGAGTACTGATATAGACATTCTCAAATTGCTTAAAGAGGCTTCATGAGCAACTTTTGCATGGACTTAAAGGGTGCAAAAAAATCCAGAATGTTTCTTCTAGCATCCATTGCTTAAATGAGATATGTTTCTCTCTCCCCTTCCCCAATTTTGTGGAGCAATCTGCTAGCCTTTCATCTCGATAGGTGTATCATTATACATTTTTCCAACCAAAAAAAATCTTTTGTTTCTTTCTTCCCAGTCAATCACAACGATTGAAACGACGCGAAAAATTCAGACCCGTAAAAGAGAAGCACTGGTGGAGGGCATTTGGAAAACTTTGGGCCATGGGGAGGATATAGTTTCTTTTTCATTTCCAGGGTAGTCGGTATATAAGAGCTATAGCAACTTACAATTCAGTTGATCCGGAGATATACTCCAGGGCGGTTGGATGGGGAGTCAAATTAGGCTCAGGCCAACAACTGTGCTCCACTTTTATTATTATTAAGAGAACGTGGTTGTGTCTGACTCCATTATAGGACTAATGGTGGTTTCTTTCTATCTGCGTATAATGTCTTGGTGAATAGAGTTACTTTATACTTGTATTAATGGGAGATAACAAGTATCTTATGTAATAGTTGAAATGCACACAAATTTAGCCAAGGGTGCTAGCTACTATTATTAAGAAAAGTTATAAATCATCTAAAAGGAGCAGAGTTTGCTGGAAAGAAACAGGTACAAGCCAATGTGCAATGGGGACTGTCAACATTATCATAATGCAAAGGTGAGAAATATCATATCTTTATTGTAAATAAAATGACACTCATTAGCACTATATATGGGTAGTCTGATAAAGTTGATGCTTTTGTGCAACAAATTCATTCAGGAAAATCAGTTTATAAGTTTATTTTCCATAAAATGAAGGAAGATGAATATATATCATTAATTAAGTAACCACATTTAGACTTCTTTTTTTTCAGGACAATGGTTCTTTTTGTTCAATATGCAAAAGTATTTACACTAGACATGAATTGATAACTTAAAAGTTAAAGTTGAGTAACTCATTAGATACGTCGAATGTGTAAATAATTTTACAATGCTGACAAATAAATTTTTTATTCAAAACTCATCTATATTCCCCATATAAGGAGAATTTAGGCCATACTGTTGCAGAAACACACATATGGGCCAGAGTTCATTGATGATAATAATTAAAAATTTCCACCAAATTCAAAATTGAAGGAGATAAAAATTGAAAGAATGTGAACCAATTGTTGAAGTACAACCACAAGTAGCATTAGATTGAAGATAGGACCTTATCTTTTCTCATCCACTACCTTTTCTGTTTATCTTTCATTTACCATCCTCCATTCGTTTTCTTTTTCCTCTTTCCGTACATAGATTTTTTGTTTGAATTTGAGGTAGTCATATTTTTGTTTTATAATATTGACACATGTCACTCTTACCACTTTTAATCGTGACATGTGGCGAGCATTGATCGGATAAGGGATATTTGGCCTTTGTTGAAAGAAACTAATGTTAAACTCAGTTGATTTAGATTGTTAGTTGAAGCTAATTGATGCTCTATAGGCAATTGAAGGAATTCAAAATTTTGCTTTGGATATTTCACTAGCAACTAAAATTCATAAAACAGGTACATAGTTCCATCTTTCGTGGACATATTTAGAGATTTAATCCCTCCAATTCTGTAAGGTTATCCCAATTGATTCTTGGATATTGGAAGGAATACGATTACAAGCCAAAAACAAGGATCAACAACTTTTGAATAGTACGAGAGGATCGGGAAGGATGCAAGTTTGGTGTATCAGTTATCGTGTCTACGGGTAAGCGTTGGGTACGTAGCACAGTGCAAAGCGGATAACTGTATCAGGAGCAATTTCGTTCTGATTTCCAAATTAGTAATACTGCAAATGTGCAATTACATGAGAATATTATTCTGGCATAGATCTGAATTTGGCACTAAATTGAAATTATAGCCATAAATTACTCTGGCAATCGAGGCGAATGGCCATTGCATATGCATGTCCAAATTGTGAAAATGACCATACAACAACCAAATAAAAGAAAGAATGCAAATGTGTAGGTGGGAATAATTTGCACTACCCTACAGAAAGAATAACATGCCCCACCAGAGGCGCAGCGGAGCCAGAATTTTACCAAATGAATTCAAAGAGATAAAAAGTAAACGCAAAGAAGCCAAGGGAATTCAACATTTACTGCATGATATATCAAAAAAGATTAATTATGATTCTCTATATGCAGTTTAATTTTCCGAGAAAGGAAAATTCGGATGAACCCTCTTGTGGCCCCATCATCCCATAACGACCGTTGATATTCAATTCTTTCCTCCACATCCCATAATATTTATTTTTAAAAAAATAAAAATGAAGAAGAAATCTTAGGTTCTTGGCTTCTTAGCCATTTGCTTTTAATTCCAGGGAAAAAATAACACTGCAAGATCGAATCTCCAACGTACAAACCTCATCTACAATGGATTGAAGCTCTCATTAGCTTAGCCATCACTTTCAACACTGTCTATTGGATTGGTTATATGTAAGAGTCCATAGCAGCAAATGATCAAGGACCCATCCACTAGCTATATTATTAATACTACTAGTGAGTAAGAGACTAGTATAAAGGGCAAGCAAAACCTAAAGGGAAGCTCATTGAGAAATGTCAACTGCTTCCATTAACAATTGCCTTATTATCTCCCCTGCTCAAGCTTCCCTTAAGAAACCCACTCGCCCCGTTGCATTCGCAAGAATTAGCAACTCTTCTTCTTCTTCTCCTTCTCTTCCCAGTCTCATCAGAAACGAGCCCGTCTTCGCTGCCCCTACTCCCATCATTAACCCCGTTTTGGTACGCATTTTATCAATGTATTTTAACCTGTTATACATACAAGAAGTCATGATTTTACTTTTAATATCTTGGTATTCATTATTTTCTAATTGGATTCTTACCCAAATACACATTACTTTGTTTTCTAAGCAAGACATTTTTTTTTGTTTATCGTATTGGTAACGACCTTGTGTCCATGCATGCCAGTTCACGTGAATATTCAATATTGGCAAAGTTCTAAAACTTATATGTTTCTAGCTACTCTAATAATTAGTGTAGTTATTTTTGGCCATGGATCTCCTGAAGTTAGGTGAATTGGCGTCTCTCTGAAGTGCACACGTCTATTGCGTGTACTCCATGACATATACAGTACTCTCTCCGTCCCAAAATAAGTGTCACTTTAGCTCATTTCAAGTCCGTTAAGAAAAATAATAAAAAGAAAATATAGTTTACTAAGTTACTCTTATTTATGAGATGTTTCTTAAAAATTGGGCACTATTAAGAAGAAATGACTCTCTAATTTTTGTCTTGAATTCTTAAGGTAACACTTATTTTGGGACAATTTTTTTTTAATGAAGTAACATTTATTTTGTGACGGAGAGGTAACAAATTAAACTTGAAATGAACCAAAATAGAGGTGGCAATTATCTAGAGGTTCTCGCAAAATGAAAATTAAATTTGTAGGGTCATACTGTGAATTGTGTGGATAATGTTTTTGCTCTCTATTTTAATTAAAAAAGAATTAATTATTAGTTGTTAGACAAATTTAGTAATTCAATGGGTATTCTCGTATGTTAGCCCATCCTACAAGTGAAAACTACCTTAGAATTTGTAGGACGGTGTCTATTTATTACGTAGTTTTTGCCTTAATTTCTAGTTTTGGTACTTTTTTCTGTCTGATTTTGGTATCCAGCTAAATCGACAAAAACCGACCTTCTTAATACTCCACTATATTGTTTCATATATTCTTTTGTCATCTGCATCATTTCCTAATTTGGTTACTACTTGCAATAAACAAACAAAGGAGTAATTAGGTTCGTACACCTTTCTGTTTCGATATGCATTTGTACCTTAGATTTAGCTCCCGTTTGACCATAGATTTTAAAGTTGAAACTTGAAAATTTGAGTTTTTTGAGTTGAACATGTATTTTACTTGGAATTTTTTTGAACTTTTCGGAGTGAAAGTGAAATTTAACCAGTTTTTGGAACATGAAGATTTGTAAAATCTGATACAAAATCTATGGTCAAGCATATACTTAAAGATAGATTTTCATTATATGGTCCAACATTTATGGCAAAACGCTATATATATCTTCCAAATAATGCTAATGAGAATGAGAACTTGCAGAGAGAAGAAATGGCAAACGAATCCTACGAGCAGGCCATTGCTGCACTCGAGAAACTCCTCAGGTTTGTACTCTACTCTCTACATCATACTTTTTCTTGATCAAGTGGGGCCCAAAAAATATACATACATATATAAACACATAAAAAAATGTTAATGTTTGCGCAAATGCAGAGAAAACATAGTTATGCAACATTGATTGTTGTTTAAGTCAATATCTCTGTAATAGGACATGTTACATAGTTTCAATTTCTCCATTAATTAATCATTCATCGCCATAGAGGCTCTGATTTCAATGTGCTCAAACCATAAATCTTTTTTTCCTACTTGAAATATCGCTCGAATAAAATAAAAAAAAGGTCTTAAATATTTGATGCAATTACAGTGAGAAAGGAGAACTTGGACCAGTTGCTGCAGCAAGAGTTGACCAGATTACTGCTGAATTGAAATCATCTGATGGCAGCAAGCCCTTCGACCCCGTTGAGCACATTAAAGCTGGCTTTATTCATTTCAAGACTGAGAAATATGAGTAAGCTAATTAATCACTTTCTTCATATTTAATTTTGAAACATTAGTGCCTGATTAATTATTTTCTTCTTTCTATTTATGTACTAACAGGAAGAACCCAGCCTTGTATGGTGAACTAGCAAAGGGCCAGAGCCCCAAGGTACAAATTTCTGCTACTACTTGTTAATTTGTCGTCTAATTTTATTCATTGGCTCGATTTGCTCTGTATCTGATGAGTCTATTGTCTAACAGTACATGGTTTTCGCGTGCTCTGACTCCCGAGTGTGCCCATCCCATGTCCTCAACTTCCAACCCGGTGAGGCATTCGTGGTTAGAAACATCGCCAACATGGTCCCTGCTTATGACAAGGTCAGTTATAAATTAATCCAAAGTAGTAGTCGATTATTTGGCTCTGGGATTGAATTAAAATAATTGTAATTGAATCTGAACAGGTCAGATACTCTGGAGTGGGAGCAGCCATCGAGTACGCTGTTCTCCATCTTAAGGTGGAGAACATCATTGTCATTGGCCACAGTGCCTGTGGAGGTATCAAAGGTCTCATGTCTCTACCCGAAGATGGTTCTGAATCAACGTACGTCTCTCTATAACCTTTTCTACAGTTATACATTCGAAACACTTTTTGTTATTATCATTCACAGATCGATGATCAATACACAATTTTAATTATCTAATAACGCAGTGCCTTTATTGAGGATTGGGTGAAAATTTGCTTACCTGCCAAGGCCAAAGTTCTGGCCGATCACGGGGAGAATGGTTTTGGACACCAATGCACAGTTTGTGAGAAGGTAAAATTTGATTATTTTTTTTTTACTTTTTGAATATCAGTTAATTAGCAGTATTTTATAATTGATCAATATGAAAATTGCAGGAAGCTGTGAACGTTTCACTTGGAAATCTGCTGACATATCCATTTGTGAGAGAAGGTTTGGTGAAGAAAACATTGGCATTGAAGGGAGGTTACTATGATTTCGTCAATGGAGGATTCGAGCTGTGGGGACTTGAGTTCGGTCTTTCTCCTGCTCTTTCCGTATGAACTTAATTCAAGTACCATTTGGCCCTCATAATTTCCTTCCTTTTTTTGTGTTCCCTCCTGACACTACTTTTGCTTTGCTAATGTAATTGCGTCGCAAAATCAACTGTGTATGTTGTTGTATGTATTATGTATGTATCAACCCCAATATGGAAGAGCACTTGTTTCTTATATTTCTGATGAATAAATAAAATGGAGAGTACTTTTGGTTTGAAAATTAGTTGTAAGGTCTTCGTCCAGGTATAAATATGTTTGTGGTGGGCTTTGGTAGGTAAAAGATGTGGCCAGTATACTGCACTGGAAGCTCATGTAGACACACAGAGATCGACCAGCAACGAGAGGCTTCCCAGATTTAATCTGTTATCTGAACCAATATTTCTTGCTCATGTACACCAAAAATTGGCCATAATAATAATAATCTACGAACACCTTTCGGCTCCAATTTTGCCAGTGTTTCACCCTAGTTTATCTCTCGGGATTCTTTGATCATTTGTTAGTATCAGACAACAATCCATCACAAGTGAATCCTTTCACTCAGAATCAGAGATTTTGAGTTTGACGCTACAATAGAAAATTCTTCCTTGCGTGTCACAAGTTTGAATTAGTTGAAGCCAGTGTGTTTCGAATACCACATGATAATAACAATAAAAAAAGCAAATTAAGAAAGCTAACACATAATTTTGAAAAATGCCAAGAAAAGAAAAGGAAAGATTTGAAGCAAACTTCACAAATTAGAGCTGGCATCGACCGACACTACTAAAACAGTCAAAGCAGCAAAAATAAACAAGGAGTTTAATTTTTCTTTGGTACTTTGTCACTACGGAATATTAATTACAGTTCTGATATGAACTTTCCACCCGAAATAATAAAATAGATAATTGTTAATTTATGTAGGGTCACTCGATTTATAACTGTAAATCCAGAATTTATCTTTTGTCACATCAAGATAACTAAATCACGTACTATAACAGTAAATAATTATTATTTGTCACATTTTAATTGTAAATTGATAACTGAACTTATGTATGAATTGCTGAAAAAGTACAAACGATCACAATGTCAAATTCTTGACGTGGGCTATGACTCTTGCACACTATATTAGTCTTTTGTCACTCTGTAAATTTTACGTCAGATGATAAAAGAAATTTCATACTAAGTATATAAATTATTGACGGCCCATAACTTAAATAAAATTGAAAAATGCAATATAGAAAGGAGTTGAATTTGGAACTTTCTAGGAAAAAGACTACAACCAAACCTTACTAGTGGAATTATACCGGGCATATTGTTATTGTAAATTTATAAAATAGGTCCGACTGGCTATTATTAATAATTTAAATAAACTAAGGTTATTTTGAGTTTATCACTAATATGAGCTGCTAATGGAGTTAATTATTCATTATTCTTCATGTTAATTTCCATTGGGTCACGACCACAGGCAAAATGGGCTTAGGTAATCTGGTAGTTCATTTCTAGGGCTGCTATTTAAACATTAGCAACATTTGCAAATATGTTTAAAATATAGTCACAACTTAAAAGGGAGTAGCATAGATTTATTTCCGGACACTTCAGGATAGTAACATTCTTGCCGTTCAAATCCTAAAATTTGAATTGTGGCCGTTCGAATTTCAAGCCACTAAGTTTGAACTGTGATAGTGTAAATATTGTTTTTCTCATTGGTCTGTAAAACTAATAACTCTCACTTTTTCTACTTTTTTTTGATGGATTGTTCATCACACAAACATTCTTCTGCGCAATCATTCAAACAAGAAAATAAACTAATAAAACAAAGACTACTAGTAGTACTAGTCCTCAAAGCAAGAAAAGCCCATGTTTTATTTTTGGCTTGCACGTAATTAGGTGCTCTTACAACATGGGAGGTACTTCCATTTTGGACGACACTGTTGCTCAATTCTCAATTAAGGAGGACGAAGCGGTGGCGGAGTCAAAATTTTTATTAAGAGGGTTTACATTACAAAGAACTAAATACACGAAGAAGACAAGAAGACTCAACATCTACTATATATACAAAAAAATAATTTTTAACATATACTTTCTTCGGACCACTTTATTTGTCACATTTTTTGTTTACAGGCCTCTTAAGAGAAATCTTAACCAGGACCGTCTCAACAAGATTGGGGGTCTAAAGCCAAACTTTTTGATGACAAATATATATTGAATAACAATAACAATAATAAAATACTCAGTGCAATCCTAAAGTGAGGTCTGGAGAGGATATGATATACACAAGCCTTATGAAGTAAGAATATTGTAAACAATGCAAATTTTCAATGAAAAAGTATAATATTAACTTTGAATAATAGAACCTAGTTCAAGAATTTGAGAAGTAGATATAATGATATCGAAATAATATTGTGCTAAATTTTATAAATTGATATAATGATATCGAAATAATGTTACGTTGCTTCAATATAATAATAACTTATGCTATATATGTTTGAAATTTGAAGAAGACACCCAAAGTAAATTTGATATTTTTTTTGGAAACAGATAATAATAGATTTTGCATAATCCAGAAGGTTTGACCGTCTTGAAGACTTCAGAATATGCGATAATAAGAGAATAAAAATAGTGAAAGGGGTATAAAAAAGTAAATATAGAAAGGGTGGAATAATAATGTAGGTTCATGTTAGTCGTCATTATATAAATGAGATAACAAATAGGTCGCCATGTAAGAAAGAATACTACAGTTACCTACTATTTTATTTTTCAATTATTATAATGATCCCAACATTATTCTATTTTTTACCTAGATTTTTTTTTTCAAATTTAACAGTACATGAGATTTTTTTAATAATATATATATATCTAGAATACATCTTTATGAAAAATGGGGGCTCCAAAAAAGTTGGGGCCCTAAGCGATTGCTTTAGTTGCCTTATAATCGAGCCGGCCCTGACCTTAACTAGAGTCTAAGTTGACTAAACTATCCTTAACTTACTTATTACTCCTCAATATTTAATACTTCACTCTTTTGCACTATATTAATACTCATATCTCTCTATATTTATGACTAAGAGTTAAAGATTGAAACAAACAACTAATTATACCTTAATTTTTAAAATGACAACTATTTTGGACCATCTATTTTTAATAAAGACGACAAGTAAAGTGGTCCGATTTTAATTTATTTATCCTATTTTCTTTTAATTTGTTTGTCAAAAAGGATGGGTTTATCTAAACTCACTTTGTCAAAAAAAATATACTGTATCTATAAAATCATAATTATCTTTTAAGTATATATAGTAAATATTGAATTTCTTTGATTTTTGCATGTTTGTTTAAAAATAAAAAATAAAAAATGTCAAAGAATTAGAATGTGCTCATGCTGTCTAGAGTGTGCCATTGTGGACAGATCAATGCAGAACGTTCCATGGGCCTGACTTCAAATCAGGGTAAACTGTCTAAATAGACATACTTTCTTACCATATTTATTAATTTTTTCACTATTTTATTTTAATTACTTAATATACCATATGTTAACCACGGATACATGTTGTAACCCCTCAAATACATGTGAAATGCTGATTTATCCGAGTAAAATTAAAGATGCCGATATATTCGAGATAAAATCATGGATCTACTAGATACCTTATGCAATGTATCTGAGTGGTTTGGGATATATCCGATTAGATTGGGATGTATCCGGCGAGATTGTGATGTATCCAAAGAGAAAATAGTGAAAAAAATAGTAATTAACTCTTACTACTTTCAATCAAACCTTCTCTCCTTTACCTTCTTGATTGATAGATAGTGAGGCCTAGGACTTGCTTCCTTAGATTTGTTGAATTTACTCTGTCTTCACGAATTGGATTTGAACAAATATCTCTGGGCGACTTTCCTTTTAATCGATCGTGAGGGGGGTTTCCACTTTATTACTCAGGTAGAGTGAAATGGCTAGGCTCCCCTATCACCTTTCCTTTCGGTGATATATTTTGCCTTAGCACTTACGAAGTAGACGTCATTTATTGAGTTGAAGTGAAGTCTTTCCGTTCCCGATTCAATTAAATCATAGTAAGTCCCTGATTCGTTGATCAAAGGATGGGCCCATTAAGGTTCAGCGTTACTCCTGTGGGGTAGCATACACATGAGCAATAGCCACGTTGAGAACGTAGATCACATATTAGATGGAGCAACCCGAACCGGAAGAGCCAATTAAATCGGGTCATCCTCTCTGCTCTAAACAAGTCAGCTCTAAGCAGCTGTCTTCTTAACAATGGCTGCTGCTTCTTCACACTCCTTAGCTTCTTCTACTTTCTTCTCCACTACTCCGGCACGGAAACTCCCCGGCTCATATCGATTTCCACTTGCTAAGTCTCTACTCTGCCGGAAATTACCTGGTTTCTCCGGCAGTACGGTCTCTGCTCCCCGGTGTTGCTCTTCCGATGACCAGTCTAGCTCCGGGAAGAAGCTTCTGGATAGTATTTTTGTGGCATGCACTTCGGTTGCCTTGTCTTTCTCTCTATTTCTGACCGACGTTGACCCTGCCTCGGCCTTTGTAGTCACTTCACCGAGGAAATTGCAGACTGATGAACTTGCTACTGTTCGACTCTTCCAGGAGAATACACCTTCAGTTGTGTATATTACTAATCTTGCTTCCAGGTGATCTATCAATGAGGATGATCCTATTTCATATATGTAAATTCATGAGCATTTAAGTTTGTAGATATAGTGCTTGATGAAAGTGCGCTGGATGTGTTTCCTGTTATTGTAATTGAAGTTCATTATTTCACTGTTGTTACTGTTTCTTTTCTCTGAATGCTCCGTACTGCTTTCCGTATGAATTGACATGTTTTCATAACTGTTATATTCCTTTTTCTGTAAATACTTTGATTGATGCACTTAGCTGAGAGTTTTCTGGAAACAGCCTCCCTACCTCCACGAGGTAAAGGTAAGGTCTGTGTACACTCTACCTTTACACGGGGTATGTTGTTGTAATTGAAGTCCACCTTTGTTTTTTGCCTGTTTGGTTAATTGTGGATGTTGTTTGTGGTATTATAGGCAGGATATGTTCACACTGGATGTATTTGAGGTGCCTCAAGGGTCTGGGTCAGGCTTCGTCTGGGATAAAAATGGAAATATTGTCACTAATTATCATGTGATTCGAGGTGCCTCTGATCTCAGGTGGGTTAAACTGGCAACACATTTTCTGTTTTAAGCAAGTTTCTATTTCATTTTTGTATCTGCCTAAATGGTTTCAGTGTCAAGTTCCTCGCCAAAGTCGTTATGTTATTTTAATATGCTATCTGATTGCTCCTATACTAACATGATTTTACAACTTTGATTGTTTTAGCTAATCATGGAGAACTAGGAAACCTGCAATTTTTTTCATGATATGAATTTGGTTGGATTGGCGCGTCTCTTAGTTGCTTGATTTTCCGTTTTATGCTCTAATTTCCAGAACTAATATAGTCTTAGTCTTGCTCAGAGTGACTCTTGCTGACCAAACTACTTATGACGCAAAAGTTGTTGGATTTGACCAAGATAAAGATGTTGCTGTGTTGCATATCGATGCACCAAAAGACAAGTTGCGACCTATACCAATTGGCGTATCTGCAGACTTGCTCGTTGGTCAAAAAGTATTTGCTATTGGAAATCCAGTATGTGACGAAATACAAACCTGCTAGAGAATTCTATTCATGTAATGATAGCACTTTTATCTGGTCTGTTGTCCCTTCTCAAAACCTAGTTTGAGCCATTTTATATTCTATCTTTGCTTTCGAGGAAAACAATTGTCTTGCAGGCGTTCATGAGCATTACAACAATTAGAAAGTATAGCCTTGCATACAGAATGCTAGTGCATTTTTGTTATAACTAAAATTTGTGCAAGGAAGGAAAAAACCAACTGATTAAGAGCCCGTTTGGATTGGCTTATTTTAAGTGTTTTTTAAGTTAAAATAGCTTTTAAGCTGTTTTCTAGTATTTGGGTAAGGTAAAAAAGTGATTCTGGACACTTAATTTAGGTCAAAATAGCAAAAAAAAGCTAAAAGCTAAAAGCTGGAATTTCCAACTTAAAAAAAGCAGCTTAAAATAAGTCAATCCAAACAGGCTCTAAGAGTACAACTTATTTCAGTCTTCTGTTTCAAATGTTTGATCATTAGCCCACCTTCTTCTCCAGCTAAAGAATCACTATCTGAAAGTTAGCTATTACTTCCGAACATTTACCAGCCTGCTAATATTTTTAACTGCTTCTTTTCCCCTAAGTTTAGAGCATTATGACTTTTCCCCTAAAGTCTAGTGCTCCAACTTCTGCCAAAATTTGGCACTGACTTACATTAAAACCAAAGTACTCGTTAAGGGCCCTAGAATAAATCTTGACTTACACATTGGAACTCTCTTGTTGCAATTGGTGCATGTTTCTTGTATTTCGGTAGCCCTCCCCTCCTCACTCCTCTCTTTCCTCTTTATTTTGTATTATTTACTATAGAAACATTAATATTTTACTTCGCTTTCAAGCCTTGGAACACACATGATGACTGGTCTTTAATGTAAATATGTTTGCAGTTTGGACTTGATCATACACTCACCACTGGTGTTATCAGGTATTTAGACATTTCATATTATGGTGCACAAGTTTCTAATAATCGGATATGCCAGTGAAATGGTGCTAATAATGTTGTGTGAAGATAGGAGATAAAATAAATGAATCTGGGCCACCCAAGTTCTTGGTAAAAAGGCTTGTGCCATAAATGACTAACAAAGTGAAGGAAGTAAACAAGAGGAAATTAAATAAATAAAATGAAGTTACCTTCTTTCCTTTGTTTAAAACGGAGATGAAGTAGAGAATTTTGATTAATTTTCTTCATCTATTTCAACTGAAAGACTAGCCTTCTGGTGGTGGTGTTTTTCTTGATCTCTATTTCTTTGCTTTGCTTTATGAACCACAAGGGAAATAATATCCTTGAAGTGTGTTCAATACTCCTCATCTTTCTGTAAGGTCCACCTATTGTCTTCCTTTCTGAAATATGGGAGAAAGTAGATTGTTATAGGATAGATCAGTTGGTTGTCACTGTCTAGAGCCTTGCATCCATTAAATCCAAGAAGCAAACATATGTATTAACCATATCACATGGTAAATGGATATATATATATATATGCAAAAGCAAGATGTGTTGGAGATCGATAGGTTTTATGCTATGTATCATACATTTTCTTTAATATCACTGATTAAGTTATATGTTTCTAGTGGTCTTAGGAGAGAAATCAATTCTGCAGCTACTGGTCGTCCAATCCAAGATGTTATTCAGACAGACGCAGCAATCAATCCCGGTAACAGTGGAGGGCCACTTCTAGATAGTTCTGGAAACCTTATTGGAATAAATACTGCTATATATTCTCCTTCCGGTGCATCATCGGGTGTTGGATTTTCAATTCCAGTTGATACTGTAAGTTACTGTTTGTCTTTCAGAATTTTATTTTTTGCAATGCTAAATGAAGCTTTTAGGTCAAGTATTACTCTTCTACTTACTTCCCCGGATAAAACAAAATGATCTACTACATCCTGCATTGCAGAAAGTAGCCCTTGCTTCTACTAAGAGATGGTGGTCTCTCCCCTGAAAATCTTGATTTTTACCTATTCAGGTCAGTGGCATTGTTGATCAGTTGGTGCAGTTTGGGAAAGTCACAAGGCCAATTTTGGGAATAAAGTTTGCACCTGATCAGTCCGTTGAGCAACTAGGAGTCACTGGAGTACTTGTCCTGGATGCTCCTCCAAATGGTCCTGCAGGCAAAGCAGTATGTTATTACTTGTATCTTTTCCCTTGACATTCCTTAGCAGTCTCTCCTTCCTTTTATGTACTACAATTCCTCAGCAGTTTCCTCCAGTTACTTCACTCGAGCAATTTTACTTCATGTGATTCTTTATATAAGCGAGTTGTTTAAATTTGTGACTAACATGATGATCAACTGAATATGAGATGGTTAAATCTTGAACTTGCAGGGTCTTCTACCTACTAAACGTGATTCCTACGGAAGACTTATTTTAGGTGATATAATTACATCTATAAATGGGAAGAAGATCTCCAACGGCACTGACTTGTACAGAATTCTTGACCAATGCAAAGTGGGAGAAAAGGTAATTCATACATTTATTACGAAATTGTGCATCTTTATTGTTGGCTTAGAATTCATATGGAGTGTAGAGCATTTCTCAAGCATACGCTAACTCATAATGCTTTAAGGTAAAAGTAGTTGGGTAGCTTGGTAACTTACAAAAATTATATTTGGAATTGCACCTTTGCTTGGGTAGAACTTTGTTAGTTGATCTCTCTTTTTATTTCTGCAACTTTATTAAGAATTCAATAGTTAATATTTGACTTTGATATTGACAGTAGTATTGAGTTCTAAGGTTATCTATCTTCTCTATAAATTCCTAGGACTCCTGCTAAATATACTTATTTTTCCTCAGTTTGTATACGTGCACCTATATTTTCATTAACATTTCACACTGTCCGCAATTCCATATTTGCATTAGCTTTTCTCATTTCCAGTATCTGTGAGATAAGTAAAAGTGGAACTACATTTGTGGGAATAGTAGTAAGCTAAGGCCGTTGTTATGCACAGGTGATTGTGGAAGTGCTGCGTGGGGATCAGAAAGAGAAGATCCCTGTAATTCTGGAACCAAAGCCTGAAGAATCGTAGTGCCTCAAGTGGATAAAGAGTATATGTTGATAATTGATATGCATTTCTTAGCAAACATGCCCATATTGTTATTGTGTATCAATTGTTTCACAGTATTGAATGGTGTATATACAAAAACTACACTTAAACTAGGGTGCAAGCAATATAATGGGAGTCTTAACACTGCTGCCTCAATATTTCTACTATTAGATGGGCGCTTTCAGGCGTGCCTAAGAGACTCCCTGCTGCCTCAATATTTCTACTATTAGATGGGCGCTTTCAGGCGTGCCTAATTCTTATAGGGAAAGTTATTCTAAAATCGTATAATGTTAGGTAAGATGGCTGTCCACATAAGTGAGGATGATAGAACTACATCAATCTGGCGAAATTCCCCATCCTGAATCAGATGAAAATGACGAACTAGAAAATTATTTGGTTAAACTGTAACTTGTAAGCATGAACTGGTTTGCCTTGCAAGTTCCTTAAAACTTAAACAGCTAGATGTGACAGCAAAAGGATAGAGAAAGTCCAGCATTATTCTATTTACATTCAAATTGATAAAGAAACTCTATCTACTCTGACAGTGAAATTTGAAAATTTTAGTCTAGCACTATTATATTAACTTTCAAGACATGGCAAGAACAAATTGATAAAGAAACTTCATCTATTTTGACAATGAAAATTGAAAACTTTAGTCTACCATTATTTTTATTAGCATTCAAGTTACACTAAAGAACCACCCAGGGTCTTGGTGGAATGGATAGTATTTCTCCACCCTTAAGGTCCCGGGCATGAGCTTTAATAATTAAAAAAATAGTATTTCCCCGCGTGAACCCGGATTAGTCGGGGTCCGAATGTGGGTACCCAATACCGGATGGGAACCAAAAAAAAGATACAGAAAGAATAAATTCGATAAAGAAACGACTCAGACAAAGAAATTTTGAAGTATAGTCTACCATTATACACTATTAACATTCAAGATACACAGAGAACAAATTGATAGAGAAACTTTATCGACTCGGACAATGAAAAATGAAAGCTTTACATCATTTCTACTGCAAATTCCTCATTGCCCAGCTAAGGCAATTTTATTTTCCTAGTTTTTCTCATCCAAATATACAAAAAAGAATGCCCCAATATGACAACAGTGACCTTATTATTTTCATCTTTCTAGTATATTGATCTCTTGATCCTTGAGGAAAATATGTGACATGCTACCAAGAAGAGTTTCCAGGGATCTTGATTTCCTGCTCCTCACTCTCCCTGATTCTCTTAATAACTCAGTTAATCTCCTCTTCTCATCATCCACATCAGGATTTGCTGTCCCCAGTTTCTCCTCCCTCATTCCAACGACGAATTCTAAGATTTCAATTGCATCATCCGTCCTGCAAACAATTAATGACGATTATATTGTTATAATGAAAAAATAAACAGAAAAAACAAACATAATAATAGTAATATGACAATCAAAGACAGCAATTACCTGCCCATTGCATCATAAGTTCCAGCAAGATTGCTATAGATCCCTAATGTATCTGCGTGATACGGTCCACATTCAGTCTCTAAAATTATCCTTGCTTCTTCAAATAAGTCCGCTGCCTCGTTAATTGCATAAAGTTGAACACAGGCAAGTCCCATTTGGTTTAAAGCAATACCAAAAATCGCAGACTTCTTCTCTCCAATTTCCCTGAATTTCGATACTGCATTTTTCAGGGATTCGTAAGAATCCATATACACCCCCAGAATATAGTACAAGACACCAATCTGGGCTTCGATTCCTGCAATAGTGCTCTGTTGTCCTGGTGCATTTCCATATACTTTTATGGCCTTCTGAAGCAACTGGAGCGCCTGATCAGGTTCGTTCATTGACTCATAGATCACAGATACATCAACAAGACCACTTGCAATCTCTTCTGGATGACTTCCAGGGACGGTCTTAGTATAAATCCGAAGTGCATTTTCACAGTAAGATTTGGATTCCCTGAATTTTCCTATCTTGTTGTACAAATCAGCTAAACGTACATAGACCGATGCAACTGAGGGATGGTTCTCTCCTTTGGTAGACTTGAACATAGTAAGAGCTTTTTGGTAAGCACATATAGCCTCATCATATCGTGCCATAGACAAATATGCATCGCCAATGTTGCAGTCAATGGAAGCTACTTCAGCTTCCTGGCCACTGGCTGCCATGGCCATGCCTGCCAAAACATAATGCTCAAGAGCAGCCTCGTAGTCTCCCTTCGAATCGTAGATAAGCCCCAAGAGTCTCCTATCAGCAGCTTCTTCAGGAGAGGCTGATGAATTATTCTCCTTATGAATGTCAAGAGCCATCTGACAAAGCTTCTCAGCCTCGTCAAATTGCATAACTTGAACATGTGCTTCAGCCACATACCTGCAAGTCTCGCCAAATCTCGTGTCTTTTTCTCCAAGAACTTGCCTTTGAATTTCCAGGCCAGCAGTATAGCACAGTATCGAATTCTCTAACTGCCCGAGCATTGCATATGTATCACCTAACTGCATGCACCCTGCAAATTTTGCGAGTGCATGATTTTGTCCCACATCCAAGTCAGGAATTTCAATTGATCGTTCCAAGAGCGGAATTGCCTCAGTATACTTCCCTAGTCGACAATTTAATGCTGCTACAACATGCAAACACATAACAAACTCTAAACTTCTCTTTCCCTTTGAAGAACTCTCAAACGATTTCATGGCTCGAAGGGCTAGTTCAAGAGCTTTTTGAACATTTTCTCCAGTCGTTGAAATCATGTCCCTTGCTTGTTTAAGTAAATATGGTCCTAAGTATCCTGCCTTAGATGGATCCTCATTTCCATTCTGCAAAGGAGAATTCTTGTCATTCTTCATGGACATAGCTACATTTAGCTTTTTCAAGTTCCCAAACTTTTTCGGAGAAGGCTTTTCACTAAAAGACTTGCTTCTTGATCTTGGTGGCTTGCTAGATATTTGAGAATCCGTTTGCAAAGGAGAAAATTTCTTCCCCTTTGCAGACCAAACAGGCCGGGGACTTGCTGGATATGTTTTAATTTTTCCAAACTTCTCATCATTGTGCACTTTGTCTTCCTCAGAAACTTCTTTCTTAATATCCAATTCACCAAAATCTACCCCTGCAAGGTACCTTAACTCAGAGTCAATTCTCGATTCCTCACCATACGATAGAAAGCTCCGTCTTGAAGGCGAATACTCTGAGCTCTGCATTTCATACACATTATTGTATAGTTGCTCAATTGAAGTGTCAATACCTCCATTCATCTCCAGATCAATCGACTCAGTCTCGCGACTATGCGTACTCAAGGGACTCCTCGGAGACCCCTGCTCGAAAATTTCTCTGTGAGGTAAAAAATGACCATTAAGTTCTTTGTGATTTCCATCAAGAAGTGATCCATCCATGGCCAATTCCGGCATTATATCAATGTTTCTTCTACAAACAAAAACAGAAGGGAAAATGAATTTTTTTCTCTAAAAGATTAAACAGCATTAAATAATAAAAATAGGAACTTTAATGTATTACGTATACAATTAAATAACTCTTGACCCTAACTTGTTCATTACTCCTTTCCCCTGTTACAAACGTAAGAATGTTCAAGGCATTTCGAGATCATATCCACAAATCCTTAATACTCTCCATAAATTAATTACATTTGATCATAAAAGGCAAACAAAAAGAAATAAGCGAAAAATACATCATTAAAGATACCATTAAATTCGAAGAAATTACATTTATAAAATACGCATGTTTTAGGCAATGAAACAGGAAGAAGAAGGAGGACCAAAAACCGCGTACCTCGAATTCCCCTAACCTTTGTGAGAAAATGCAGAGAGAAACGAAGAATAGGAATGTTTCTGTTATATATGGAATTAATGTATAAAATTTATAGGTGGATAATGATAATGGTGGTGGTTACAGAAAAAGGAAAGGAAGTAGGTACAGAAGAATTTTGAGAAAACTGTATAAATGAAACTTTGATGAAGAAAAAAAAAAAGGTGGGGTTGCAGAGAGGTTAGAACGTAGAAGGATGAAGATGACTTATCATCTGCCCAAACTTTTTCCCCTTCCTTATTTTCGCCCCTTTCTTTTCTCTCTTTTATGTATATCTTTTTTTTCTTTTTTAAAAATATATTACAACTTATGCTTCGCTGTGACTTTGTCATACATGGCGCCATTAACGGTTTTTCAACGCCATCTCTCAGGCAATATATAGACAGATTGTGCAAAAGATATTCATACAATAACTTATGGGTAAATTTCTATGATTTACATTAATGGATAACATCATAAAAACGATAATTAAAATATTATGGGATCGTTTGGTATGCGTGATAAGGTGAGATAGCACAGGATTAAGTCTGAGATAAGATTTATACTGTGCTTGGTAGACGTTATAAATTTATACCGTCTACCAAACACAATATACGTCGTAAGATTATTTGATTCACGTACCAAACGACCCTATGAGTTGAATTATATACATCATTATTATAAAGATATTTTTCCTTTACATAATTACATGTTGAAGCAAGTAAGCAGTTTTGTTTCAACATTTTTTGTAAATATCACTTTCGAGTGATCGATAGTGTAAAAGCTTCTTATAATTATATTAATAGTGCAAAATATACATGTATCTTTATTTCATATATTATACTAGTATCCAAAATTCCGTGCTAGCACGAGCCCAATATATGTTACTTTTTCTGTTCTAATTTATATACATAGATGAAATATGAAGAGTCAATCAAATTTTTTATATGATTTTAAAATATTTTAAATTGTTAATTATTATAATTTATAGTATTTTTTAAATACGATCTCGAATAATATATGTTATTCTCTCTATCCTAATTTATGTGTCAGCAATAGAATGCGGAGAATCAACTAAATTTTTTATGTCTTCTAAATTTTCTAAGTTATTAATTATTGTGATTTATAATAATTTTTGCGTTATTTTTAAATAATATATGTTACTTTCTCTGTCTCAATTTATATAACGCTGATATAATTTCGAGAGTCAAGATAATCGGTACATTGGCTCAAAATATTTTGAGAAAACAATACTGATTAAATGGGATCATGTTTCAAAAAAAGTTGAGCTAAATCTTTAGGATAATAGTATAATATTAAATGAACTGCAGTGCACAGATAAAGTAAAATGGGGCCCACAAAACAGACAAAGTATTCTGAGAGGATATATGGAGAATTAAACAAATAACGATTGAATTTTTTATCCAACGGAACAAAGGTACCTCAATGAAACTATTTGGTACAACAGCTTTAAAGCTACTAATTTATGAAATACCGAGAAAGCCCCTTGGTCGGCAAGCAGGGATGACAACCACCACCTGCTTTACCGCTCTCTTCTATAATAGTAGAAATACATAAAGTATAAATTTAAATACCGAGAGTGAAATATATCATATGTAATAACAAGTTAATTATTTTATTTGTAATAATTTTACGTATGAATTTATTACTCCTATATAAAAAAAATTTGATTTACACAAAATTTAAACTCTTGTGCATAAGGGGAGAAGAAATTCCCCACAAGTTTAATCACATGGAGGCACCATTGAAGGGGAAGGAAGTTCATTAATCCTTTAACAGCCTGTCACGTGTCACGTTCAAATGGTCACGTATTACGTGGCATCACATAAGTGGTCCCATTTAGCCTACGGTGGAAAGAGGGATCAATTCGGCATTAATCAATTTAGAATGTCGCGGCTCTCACCTATAAGGAGAAAATTTAAATAATCAATTAACTGGGCTATTAATGTTTCTCAGAAGAAAGAAAAATAACAACTCTTCTAAAAACAAATTGTTTGCTCTTTCTTCTTTGTTTCTCTTTTATAATTTTTTTTCCTTTTTAATTTGTTGGGCAGATTCTAGTAAAGGATTGGATTTTACAATTGTGTGGACAACAATATGACCAACGCTACTGTGTTTAATTTTTCTTTTGTTTTTATTAAATTCTTTCTCAGCTTTTATCAATATTTCCATAAGACAAATATAAAAATTCTTTTGTATAATATTTTAATTAGAGATTCACATGCCATATCTTGTACTAGTTACAACTTACACATGCATCAAATGTGCATCGGAAAGTCAAAACTGCACCTTGGTTTATACTCCTATAAACTTTTCGATAATTTGGATTTAATAATGTCTCCTCCTCTAAAAGAGATGGCAATTCCCATATTTTTAGTTTTATTTTCAAGCAACTCATACACAAAACTTGAGATAAGGGTGTAAATTGAAGACATATATCATGTAATTATTGAATTGATGTAAAAATCGAATGCAGATAAAGTTTAACTCGACGACCCATCACACTATGACTACAAGTGGTCAACCAATCAGAAAAAACAGTCTAACCATAAGGACGACTAGACAGTCATGCTCCGATCAAACGAGTGTTTTATATTACTCCTTTTGTTCATTTTTACTCGTCATATTTGGATTTGACACGTTCATTAAGAAAATAATGACTGACATGATTATTTTACACACTATCCCTATTAATTGATGTTTAGTATTAGATCTTGAAAAATGATTTGGAGAATAGGTAATTAATGCTAACAGGAAAAACATGGAAAAATATATTGGCTTTTCTCGATATGTTAAAAATGACACGTAAAAATAAAAATCTATTTTTCGAATAGTGAACGGATAGAGTAAATCCAAATGGGACTTCAATAATAACAGTATAATATTGACAATATTATTCTAAATGTCCTTCGGGATGGCTCAGTTGGTTTGGAGGGTGGTTATCCGCACGGGTGACCCGGGATCGATCCCCCTCAATGCCTTCTGAGTCGAGTCTGTCGCACAGGGCTTGCCTAGTGTGGTTTACATCCCCTGTGTGGTTTGCAGGCTATTACACAGTGGGGGTTTACCCAGTGCTCACCCGAAGGGCAAAGGTCGGCTTATCCTGGGGTTCCAAAAAAAAATATAAAAAAAATAAAATATATATATATTATTCTAAATCTAAGTTCAATGAATGCGAAATTCCTTCTCTTTTCTCCTAAAATTAATGCTATTTTCCTTCGGTTTAAGAAGAAAATCTTGATTTATGGTCACGGATTATCTTGTATAGGGGACCATTTTTTTCTTTTTAAGTCATATCTCCCTGAAATTGAGGGAATGATTGAAAATTAGACCAATCTTCTTTGTAGTTTCCAGCTTCCAGAATTAATTAACATGATAGATTAAACAGAAATGACAAAAGTAGTTCAGTGGAATATCATTAGTCCCACGGACACCTTTGAAAATTTAATAATATCTCATATCTGGTCCTTACAAACTATCGACGTCATCAGACAAATTTAATC
This sequence comes from Jaltomata sinuosa, assembly GCA_003996215.1. Taxonomy (NCBI): domain Eukaryota; kingdom Viridiplantae; phylum Streptophyta; class Magnoliopsida; order Solanales; family Solanaceae; genus Jaltomata; species Jaltomata sinuosa. The sequence continues at coordinate 380,821 of QJPP01004564.1, read as the reverse complement.
ATTAAACTAAAAATTATTGGTTACAATATTATCTTAATTATCAAATATTATTTTTATGTTCTATCTAATTTGTATTGTATAAGTATATAACCATACCATATTCTGATGGTGTAACCTCCTGCTGGGTGGGTGGTAAAGCTTATGGTCCTACACTTTCTATTCCAAATACAAAGCACACGACTTAAATTTTGTCCTTGTTAATATATACCCATGAATATAATTAATGAAGTAGAATAATTGTACTGATTGTAACAATATAATGGAGAAGTAGAAAGACTTTGGCGATTCATAATAGAAAGGGTATCAAGAATATCTATGTTCTAGGACATAAAAGATAGATGAGAAAGAGTATACTCTATAGTGAGATAGCAATTATCCTAATCGACTACTTATTATGATAATGAACATCCCACTTAAAAACGAAAAAAAAATAATTAAATGCGCAAGGCCAAATGGGTTGTTATAGCAGGGAGACTGCAGACGTATGTAGTATGTACATGATCACAAATTCGATTCTGTTTCCTTTATAATAATGACAAACTTTACCATTCTAGTTTTTCGGCGACACAGGGCCAAATACAACTCATGTAATGTAACACACACATTTCATTATTAATCAATCATTTGCCATTGTATTTCTTTTTTGGTTTATAGTAGTATTAAATTTAGTATAGTAATATATACTTTGTCTGAATCATTGTGTCCAGGGATAGCAAACAAGAGAGTATATATTTGGTACACACTTTGCTAAAGAACAAATTAATCAGAGATTTTGTGTAGATCTTGTATCCGAAACATTTTGGGAAGTCAAAAGAGTACTGTAGAGTTCTAAATTATGATGTCTTAAGATAATTTTCTTTTTGGGATTCAATAATAGTGTACTAAAACAACCTGCCTTGTTTTCTTAAACTTAGCTCAATTTATTCGACATATTTCACTAGTGATCTGCTCGTTTGGTTTTCGATTAGAATTATATTACTAAAAAAGTTTGTCCTCCTCTTAAATTAATTTATCTCTGAGAAAATATTATAATGGAGAAGCTGTTTTATCAGCAACCTGGGCATGTTTTGACATTAAAATGGCCAGAGCCTACTCAATGAAATTGATATATAGATGTATCCAATTATTCTAAAAAGATTATGATATGAAGTGATGCAATTTTGAGAGGACAAATCAATGTCTTTTCTGGAGGAGCTGGACTTGCTTTTGTAATTGTTGGTGTCCCCCCGTATCTGTTTCAATTATTATTATTATTACTTTTTTTTTGCCTTCGAAAAGGCTCTTTTATTTTAAAAAAAAGTGAATCCGGTAGGCGGAAGAAGAGTACAAACAAGGGGAAGCTGGACTTTACCTTATTAATCCTAATGATGTAACGAACCTCTAGTCTTCTACTAATTAACAAACATGAAGAAGATAAGAACTAGAGAAAACCATTAGTATTCTATGATCATCACAATCAAAGAGTTTATAATACACTTTGCCAAGGATCAATTAGCAATCCAATTAGTTTTGTACATCTAGCAAGCGTTCTTTTTCTTGTTTCCCCCCCCCCCCCCCTATTTATTCTAATTTAGCTAATTATAAGGATAAAAGATACTCCAGTATATTTACACAGCAATTTGTGTGGTTACAACTCATATATATCATTAAGGGTAAGATTAGAGGTTTAATTATTATTTCTTATAAATTAAAAAGAGAAGTGTAATTAACTTGTATATATAGACTATAAGTAGTTGGAATATTTAGGTATAATACATGAATGTGCCTTTTAACTTGGCCTCAGCTCACATCTATGACCTCCAACTTTGAATGTGCACAGGTAGACACTTAAACTTGTATAAAGTTGAACAAATAGACACACACGTCCTATGTGGCATAGTACACGTAGGACGTTATGTAGGACACAAATTGGCCACATAGGACAGATGTGTCTACTTGTTCAACTTTATACAAGTTTAAGTGTTTACTTGTGCACATTCAAAGTTGAAGGGCATAGATACAAGTTAAAGCCAAGTTAAAGGGCACATTTATGTATATATGTTGGCATTTATGTATATATGCACATTTATGTATATTTGGGATGCGTACATTTGTATATATGTTGGCATTCATAGTGGTGATACAAAAGATGGTTACATTCTGTTTTGTAAGTTCCATTATATTAGTTTGTTGGAAGAGACCAGACGCATTCCAATTTGGATCATGAACATAATTGGGCTTGCGGCCCATCGTCTTCACTGGGCCCTCATACGTTATTTTGAATTCTTAATTAATTGTTTCTAATTCACCGGATCTTACCTCTTTTGAAAGGGGTCAATAAAAAGAAAAAATATGGACTAACTTAAACTAATTTAAAACTTAAATCGAACATTTTCAGCTTGCTCAAAGATTGTAATGGATTTGTTTATGTGCAAACTAAAAAGAGGAAAAATTACGTGGAGTAGAAAACATATAAGTCATAATTATCAGGCGTAGCTAATGTTTAAAATAATTATCATTTGTAGCTAATGTTTAAAATAATTATCATTTGTAGCTAAGGTTTAGATTAAATAGCAAAATATACATTTCTTTTGTATTTGTATATTTCGAGACTCATATACAAATCTCTAAAGCAAATTTGTATTCGTATATACAATCTCTAATTTGTATATTTAACTACTAAATTGTAGCTACGTCCTGTAATTAGACAAACTTTAGCTATGGCGTCTCATTTATCGCCTAAATGTTACCTATTTATATATATAAAAAAAACTTGCTCAAAGATTGTAATGGATTTGTTTGTGTGCAAACTAAAAATATCTTTACCACCTTTTGACAAGTTGAATGTACTAATTAATTAAGGCCAGGCAGATTGTGAAGTATTTGATTCTCTGAAAAAGATGGGCAAATGATGTTATGGCCAGTAAGCACTTAGCATATGTGGTCACTGCAACTTATGAAAGCTTAGTCAAACAACTTTGCCTTTTTTTTTTGTTGCATGTTGATGTGGTACTGCTGCTAGCTCCTTTTTGAACCTTTGAATGCAGAACAAACCAGTTGGTTGTCAAAAAGGCAAAGGAATTACTATTAATGGACTAGCCACTCACTCAGATATATATATATATATCTCTTCATGCACACGTGCATATTTTCCTTCTGTATTACCCAACTCCATGCACGTAAGCATGAATTAACGTAGTTAACTTAGCTTAATTATATTGTTTAGTGATCATTAATCGAGCTAGTTCCTCTTTGGTAATTAATTAGCAACACCATGTACTTGCCGCATGCACCTAGCGGATCCATTGGATCTTCTCCATAGCCATATTGATGCCCGCCGACCGCCGTTGAAGAAGAAGAAAAAGACGACGTAGGAGAAATTTTACCACACTACCCCTATTAATTGATGTTTAGTATTAGGTCTTAAAAAATAATTTGGAAAATAAGTAATTAATGCTAATTAAGAATAAAACATGAAAAAAGATAATTGTCTTTTATTCTTGATATGTTAAAAAGTAACAAGTAAAAGTGAAAATCTATTTTTTGAATAGTGGACAAGTAATAGAGTAAGTTATGAATATCTATTACTCCTGAGTAAAGTGTTTGTCACAAACAAAGTTACTGAACTTAATTTCCGACTATATAACAATAAAGTCACCAAAATTTACCCTCTATTGTATATATACCAACCCATCAATGATTTTACTCTTATTTTTGTGAGGTAGAGACGGTTTCCAATAATAAAGTTCAACGATCATGCGTGAAATTAAGTGAGGTAATGTAGGTAGCTATTAGCTAGGGAGGGAATCATGTAAGGCTGCAAGCAACATCATCCATACAGCCTGGTAATAAGGCTTCAGGATCATTCCAAGGGCCTAACACCAATATCCTTCTCTATCCACATCCACATGCATGCAATATACTTTTCTTCTCTTTGACCATTGACCCGTAATTTAATTTTGAGGTCTGAAGAATCTTATACTTTCAAACTTTTTTTTACCATCTTTCGCTCTGTTGTCTCAAATGAGATAAAGAAAGAAAAAGATGGAGCAATGAGAGATACCATGCATATATATCTAAGAAAGTTTCATTCTCACTATGTGGCTTTAAGTTTATGTGCATATACGTATATGTACCTCTTTAGTTTTTTGTACATTTGTTTTACTCTCCCTAATTATTAAAGATTAAAGCTGCCTTCGCATATTCATATTCGTTATTCGCCTTTGCTTTGTTGCTTACTTAAGCCAATATAATCGAGGTTTTGCTTTTGTTAGTTTCCGCACACATAACAACTAGTTCTATTTTTAGTTATCCATCAGTTTGCACAACTGATGGTAGTCATTTATATAGATGGTATAAGATAATTTTTATATTATTATAAGTATATATAACTTAATTTTTTTTAATATAGATAAATAATCTGATAAAAAATCACACTTTTATTTATTTAATATGTCCTTAATGTTGAAGAATGAAAAAAAAGTCTTATATTGGTGGCTAATGAGATGGGTTGTTTCCTTATAAGGATGAGACATTAATCCTTCTCCCTTTAAACTAGTTTTTGGGGTGTGAGTTAGGCGTCCAAGACCTAATTTTACATGATATCAGAGTAGGACTTATCTCACTCAATGTTGAGTCCCCAAATTAAAAAAATTGCCTACGCATCAGATGTCAAATCCTGGGCATGAGGTCAGAGGTGGGGTGTAGAAAAATGAAAAAAGTCCTACATTGGTGGCTAATAAGATGAGTGGTCTCCTGGTAAGACTTGAACAATCCTCCTCCCTTTGAGTTGGCTTTTGAGACTTGAGTTAGCTTTTGAGACATGAATTAGGCCCAAAATCTAATTTTACACTTAACATGTCACATAAAAGATATTTTTGACAATGAATTCATGGAGATGAGACTTGAACCCAAGAACTATTGTAAGTTAAATTAGGTAACAATCTTATCTAAAAACCAAATTATTTAATAGAGCAAATTTTATATACTTAATTCTGGTTTTAAAATGGATAAATCGGAATATTGGAATAGATCTTACACTAATATAGACTACCTATTTTAATTGTTGGCTCCAAAAGAATTTCAAACAAAGAATTCTAATTTCCTCACCTTAAGATGAGCTTTGTCCGACTATGACCATTCACAAGATTACAATAACAACAAAAAGAAAATTAAAAATCTATATTTTTAAATTTTAATGAATAAATAAGATTGGAATTATAAATGAAAATCCTTAATTGTACTCAAACGCCACAATCCTCCACGGACACAGGAAGGACTCAAACTTTGTTTTGACATACTGACCAATTTTATACTGGAGAGAAGAATTAGCCAATAAGAAGTGGTCAATATGTCAAAACAAAAATTCAAGATGATATTTGATCTATGTTAACTTGACATTCTATTTATTAGGAGTTTATTTTATTAAATTAATTATATGAATTATATTTTAAAATTTTAAATTTAATTATTAATATTTTATATAATTATTTAGTGATAAAGACAACATCAAAAAAATATGATAAATTTCTCTTGATTTATTAAAATAGATCAATAAAAAAAAAAGGGTCAAAATAAATGAAACGAAAGGGAGTAGAATTCTAATTAAATTCTATCAATTATGTTGCTTCTATCGAGGGAGGAGCTATAGTTCTATTAATGATCCTCAAGAATTTTAAATATTTATTTAATATGTAATAATCTTTTTTTTTGAACCCAATATATAAATTAACTTCCCTTTTTCTTTTAAATTAAAACCAATAAATTAGAAATTGGTGTATATATCTTCATGGAATGTTAGAGAACAAAATGGTCCCAAGTGAGTGTTGGAATAAATTGAAATATTCTTTGAAGGGGACTCTACAATATTATGGTATCACAAATTAGGAATGTATGCTTTGGTGGGTTGAAAAGTAGTATCATATGGGAGTTTTGGTCAAACATATTATCGTTGAACAACTGTCCAAGTCAAGACTCCACTTTTTAAAAATATTTTACTTTTTTAAACAAGTAGAATAGGTTTATCAGTTTTACCAAATTAATGATTAATGCTTATAATTTTAAAAATATAATTACCTAATAAATATCTTGATTATATAAATATGTTTCATTGTTCATACATAATAAATTAAGCTCATAATTCACATTTCGAATCTCATAAATGTATTGGTCATTTAACTCACGGGTGCTTATAATGGCGGAGAAAAAATGAAGAAAGGGGATTTAATTAAATTTCTTATCGGAAAATAATAATAATAATAGTCATATAAGTATATGAAGGACAAAGTTAACAAGTAACGTAAACATGAAATATCTCATTTACCACTACTATAAAAGTTAAAGAATAAATAAATATAGAAAAATTAATTTAAATAACCTTTCACTCAACTAATTAAATTAAAAACAGTTAATTCATATATAATATATGTAAATTTGCCGACGATTTATGTGAAGATCCGGCGCATGTGTCAATAAGAAAGTGATTTGCCGGCAACAGTCCTTTGCTGCTGCAACTTGACAATCTTGTGTAAATTTTATCCCTATCTTATAAAAATACAAAGACAATTTCTTTTAATAGATCCAAAAAAAAGATACTTAAATTTAAAAATGGAGTATTTAGTAATATTACATGCAATACACATCTTTGATTCTGGGACATAAAGAGTTTGTAAATTTAATTTGATATGAGTTTGTTTAATTTAGTGGGTCGGGTTCGAATTAAAAGAGGTAATTGAGTTATTCAATTGAAATTATGTCATTTTTATTGATTTGAAGGAATTTGTTAAATTGAGGGGCATAAATATAAAGTTTGCTAACGCCGGGATAAATATAGCTTCAAAGTATGACGAAGGACAAAATTGGTCAATAAACTAACGTAAAGAGATATTTTTGACCTTTTTCCCTTTCTTTAAATAGATCCAAAAGAGAATAAATAAGATACTTAAACTAAAAAATGGAGTATTTAGTAATATTATGTCTCAACCATGCAATACATCTTTGATTCTGGGACATACAGTACTTTCAACTAAAACAAGAAATATTCTAGTAGACCAAGTGTGGACCTCAAGAGGTTTTTTTTTATAATTATTTATTCTTCCAATCATTTCTATGTTTGTTGAGATTATACGCCAATTAATATGAATATTGCGATAAAATATATATTTTAGTATTATTTTTAAAAGAGAGTGCAAAGTATGATAAAAGAGGGAATATATAACCTGTCTGGATCAGACAAACATGTTCATAATCCTAAAATGTAGACTAATTTGGGGCAGGCTTTTATGACGTAATGAATTTTATCATCTACCTTAACAAACAAGTAGGTACTTTAATTTAAAAGAATTTTCATGTTCAAAAATTTGTATAAATAGCTTGAGACCCTCACCTTCTTCCTCAAATGTACTAAGCTATATATCTCTTGTCAAGACTAGACTCTCTAGAGCCTGAAGCATCATCAACTCTTACTAAAATGGATCATAGATATGAGTCTTCAGAGACTCTCAGGTATCATTGTTATAGCTGATTTACGTAAATGTTCTCTTTTACGCTATCATTTAGTGGAAGTCTTTACAAATATAATCCTCCAAACATTACCATTGGGGACAATCGTTCAACCGTTCGTCGTACGATTTGCATTAACTTACAATATGGTCTAACATTTTCTCATATAATTTTCAATTTGTTTAAAAAGAATATGTAGACCGTGGTCTAAAAGGTTGATAAATTGCAAGCCAAAAAGAAAGTCATTTACGAAACAATTGTGTTTTTAATTTTATGTTTTTAAATGGATTCATGAAAAAGTAGTATTCATGGGGGCTGCAGGAACAAGTGCGCAGCGTGCTATCGGCAGTTCAACAAAAAGGAGCACTTAGTGGAACACATGAGAACATCTTATCATTCAGTTCATGAGCCCATGTGTGATGTTTGCAAAAAGCACTGTCGCTCTTTTGAATCTTTAAGGGAGCACCTTATCGGTATGGTACCTACCCAAATAACTAATTTTTGAGTTTAAGTTATATACATCGTGATCATCAATGTACTCCCAATTAATTCATATGATGTGCAGGGCCACTTCCAAAGGCAGAATGTGAAAGAATTTTCAAGGAACGAGGATGTGATATTTGCTTGACAATCCTTGGCAGCCGGAGTTCTCTACGGGCTCACAGAGAATCATGCCTCTCACGTCCAAATAATAATGTACGCAAAATTAATTCTAACTATGATCAATCAAGTTGCTCGTGTTTGTCTCATCTAAAAGTTTAAATTATTAGAATGAACAAATTTTTCATCGAGCAGAAAGTAAAATCCTTTGCAGACGACTTAAATATGCAACGCGGTGTTGTAAGTGACTTTGCTACCATGATCCACTAAAATTCATCCCTTTGTAGCTCTGATTCGTCAAAAAAAAGTTCTTTAATACTCCTCTCACATGTGATAATAAGACTCGAACCCTGAGTCTATGTCAGTTTTGATACCATGTCGAATTGTGTGATTATTTTATCTAAAAGTTAAAGTTATATATTAAATTTTTTGCAGGGTTTGTTGTATCGCATGGCAAATATGGGGATTCAAGATGAACTAAGAATTGATAACAGCAGAGGAAGAGTGGTTGCCCTTGCTTGTAAAATGGTTGGTGGTGGAAGTGATGGATCTTTAGATCTTTGTGCAAGGGTTTGTCTCATTGATGAACATGAAAGGATCCTCTTTCATTCATATATCAAACCAAACATTCCTGTCACTAACTACAGGTGATGAATTTAAGTTAATAATATAAAAATTCATCACACTTTTAATAAATTTTAATCTTGACTACAACAACAAAAAATCCAGTGTATTCTCACGAGTGAAGTTTTGGGTAGGAAATTTCAACCTTGATTATAACATGTTAATTAGTAGTACTATGTTATCATGAAGTGGACCGGAATAATAATTATTGTGCAAGTACATAAAATTTAAACTCGAGTCAAGTTAGTTTTCATAAAGATATCAAAGCATGTTCACTTCTTTGGTCTATTCGGGCCCATTGTAAAGTCATACAAGACCATGACATGAAGAAGGTGACGTGATGGTGTAAAATTTTTCTTGTATTAACGTTATATGTATTTATAACTTAAACTCTGACGAGAAATATATACGTATATGTTTATAGGTATGAAATGACGGGCATAAGACCAGAATATTTGAGGGATGCGATGCCATTAAGGAATGTGTCAAGAAAAATTCAAGAGTTTCTTTGCAATGGGGAACCTATATGGCAAATTCGTTCTAAAGGTGGAAGGTCTAGGATTCTTGTTGGCCATGGTTTGGATCATGATCTTAAATGTTTAGAGATGGAGTATCCTGCAATAAAGATGAGGTAAATTAGTAATTTGTTCATATATATAATAATCTAAGAACCAAAACTAAGATTATATATGCAGTTTTCAAGAATTAATTTCATGTATAATCATTGAACTTCATTCCCTATTAATAAAGTCACAAAATTATTTTTTGTCCCCATTAAAATAACTAAACTTTACCCACTATAAGCTCGCTAAACTACCCACCAAAGAGACTCTTATAAAGGACTAAATTTTGTGACTTTAATGTAAAGTTCAGATACTTTAAAGTGACAAAAAATAATTTTGTAACTTTAATGCTATAAACAACAACAACATGAAATTAACTCGTACGCATAGTTGTTATTATATTACGATAGATGAATGTTCTAACACAAACAAACAAACATGGGAAATTAAAGTTTTAGTGTCTTTGTGTCATCTAGTTGACAAAATATGTACACAATATATAGATAGTGTATATTTTATATACTAAATATATATACACTATACATATCTATACACAACATATACGACCAAATTGGTAAACTAGATGGAGGAAGTGTACATTTATGTAAGTGTCCTTCTAACATTTGTTTGATTTTTTCTTTTTAAATTTCAAAGGGATACTGCAAAATACCCACCACTGATGAAAACAAGCAAGCTCAGCAACTCCCTCAAGTACTTGACCAAAGCTTACCTTGGGTAATATTAAATATCCTTAATTTTATTGTCCCCCATTAGTATTAATTTAATTTGTTGCAAGTTTAATTTAGAATAATGAAAATTGTGTAGGTATGATATTCAAAATGGAGTACAAGATCCATATGAAGACTGTGTGGCCACAATGAAACTGTACATGAGAATGAAATTATCACAATTTCACAAAAAAGAGAATTACCCTCTTGCTACTGATCCACAAAATAAAAATAACTTTGCATCTTGGAGGCAAAATGAGCTTGAGAGGATGACTCCTGAGCAACTCTTGGATTTTTCAAGGTCTGATTATTATTGTTGGTGTTTGGACTCACAAGATTATTAATATTATGGAAAAAGATATAGAGATAATGCAACAATATTGGATGTATGTTATGGATTCTTATTAGTAGAGATATCGAGAATTCAAATGATATTATTCATGAAGAAAATTTAGTATATTTGTATGCCTACTTTTGCTATTGTAAGATTTAGTTATAATTGAAATAAAAATGATTTTAATTAGTTGCTAAACTGAGCGAGTAAATACTCTTTTGTCAATGTGTAACAATAATTACTCAAATTGTCCAGTCTGGGATATCGGATTGACGGAAGGAACTGTCTAAACACAATGTTGTATGGTGTGACTGTGACATATCTAACGTCTTAATATATACTTCAAAATAAGTTGAAGTCGATTATATGAATTATCTTTGACGATAATGTCAATGCATATGTATGCACACACAATAAATTAACTTCAAGTGCTTTAATTTAATTCCTAGCTAGTTTCAATTAGGACTAACACACAATCGTACATTTATGTTGACAGGATAAACTAAAGTTATTAGTAACAACTAACAAGTATTAATAGCTTTAAGGTATGATATGCTTAATTCCCTTCTAGCTGGAAGCGTTATTATATCAGCATGCTACTCCCACCGTTTCAAAAAAAAATTGGTCAATGTTCAAAACAAAATATATATATATATATATATATATATATATATATATATATATATATATATATTAATGCATTTAGTAGTAGTTAGTTTGTGATATTTGGCTTCTAATAATGTTGTGTTTGATACTCTTTTTTTGCATATTTTCAAACAGTTAACGAGTCTTATTTTAGAGTAAAATATTATTAACGTTTTAGTTTTTATTTATTTATTTAACTCATCAAATCTGAAAAATCAGTTTCACCCACAATTACGAAGTTTTTAATCGTCTATTCTAAATTTATTTGATAGAATATAACTTTAAAGAGTAATACTAAAATTATTGAATCACACTAATCCAAATCTAAAAGTAAAAAATCCAAACCAAATCAAATTTATTTCTGCATGATATTGATAACATACCCCCTTTGTCGTGGGAAAGGGGGAGCTATATTGTATTGGACGTAGAAGCCATAAACAATTATTTTTCTTCATAAGTGATTAAGCAAATGAGAAGTCTCTCGTGGGAAAAAACAAATGAGAAGCCTCTGATTAAAATGCAATATACTGAAAGAGAATAGCTGGTGGGAATACTATTACTATATGCAAATAATTAAGACTGTTTCTGTCCCAGCGAAGATGTGATCAATTGGTCACATAAATTTCATTTTCATGGGTAAATTCTACAGGTAATCAAATATCTTCATTGAATTTTTGGTTTATGAAAATCCTTGTTGCCAGGACGGATCTAGGAGGGGGCAAGGGTGTTCATCCGAACCCCCTCGGTAAACAATTACATTGTATATATAAGGTATATTTTTAGTGTGTATATATATAGATTTTGAATCCCTTGAACATAATACTAGAGGTTAACTCAGTTGTTTAGGGGGTGAGGGTCAAATTCAATTTGAGGTTCCAATTTCAAATGTCAAGCACAAAATTTTTATTTTTCAAAACTCCTTAGTGAAAATCCTAGATCCGTCATTGTTTGTATCACACTCAAGAAAAATAAATAGAGATTTGAATGTCAAAAGATATAGTACCCTGTTTCACTCTGTCTCCCTCATCTTTTGTTAACTCCCTCATTCTTGAGGGAAAATGATACCATGGGAATACATTGGTTAATTGGAATACAACAACATTTGCAAAGTAGTAATTGAAAACTAAAAACACACAACAAAAGGAGAGAATCAATGGCCAGCTGAGATGGTGCTTCAGTGTGTATATGATGGAAGCTCATCAACGTTTGAAAACCATATAGTCGATCGTAATTGCATCTGTGCACTGCATTAACTTGAAAAAGTTCAACAATTTGCTGTGTAACGCATATATAATATCATCCTAAAGCTTGTTCAAGAGCATTAAAACACAATTATCTTTGAGTTTAAAAAAAAAAAAAAACCTCGGTATATATTCCCCTGAACAACCTCAACTGATTTTACATATCATACAATTACATTAAATTTTGAAGGATGACAAACAAATAGACCCAAACATTGCATATGACTATGTTGATCTGGAGTTGCATAGTACATAGCCAGATACGAGGGAGCTGAGGGCCAAAGCCGCAAATGCAAGGAAGGACATTGCAACAGAGGCGCTTGCCATATCAGGAAACTTGTCCTTCCCCCAATTTAACTGCCAATCGTCAATGCGAGTGGCAGCAGAAGATGATGCTGATATCAGAAGATATGTTACCACCTGTCATATAGAAAAATAGTAAATTTTAGCAGAAATTACGAGTATCAATACAAGCTCCACAAGCTTAGGCATGAAATCAGGAATCGCCTTTAGTTTCTAGTCTAGTCACCAAGAAAATGAAGCTCCATATGGACCAGATACCAGCTCGGCTAAACAAGTATAAAATGTGCTCTGGTTCCTTATTCAACCTTAGAAAAATTTAGATTTCCTGTAGATATGACCTAAAATTGTTTATTTAGTTAGCCTTGAATTAAAAACTCGGCCAGGTCCCTAAAATGTGGATATTTCATATCAACTTTAACAGCTTATTATCTATCAATACAATATGTTTCAGCTACTAAGTATGATATTATATAAAATAAATTCCAATCCCATAAGTTCATGTAGTTGGCTCTCAAAAGAACCCTTGCTGGTATATCCCTGGGATCTCTCTCCTGGCACCACTTGGTGACGGGGCTTTGTGGAATGGAGACAGGAAGGTTGTATATTAAGGCAATAACTTTTACGGACAAAAAGGAACTTCACACAAAGAAATGCAAATAGACTGACATCTGCGAACTACAACTGAAGCATGCATTCTTCAAAGTCCATTTCATGGCTAATTAACAAACATCTGAGTCCACTCTAATATATAACAATAATCTATGCCTACATTTTATATAAAACTGTGATAGTTTATTGCTTCTTTTTCAAGATCAAAATAATCGTATCTGCATGCATCGGTTTCGTGCCTGCACAGGTGCAGGAAAGTTTGTCAAACAATAATTGATAAGCAAATAACCTTTTCAACTGTTAAATATTGGCAAAGGATTTCACTTGAAAACCCAACAAAAGAAACAGTATTTCACTTAATCCATATCTCAATAAATTAAAATCTTTGAAAGATCTATTTAGTGCCCAAGAGAATTACCAAATCCACAAAGGTATCCAACAGAAAAATAAGGTTCTGAAGGTTTAAGAACTATCATCTTCCATATCCTCTTTGCAATCTCTACTGTACATTATTTTTTTACTTTTGTATCTTCCATACAGATTCAGTTAGCAGGTAGGGGAATTCAAGTCATTTTACTAGCCTTTCAGAATTTGGACGGTACACAAAATAAAGCCTATAGGGAATGTTTATATGTACAAGATAGCCGTGGAAGGAACTTGATCACAAGACTCAATTTGCCAGTGCAGAGTATGTAAACAAGCTAAGTAACTCTTAGATTCAGAAAGGGCTGGCATTAATCTGATAATGTATCTATTTCATTTTTAATAAGGGGTTAATATTGGTTAATGGAAGAAAATAACCCTCAAGATAAATGGAAAAAAAAAGAAGAACAATGTGCTGTTATGAAAGGTATAAAGCCAAGGGTAGGCCAAATACAGGGCTCAAAAAGAGATGCCACAAGAAAGAAAGGTGATTCTACAGTTCGATGGTCCTGTTAGTATTTTCCAGCCAATGAAAGTTAGCAATTAATAGGCACCCAGATGATCACAAAGGAAAATTCCTCCAACCCTGCAGGAATATTATTGAGTGAACTCTATATCAAATAAACATTTTTATGGGGTATATGATTCTTCTCCATACCCTTTTCTATTCATTTTACTAACAGTTGGATAGCTACAACAGTCTTACACCAGGATAGTGCAAAATCATCACCACCATTAACGATTTTTTCCTCTCAATCAAGGGTCTCAATATCACACTTAATAAGCCATAACTTCCATTACCCAAAAAAAAAAAGAAGTCAGATGCTCTTAAAGCTTAAAACAATCATGGAAGTTAGTCTTTGCACCCACTTAACCATGAAACATCTGTGAATAAAGACATGAATCTTGTACTATTTATTATATTGGTATAAACACCATGTATTCGTGTTATTTGATGAACCAACTTGCCTGATCAAGGGAAAAATCAAACATGTAGCGCAGATGGTGCTGCACGACGTTCTTTCCGGTGGCAGATTGATAGGCTAAATCGAATGCCTGAGCTCCCGAATACACAAATCCTATGACGTTCACCGTCATACAGTACCTGCCAGTGTAATTCACCTACCAATATTATTATTCATAACTACACTACAGCCTAACACATTTAATTGTGAAAAAGAATGAAACTTTATGCCTTGATGAATTAAAGAGAACAAGTGACAAACCTGAACTCCTTGTAACGTTCGAAAGAGTCCAGAGCCCAACCCTTATTCCTATCAGCTGCCATAACAGAAAAGGAAACCAAACAAAACAAGAACCCAAAAATCCTAAAACCTAAAGCCGCTTTCTTTACCATCTCATCCCTCTTCGCTTTTCTTAAAATCGACAACTGTGGCCTTCCTCTCCGCCGACGGTTGCCGCCGTCGTTACCAACTTCCTTAACACTACCTGTACCATCTCCGACAAACAGATCCGCTTTCACCAAAGCCAGTGGCTCCTCCTTGATAGAGTTCTTCACCACCACTTCCGGTATCGGAGGTTTTCCCGGTGGACTCTCCGTCGGAGCTGCAGAAGGCTTGTTATTCTCCAGAGTGAAGGACTCGCGTGGAAGAGAAATTTGATCGGAGGAAATTGATGACCTCGCCGGAGATTCCACCTTAGTAGAATCTCTATTCACAGTAGCAGTAGTAAAATTAGTCTTACTATACCTCGCCGGAGATTCCACGTTAGTAGAATATCTATTAACAGTAGCAGTAGTAAAATTAATCTTACTAGCTTTGTCTGTACCGGACTTAGTAAAACCATCTGAATCGGAGGAAATTGATGACCTGGGCTGACTATTAACGGTAGGATGAGTAGTAGAATCTCTATTAACTGTATTGTTTTGGGACATGGTAGAATCATCTGAATCGGAGAGAGTATGGAAAGGAGCAGGAGAAGAGTAAGTAATAGCTTTGTCTGTTTCAGAATCGGTAGAATGATCTGAATTGGAGAGGGAGAGATGTTGCTGTTCATTCTCCATAGCCGTTTGGAGAGTCTGTTTGACAGTATTGGTATGATTCAATTCCATGATGAAGAAACAGTGAGTGCTGCTACAAAAGGAATTGGGGTTTGAAAAATGGATTGAATTGGAAACATATAGAATAATGAATGGAAGTTGAAAGATGAGGTCTTGGCGATAATGATGGTTTTGGCGGTTTCGTCTTCCCCCTCTGAATTTGGGGTACCTCACGTGTCTGGTATTCTCGCAGTCCAAAATAACATGAAATAAGGCCATTTTACCTAAATTTTCCTCAGTCAATGTTATTTGACTAGACGGAAAATTTGAAAAATAATAATTAGAATTTGTGGTTTAAAATAAATTTTACATATCTATGTGATTATAAAATATTTTATTAAAAAATTTAAAAATTAAATTATTTTAGCAAATCTTTTTACACCAAAAGGTATAATTGAAATATATTTTTGTTGGACTCAGCAGTAGCATATAAATAAATTTTAACGTACCGAAACAAGACGAACACGAAACTTATATGTTCATCTTCGTTTTCTTTCTGTCCAAAGGAGAAGTTTTTTTTTCAAAACTAAGAAGTTGCAATTAGATTGCTCTCAAAGAAAAGTTGCAGCCTGATAACAAATTGTTTTCACAAAATGAAATTTATAATCACTAATCACTAATCACCAGCTTCCAGCTTCGTAAATTATAGTCACTTAACATGCATATCGGCAATTCCACATTGATGTTTACAGAGAACTAACTAAACAGAGATGGATTTAGAGCTGGCTTAGCGGGTTCAGGGTTCAGGAGTACCCGCTACTCTCACTTGTATTACGTATACAAATGCAAAAACATTGTAATGTATAAACGATTACAACTCTTTTGAACCCAATGATTCTAAATCCTGGATTCGCTATGCTTCGGAAAAGCTAGAGCTAGTATTCCAGCTAAAGCTATAGTGGTGATACATTCTCACAAGCATGAGAAGAATTTGCGAGCTTCATAATACCGATCCAACTCTACGTTGAAGAGTGGGTGAACCTGTTCCAACAGATTTCTGGAATAAAGACCAAATACATCCCTAGGTAATGGTGGAGAATCAGCATCATCGGTCCAGCTATACTGAGCAATTGAAAGACCACTTAAACAGTAACACGTATGGTAGTGGTCTCTACCCTTCCCAGGTTTGTCTCTGAAGCCTCCATCTACCTACATCCACTACATGATATCAGAATCTTTAAAAAGATATTAAAAGCAATAAAAACAGGAAATATACACTGCCAAAAGAATTTTAACACGGAACATAATATCTTGGTGAGTCGCAGCATCTGATCTAGAATATTATAACCCATTAACTTCCTTTTTCCCTTTGAAGAATGAATAAATAGTTCCCCATATACACATGAAAATAGAATTCTAATTGTGAAATGAATGTAAAATTGATCTTTTGAATCCGACATCAATTAAGAGGATAATTAGTTCACGACTTCACGTTCCAAAACAAATTCAAATGGAACATTATATTGAATACACATGCCTTTTAAAGGCTCTTGAATCTGTATGCTAAAGGAGGAAAAAAGATACTCAGTAAACAAATGATATTCTAGCTGTTCTTGCAAAAAAAGTGTGGTTTAATGATGCTCCAAAATCAGACAACAATTCCATCTTTAGAAGAAACTAGGAAAGAAACCCATCTTGAACCATATCGGACAGTAAATATCGGACCTAGAAGGCTCAAATAAAGCAGTTTCTCATTTGCAGCTCTGTGATGTTACGAATTTAATAAACAAAATCCTAGCTTCTTATACGATTATAATTTTCTTCAGGTATTTTCTTTATCCCTTATTTTCCAGCTTGTGATGCTGTGCATATGCATTACAGTCACACACCAAAGCAAGAGACACGGAAGAGTAAGCAGGGATCTTCAGAATATATTTTCTCAAAATGTAAGCACCTGGGAGCAGAGAAGAACATATTGCTGCAGATACATGCTGTCAAAGAGAGGCCGCATAGCTATGGGCCGATTGATAAACTCATATCCGGTATCTGCTATCTTTGTGGTATCAGAAGCATTTTCTTGCCCTGCACCAAAAAACAATGAAAAGGATGTGACTAGAAAGTAATTGTGATTAGGACTAAAAGAAAGAGTTGAGCAGGCAAAAACAAAGAGAAAGAGCTAGATAATCCAACATTATCTGGAAAAAAAATATTAGTTGTCAAGTTTCAAACTCTCAATGAAATACTCTCCCAAACAATCTACAGTACACCGTCAAACGGATAATTGAATCAGGTTAAAGGACACACCACCCATTAGATTATCCTACTTGTCTGCACACATTGTTTGAAGCATGAAACATATGCTACCCACTTAAGGAGAAGTCCAGCTGATAGCACTATAGAATCCAAGTGCAAATTACATGACCAGAGAAGTGATTTAAACGGAGTATATTCTTTTCACCCTTCATTTATTAAATTCCACCCACGGGGATTCCCTAATAACATGATATCCTTTATTTTTTGTCTGAATTTGAATATTCAGTTTCTAAAAAAATAACATGATATCCTCTTCTTTTTATTCAGATCCAAGGATTTAGTTGAATATCACTGCAACAAATGGTAGACCAGCGAATCGTACAGGAGTACTTTTTCTCTTTGGCCTTTTGAGCTATTGTTCCTCAAATTGATATACCTTCTTGTCCAAGAGGGCAAGACTCCTGAACATGAGAGGATGTCCCTTCCAAATGCTCTTCTTCATCAGATAACTCTGACTCTGAAGAATCATCAGCACTTTCTGTAGCGAGGTCATTTGACAGCCCTAGTTGTTCATGGACTACCAAATTTAATCTTTGTATAAGAAAAGCTACCGCACCCTGGTCAATCAAAGTCATCTTTGGCTCAGTAATAATTAAACTGGAAATGGAAGAGTTCAGGACATAAAGGTAAAACTGGTAGTCACCTGCCAAAAGGAATAACAGCCATCGACTAATTTATTTGTCCTGCCTTGAAATCCACCTTCGACTCCTTGTCTAAATACCACCCAATCCTAAAGATACATAATTGCAATGCGTCTCATACCCATCAATACCGTCAGATGAGCCAAATTTAACTCAACTTGGGAGTAGTCATAAAAAAAGCAACTGAAGGGAACTACTAAGAGAAGTAAAGAGACTGAGAGAAAGTCACGTAGAGGTACTACAATATGAAAGATAGTTAGAAGGAAAAGGAACTAATATTTGGTTAATAATCGACCCCAACCATCCAGGAATGCAACAGCAGAACCTGACAAAGGGATCCCCTGCAGCTGCTACAAAATGGACCAGTCAAGTAAATATAAGGTGAAACCAAGATCGAAACCAAAATTAAAGGCCAGTCCTGGGTTCCTAGATAACCTCCTATCCACCATATAATGGTAATAAAATGCATTCAAAAGTTTCATACTCCAACATCCCCAATGAGGGGCAACCACCAAAACGCTGCATGTTATTCCAGCTGCTTATCATCTATTTCACTTTTTTTGATATGCTAACTTTTCCAGTGCATCAAACTTACTTCTTTTTTATTTTCACTTTTGATTCCTAAATATCCAATAAAGAGTTGTATCTGCAAAAATAAAATAGCCTACCATTGTAAAACCAATGATTTTTTTTTATTATGGCTTCTTTCACCTTAAGTACTAGAACAATTTCCTGTACTCAGTAGTCCAGCACTAAAATACCTCTCCATTTCTTCAATTGCAAGCTGAGATTCAGCTCATCTCTACTTTCTTTTTGTTCTCCTTTTCTTTTTTATGAGAAGTAACAAAAAGCAATGTGGAACATTTGTGAAGACCAACTAAAATGCAACTATTATACAAGATACTTTCTAGTTTCAGTTTCATTTGATCAGTCATGAAGGCCTGTAACAAAAAACTGCTAATATCCCATTTCATGACAAGTGACAGGAATGCTACAGGCCTGTAACCCAGATGGAAAAGAAGAGAACATATACACATGATTAACGTAGCAACATTCATCGGTCCCCAACAGTGTCCTAAAGCAACCAAAGCAACTTACAATTAATCTTGGCAAGTCCAATCGATTAACTTCGTTGATCAGAATCATTGCGGCCAACCCACAGAAAGTATACCTAGAAAATGAGTTGAACGTAAAGGGCTTCAGTAACAGCATAAATTGAGAAGTAATAGTTCTACTATGACAACTAACATTGAAAGAGAAATATTCTAACTAGATTATAAAAGATGAGAATATCTCCCAGGTGAGACTTACCCACCATGAGCTTCAGCACCAGGTTCGCCAGCAATTCCACCTTCATAAGTCTGACAACTGAGGCAAAAATGGGAGAACAGCTGAGGAAAGGCTTATCCAAGCAAATACATTTATGATGAATTCAAACAAAAAATGAGGGGCATTAAGGAAAAGAAAGAGAGCTACCACCTGCTTCTTAGCTTGTACTTCTGCACTAACTAAGAATAAATTCTTCTTTACCCTAGCTAAATAATTCTTATGATGAGACTGGAATTTTTCCTTCATTAATTTTTATTCAACAAGGACTCTCAACTTTCTCAGATGGCAATAATTAGGAAACATCACTTATATCTCATATTTTAATCCCTGACAAATGGCAGCTGTCATCAACTCAGAGTCATGAACATGCAAACAAATCATCATTCTGAAATGATACTTGGAAATTTGCTTCTCTTACCAATGGGATTGAATCTCAATGGAAACCTTCAATGCATCTAAAGCACCAGTTTGTCATACATTTAGTACATACAGTTAACTAGTCAGCCATGCACTGACGACAAATCAGTAAATATCAATAAAAATGGGTGTTCACGGTTTGGGTAAAAACCGATCCAAACCGAAAAACCGAACCGAACCGATTAAATAAACCGACTTTTATTTGGTTTGGTTTGGTTTGGTTTTATATTTTTAAAAACCGATAATATTTGGTTTGGTTTTGGTTTTGGTTTTGGTTTTGCTAAGAAAAAAAACCGAAGAAATAATCGAACCGAACCGATAAATTATATTACATATTTTTTATAATTATATATACATGATTTATTATTTTTTATGGATAATTTCAATTATCTTATATATGTTTTCTTCAAAATTTATTTATAATTTAAATATCTTGTATTAGAGTACGCCATTTTATTGTTTTATGTGGTAATCTCACACTGTATTTTTTTTTCGTTTTGAAAGAATTGTTGTTTTTTTCTCCCGTTTGAATGAATCGTTTCTTTTATTTTTGTGTATGGTTAATAACCGAATAACCGAACCAAACCGAACCGAAACCGATAACAACCAAACCGATAAATGTATATTATATTTGGTTTGGTTTGGTTTTAAGAATTTAAAAAACCGATTATATTGGTTTGGTTATGGTTTTGACCAATAACCGACCCAAACTGACCCGTGAACACCCCTAAATAAAATCAACTAGCATCAATTCCAAACTAGTTGGCGTCAGTAATATGAATCCTCCAAATCCATTACTTTGGGTCATCCCAATACTCAATAATTTGTCTTTAAGATATATCATGTTTTACTTGGACGGCTTTAAAAGAAGCATATCTCACTCAAGACAATCTTATGAGAAGAAGATTCCAACTGGTCAATAGGTGTTACATGTGTCAGTCTACATCAGAAAGCATTGATCACCTTATGCTTCACTGCCCTTTCGCAACACACTTTTGGAACATGTTCCTAGCCCTTTTTGGTGTGAATTGGTCTATGCCCTTTAATATCAGAGATGCTTACGCTAGTTGGAGCTCTATGGAAGTTAGAAAATCCATCAGAAAAATTTGGATCATGGGCCTAATTTTTTGGTGTATTTGGAATGAAAGAAACAAGAGATTTTTCGATGGAGTTTCAACTCCAATTTGTAAGCTTAAGGCTAATTGTTTGGTGAACCTTTTTAGCTGGGCTAACTACTCCCCTGTAAATAACTTAGATCACTACCTGGATTTTGTCAGCTCCTTAGTTTTGTAAGTTTTTTGCTCTTATTGAGCTGACAAATCCCCCTTTTGTATCTTTGCATCTACTGGATGCCTTAATGAAATCTCACTTACTTCATCAAAAAAAAAAAAAAATCTCACACCTGCTCTGCAAACTCCACCTAATGTAAGTTTTAACAATAAATAATCCTTTTCTTTCCTTAATCTCAACTAATTGTAGGTCTTTAAACAGCTTTTCTACATGTGATTTAGAATCTACCACGTTGCCTTTATAGCACCTTAAATTATTTCAGTATCGTACCTAGACTGGTATATTTGAAGGTTTATGTAAACATGATTAAACCATTTCGACCAACCTTCACTCGATATATCTTCTATGAGTGCTATCTTGTTGCATCCTTTGTTGGAGGTCATCATGTCCAATCTGATTCAAGCTTGTATGACCACATATCCATCTTAACATCAATAATTCATGACAGTTAACTAGTGAATATGTTGGGTTTTAGAGAAAACAATCACTCACATATTATTGCTAGTCTCACAACCATTACTAATATAACTTGCCTTCCATTCTGATAGTTATCTTTTTACCAGATTGCACTCTAACACTCCCAAATTTCTGACATGCTCTTTTAATTCTATATGGTACATCATCATCTATCATGTCATTCTCTTGGAAGACAACTACATCAGCAAATCAAAAGGGGAAATTTACAGCTTACTGTTATAAAAAAGAAATATTATCAATAAATGATAAGGCAGTAAATATGAAATATGGTATACATAAAGAGAAAGTTGAATGAGCTGTC
Organism: Jaltomata sinuosa; assembly: GCA_003996215.1. Classification (NCBI taxonomy): domain Eukaryota; kingdom Viridiplantae; phylum Streptophyta; class Magnoliopsida; order Solanales; family Solanaceae; genus Jaltomata; species Jaltomata sinuosa. Next base: position 358,505 of record QJPP01004564.1, on the reverse strand, counting down.
GTAGATGAGTGTGCAGCTCAAACCAACCTTAGGACGTAATTTCCAACACCATGAATCAGCTCGTCATCCACAATATTTAGTATATTTGCAACCTAAAAAATTAATGTATCAATTAACACGACAGCACATTATTCCGAAGACAATTAAGAAGAAAAGACCAAACTTGAGAACGTAACATCATGTGAGAATGTGTATGTAATAAAGTATTCACTATACAATTTGCAAGAGAGACATGCATCAGAAGGCTTTGATTGCCTTGCCGATGAAACTTGGGAGATGTTTGAATCTAATTGTATTTTCAAAAACTAAGCCATGTTAGATTTTTTATGACTCAAATCGGACTTCATATAGCCGACCCCAATTTGCTCGGGATTAACGCATAGTTGTTGTAGGAATAGACGAGGTATGACTTAAATGTTTGCCCAGGGGGACTGTGAATTTCACGGAAAATTTTCACACCTGTAGCTTGCACGATTCATCCATAAATTTTTATATTTGCTCTAAAGCTTATCTCAGAGTTTTCCATCTAAGCAGTAATATAATGAAGATATCATCAGAATTCAGATCATAAGGAGATCACACTTACAGAAATGGCAGTATAACAGGCACGAACATCTACTTCTCCACCATCATGCATCCTGTAGATATTATTGAAGTCTGAACATTAGCAAAGATGGAAAGTGGCAAGTCATCATTGATGAAATTTAAATATTGCAACAAAATGCTAGACACAAGTGATCTCTCAGACGTTCATCAAATACATTTGGATCTACAGAGTCAATAATACACACACACATACATTTTACACATTTTACAGAACAGGGTGAAAGTGTCAACTACAGTGCTGTTCATCCAACTACTTTTTATACATTTTAAAATGGACAAATGAAGTTACAAATAGAAAGAAAAAAGCACCTAGATTTTAAAAACCATACAAACTTCCGGTAGTCAGCACTAGGAATAGGATATAAATAAAGCAGACTAGGAATGAGATATAAAGGAAAACATGATTTGTGGAGCTGATCAAATAATGTAAGCAAGTAGAAAGCATCATACCTGAAGCCACCACTTGTGTCTTTCATTCGCAGCAAAAATGTATACAATTTTTCTCTGAGGCATATTATTAGATCAATGTCAACAGGAGGAAGGATAGATAAGGCACCAATAAGAACATAGAATAGCTTGTGCACCTATTAATTGATGACAGAGCTTTAGGGCTGCCCAAAGTTATGAGTGAATTGACTGCAGCATAAGTAGTTGCTAGATGAGGCATCTGAACACAGCGATATAATACAAATATTACTTCAAAGAATCTTAATGATGGGAAGCACAAGAACTGTATAAAACAAACAGATTGACCAGAATAAAGAGAGCTTGTAACTGTAAATTTGTGATTCTAAAAGAAACAGAAAAGAGTTTCAAGATAACTTAGAAAAGAACGAGGAACATGGCCACTAGTTAAATGCATATTTATCAATTCAGATAACTTCGGTTATCGTAATATTTGTTGTTGCTACTGTTATCTTCTTCATTGTTTTCAGCATGGCTTCTCTACTGTACTTGCTTTCATACTTAATTTTTGAATGCTTTACTTGAGCTGAGGGTCTTTCGGGAACAGACTCTCTACCTTCACAAGGTAGGGGTAAGGCTGGGTACACACCATCCTCCCAGACCCCACCAGTGCGACTACGCTAGTATGTTATTGTTGTTTCTGTATCAATTCAGATGACTATTTCCCTCTAATAGAATTTATTTTTAATGAGCCCTCCAACAGAATTAAATAGAGTTAACAAATTTACAATATTCAAATCAACCATCATCACTAGAGGACAAAACTAACATGAGTGATAATTCGGACTTGTCAGATTTGAAGGTAAAATAGCCAAAATATGGATTAATTAGTAAATGTGGATGCTCAGCATACTGCATACCTAAAACAAATGAAGACATCACAAAATCAAACTCAATGTGAAAACAAGCATAAAGCAGCTGACACAAATCTGACTTGGCACTAAGAGTGGAGCGAGAGAATTTGACTTGCCTGACCAGGTCCACCGCCATAGCCACCATCTTTATCCTGTGAGGAAGGTAAACAACAAATGAAACTAGATCTTATTGCATTTTATTGTGTGAGAAATCCAAAAACAAATTAGCTAGAATTGCAGGCAAGAAAGTATTCTGGAAAGGCAGATGATAAAACATATCATATATAACAGCCAAGAAAGATCCAGATACATTAAATTATCTCTTAAGCAAATATGGTAATAACAATTATTTGGGTTTGGGTAACATTCTCATCATCATGTATATCACATTTCTATGACTAGTCTCAAAAGGAATCTGTTTTCCATGCATCATTATGACAGAAGTCACTCCCAAACACAATCAATCACGTACACTGGTCTCTAACTCTTTATGATTACAATTTTAAGCAGGAGCACGGAGATGAGTAAAAGGTTAAAACTGTATCATAATTTTACAACCAAAAGTAAGAGCAAGGAGATGAGTACAAGTAGTTCCAGTGTTAGTCCATCAAAATCACAATAAAGTCCTTGCTGGTAAGCCTCTTCAAGCTTGTTATAATGTCTGCCATATTTTTCACAAGTCCACAGATACTTTTGAATTTTGTGCAGTAGTAGAAGCCTATTGAAGTAGTCAGCCCTAAGCAAGATGCACGGATGCGTTTAGAATATAGCATGTACTTTAGTATTAATTGTCTCTTCCTCTTAAGTTTACTTCATCCAGCCATCTAAAGCAATCTCCCCATGTCCCTAAATTTCTTTTTTTTTTTTAGATGAAGTCCCCATGTCCCTAAATTTCAATGCTCCAAAGCCACTTTTTCTCCACAAGAAAGTCCTTCTGCTCAATACGTAAATATAGCCTGATGTTATACATATCATACTCCTTGTAGCACAGAATGGTCCTAAAACAAACAAAAAAGGTGATTCATAACACATAATTTTCCTCAGTCAAAGTGATCCTATCGACTTGCTCTGCACCCTTCCCCAAAACAAATATACTAGATCCCTACACAAATTATTCCTTTTAAAAGAAAGACATAGATACTTCTGAAAGCAACAACAAACAAACAGCAAACACAGAAGCAATATAACCAGACATATATTATAGCTTAACTCAAAATTTTGCAAAAGAAAATTATAAATACAGATAGCTCAGGCTTCCATAGGATAAGTACGTTCACTTCAACTAATTTAGTCAGTATGCTCCCCTCGGATCCAAGAGGCTATGCCAAAAACTAGCTATAATTCAAAAGTCCATTTTCACTCAAGATTGATAGTTGCAAAACAGGTGATCAGCATTTCCACCAATAATTTATAATGCTATCTTTAGAAACATAATAATCTAAGTTACTTGACTTTCATCTGGAACAAGCCAAACCGTACTCTTGATTGACAGATGAATTTAACAGTTAAACATTAAACAACGGAACCCAAAATGAACAAACCTGGCAACGGGTCAGAAAGTCAATTGCATCATTTTCCAGTTTGGTATCAATAGATTCTCCCAACAAAGCGATTGAATGAAGTGTCCAGTAGCAAAGCCATGGTCGACTGGAAAGAAAACTTAAGTAAGGCAAAGTAATAGTTGATGATAACAAATAACCTTTGGTTTCATGTCAGTGTAGTAATACAGGGATATCACAGCACTATTCCATCGGACTAGAATAGATGTCAAGATCCCACCTTGATGAACACATTGTCCAAACTTTTACATTATGGTGGTGTGATATGGGAAAGGGGACCCAAGGGCATCGGCCTAATGAAGCTGGAATGGACATTAGGAATGGGAGCCAAAGAATTCTTCCCATGGTGAACAACAGAGATGGATCCAGAATTTAAGCTTTATGGTTCAGCCTAACCCAAAAGTATGGATTCATATCTACTATTTATTGTAATTCCAGTGAATTTTTACACATAAATTTATACTCCGCATTGAAAGTATTGGGTTCATATAAACCCGGTACGCCAAAGTTGCATATGCCCCTGATGGACAGTACATGTGCTAGTGAGAGATAGCATGTTCCAATCGATTAGTCGAGGTATGAGCATGTTGGTTGGACACCACTATGATCCTCCATAAGAAAACGAAAAAGAAAAAAACCTTATTGTATCCTATAAACTTATAAACAATCCAACTTGGTTGTACGTAACTAACATTGATGAGAGCTTTACTATTTATTTTATTTTTTTATAAACGTTGGGTACAAGCCAACTTCCGCACCTCGATTAATTCCACTGGAACCTGCTACCGCCCACCAACACAGATAGTGGGTAACTCTATCCACCAATGCTTGGACAGATGAGAAGAAATCACCTAGTGTTTTGCCTCAACTGAAATTTGAATTTGAGATCTCATAATTCCCAACTCACTTCTCATTGACCACAAGGCCATACCCATGGATGCTTGGTGAGAGCTTTTATTTGAAGGTCACGTGTTCATCCATATTAGCTGGCTTCCACCCTTTACTATAAATTCTTCTACTAGTGAAAGCTCAATCTCAACTCTCTCACTAAGACTTGATCTTACAAACAACGTTATTCCTAAAAAGCCATTCAATCAATCAATTAGACTAAATCTCAAATTAGTTGAGATCAGCTATATGAAGCTATAGTAACTGAGGTACTACTTCATTCAAGTCAATTACATTCCAATACTAAATAATTTTCATTTTAAAGCACATTAAGCTCGTAATAAGAAATACTTCAGTTATTTTGATTCTTTTTTCCTATTAGCCACCAGTTAAAACATTAAGATTAGAATCGATAACATTGCAAGTGAACTCGTCCACAGTCGATCATCGAGGGAGGGAGCTTACTTGGCATCCAAAACGGAGAACGATGGACCAAGTTTTCTGAGACCTCGTGTAAGATAATCGAAGTGCTTGTCACGTTGAAGCTCTAAGCTTTATCATAAGAAACAACAAATCAACACAAAATAAGTCCATCAATAAAGGAATTTTAAGCTCGTTAATGAACAAACTGATTTTAATCGGGAGGAAAAAACCCTAGAAATTGAAAGCGGTTGAAAACTAACAGGACTGACTGGGAGTTGGGATGAATGCTGTAGAAATAATCGTATATCTCCCGTACTTGACGCTCCACCATCCATTGATCTTCCAGCGTCTTCGTCACTCTCCTCGACTCCATTTTTTTCACTCCAACAGATTTTAGTACTCTTGAGTGTAAATTATCGTCAGCGCCAAATCAACACTCGTTTACTCTTTCTGTGTTTACTGTTTTGCTCCTCTGGTTTTCTTTTCTTTCTCTGCTATCTTTCAAGTTAGATTCTCCCTTTTGTCTTCCTTGGGCTGATTCCTTTCTTGCAGGCCCAACATTTCTAGTTTCCGAGTTGTCTGGTCCATCATGTTACGAGTCCGGCCCTACCCAAGTCATAGAAGGGCTATGAGGTGAAGTGCACAAATAGCCGCTATTTAAAACATAACCAAAATTACAAAGTATGTTAAAGTTTAACCATCTTAAAATCAAATTTCAAATCTCAAGGAATCTTAGTAGCTCAGTTGATTGGTTATCTGAAATTTTACCAGTTGTTAGCGAGGGTTTAATTCTCACTTTGTAATCCCTTACCTTATTTTCCCACTAAAAAGAAAACAAAAAACAACAAACAGATTTCAAATTTCGAATATGAAGTTTCAAATCTTCAATAAAATTAAATTATTTACACTATTTATATGTCATCATCCCATAATTAAAGTGTGTGTAGTCTTCATAAACATTACTACTAAGGCCAAAATGAGAAAAAAATAAATTAATTTTATCTTAAACGTCTAAAATAATAAATAATTTAAAATAACTATTTTTAAAAATCACGCTAAAATTATCTAAGATGAGCGGAATATTTAACTGTGGACAATTGAACATATATGGGAGTAGTAATCAAGATGATTGACTGGTCAAATTTTTTCCTCGGTCGAATAAAATCACTGATACCATGGTGAAGTATTGAAGGTGATGAAATGAATGGGATTTTTTCATTTTATATCATGCATCAATTGTGGGTTGGAGTTTCGAAATGAAAAGAACACATGATAGGAAGCTTTTTTCATTTTGAAGAGTTTTCTGCGGACGTATTTAAATTAATCGAGTCAATAAACTTTAAATAATAGTGACTGAGCAGTACTAGCTTTAGCTTCTCCTGTAAAGAAAAGAAACATCTGAAATCCCATTTCCTGTCTTCTCCAAAATGTAAGAAATAATGCATTTGGATCCAACGTTATGTTACCGATTTCATTCAAATTCTATACTTTTTTATGTGAAATATAAATTTATGTGTAAAATTCACTAAAATAGTAATCGTAACATATAAAAAATATGAAGTACTCATAATTTTAAAAATATAATTAATTTAATATTAAAAACCTTAAAAATTAAATTTATATAATTTAAATCCTCGATTTGACTCAAATATTGACACGTAAGAGATAGATAGCAACTTGGCAAATTCAGAAGGTGCAATCTATATCTATGTTGACGTGTTCTAGATTAAGACCTTTCCCATTCAATAATGGTATGCATTAATCTTAATCTAGCACGCCTCTTTCCACAGCTTCAATTCTCCGACTAAGTTCAAAGCAAATTCCAATATGAATAGATAGACTAACAAAAATCTGATTTGTCATCTGAAAGTTCAGTGTACAAACACTGCATTATAATTGTTCCAAATAACTCACAAATCACAATTATAGCCCAATTCCAAATTGAATTATTTAGCCATCTTTGTTATATCACCACGGGCCACTTGTGTCTAGTCCAAATGTGTTACATCTCATGACATCTTTCTTCATATAAAGAGTTAATTTCTTTCTGATAATTTAAACCACTAATGTACAACTAATTAGTACTTTCTTCTTTTCATGAGTCCTAGTAACACAAAATTTAAGAGAGTAATAAAAAAAATTAAATTTTGTGATCTTAAATTAAAGATGTGCATAATGTAAATGTCCTTAAATTATATAGTCTTAAACATGCCATGTGAGACATTAAAATTAAAGAGTACTAAATACAGAGAAAAATATTATTTTTTGAAATTATTTATTTTTCTTACTAATTTCTTTTGTTACTTGATCACACCACAAGTGCAAAAAGGAAAAAATATAGATTTTTTTTTTTATGATATACGTCCCAAGATTTTTTATTTTTTATTTTAATTTCTTATTGTTGTTCAAGTTTTTTTAGATTCTTAAATATAAGTAACAATGTAATTGGTTACGAAATTACTTCCATAAAAAGAACCCAAGAATAAAGGTAAGCAACATAATGTTAGGATTATAAGGAATCCAATTGTTCTCTTTGTAGGAAATTTTTAAATTTGCAGATGTGGAACAAATTAGGAATGATTTTGATGTTTAAATTTACAAGTGGTAACCAAGTTCTCATTGAAGGTCAAAAGAGAAGAGGAGAGAAGGTCAAACACTAAAATAGTAGAATCGTCCATGTTGGTTTTTGTATGTTATTCTCCGTCCCATATTAATTATTCACTTTCCTTTCTATACGTCTTTTAAAAAATCATAAATAAAAATTATAATTTTGCTAATTTATCTCTTAAGATACTTTATTGAAACTTTACAAATAACTTGTTTACTATTTCAAAAGAATTAATGATAAAAATATAATTAATTTTATTTTGATTTACAAATAATTTAATTTATTTTATAATAAGGTGGACAGTTAATAGGTAAGAGAGGGAGCATAACTTATAAGGTCCACATGGGTGAGGAGTATTGGTACACGTGTTTATATGAACGTACACGGATAATTTTGATTTTGAGTAGAAGCAGGTCGCTTCTGAGTTGGCCTTCCTATAAAAGGCATACGTCTCCGAGTGATACTCATCTCAGCCAAGTGTATTTTCTTCTTCTCTCTTCTCTTTTTAGTAAGTACAACTCTTTGCTGCGAATAAAGAAATTCCGATGGCGATGAGGCGTGTGGCTTCTACAGCAGCTCGTAATCTTGCTTCCTCTTCATCATCACCTTCATCCTTAGTTTTTACCAGAGAACTTCAGGTAATTAAAGCCATTTCTCCTCAAATCAATTTAGGCACATCTTTGTTTTATATGATCTAGTTTATGCCCCTTGTTGAATGACTTCTCTGAAATCGGTACGGATCATCTCCGATTCAAGTGAATCAACTGACTGGGGATCGGAACAGAGGAAAGAAAGGGAAATGAACATCGGAAAGGGAAAACAAACACACACAATTTTTTTGTTTTTATTTTTCAGTCTTCGATTTGGGTAGAAATTAACGCTGCTCTATCAATTTGATGCCTCGCCTCTGCTGGATGGTAGAGGGCTACTAGCTTTTCCGTTTTCATTAATGCGTACTTGTTACAGCTTTTCAGTTTTTTTACATTACTCTAATCTCATTCAATTTATTTGAAGTTGTTTGACTAATCACAGACTTTAAGAATAAAGTAAGAAAAATTAAGTCAGAAGATATGTGTATGAATATAAATAATCTCATTAAGAATAAAATAATAAGTTAAAAATTAAATTATTATTAATTATATAAAGGTGGTGTTATTTTTTGAGATCTAGACTAGAAAGGGAATAGTGTCACTGTCACATGACTTGTATAATTTGTTTATGATAGATTGGGTTTCCTTTAGCGAAAAGTCTTAACGCCGGCAGGAGTACAACAGTTATTTTCCGATCTTTACTCGTGATACTTGCTTACTTGAATTTTCACGTGCGATTTCTGGTAATTTTTATATGAAGTAGGTGAAGAGTGACAACATTTCACGGATTTCAAGGGCAATGGCAGCAGGGTGCATGCCACTAGGCACTTGTATCATCTGCTTTGTATCTTCACGTGCTATATTATTACTTTGTTTGTACTAGTTCGATTTGGAAAATCTTTTCTATTATTCAGTTGTCTGGGGAATAAAATATTGACAAATTGTACTAACTGATTTACCTTGCCTAATTTGTTTATTAAAACTAGAGTACTTTTATTCTCCCTATACAACAACAACAACATACTAGTATAGTATATTCCCACAAGTGCGGCATCTCGAAGAATGGGGTGTACTCCGACCTTAACCCTACCTTTATGGGGTAGAGAGACTGTTTTCAAAAGACAACTTTTATTCTACTTATATTTCAGGAAAATGGCACTATAATTGTCTATTTTATGTGAAGATCATAAAATTTCCTATTAATTGTTAGCTTTGAAGAAACAAATCAAAGCAAGTATATTGAATATTGCTTATTTCTTCCTAATTAGTGCATCTACAATATTGAATTATAATTCAAGCTCATCCAGCTTGCTATATGACTTAAAATATTCACGTCTGTTCTGTCCACTCACATTTTCTTTCTTCATTATATTACAGGCTTCTCCTGGTAGCAAAAAAATTGTTGGTGTTTTCTACAAAGCAAATGAATATGCTGAAATGAACCCCAACTTTTTGGGCTGTGCAGAAAATGCCTTGGGGATACGTGAATGGTTAGAATCTAAAGGTCATCAGTACATAGTCACTCCTGACAAAGAAGGACCAGATTGTGGTTAGTGATTGCTAATCTGTAATCTCATGTGTTCTATCTTTTACTCCATTGTAGCCTATGCATTTCTTGAGATAATCCCTTTCCCCTTCATTCTTGTACGACTACAATCCAACATAAGTCTCAGTGTCTCACTGTATGGAATTTGGGAGCAGGAATCCAGCTGAAAAAGAGGAGTTTTTTTTGTTTAAAACATGCATATATGTGCTTTAAGTTTAAATAAATGGCTCATGTCAGGAGAATTTAATGGTCATAGCAGGAACATTTATTTAGATAAAGAGCGAAGTGAAGTAGAAGATATTTGCTTTGTTAGTGTTGGTCCTTTGCTGCAAGTGAATTATGATTAAAATTTAGGAACTGCGAGGAAGTTACTTGCAGGAGGGAGAAAAGAGTGTATTTTCCCATGATATACATATGTGCATTTTTTGCGAAACGTCTATACCTCAAGTGTTTGGTTGTAATTTGATAAGACTATGGCCAAATTCTGTGTTTTAGACAAGAATTTATCAAAGTTGCAGAGTCTTGTTTAGTAGCGTGCCCATATTGATGCTATAATAGTAAAGATTTTATGATGGATGGCATGCTTAGTATAAAACCTTGCTTGTTTATCTTTTATCATGAGAATGGTGCCCTAATCTGATGCACAAACCGCTCCGTGTCTTAGTTTGTACTGTTGAATCCTTTACTACGCTCTATACAAAGAAGTTTCTCCCGAGCTAAAGTTTTTGTGTGTGTCCATCTATAATAACTTTTTTTGTTTTCCATGACTTTCTCTCTGCAGAGCTTGAGAAACACATTCCTGATCTCCATGTGTTGATTTCGACCCCTTTTCATCCTGCCTATGTCACGGCTGAAAGGATCAAGAAGGCAAAAAATTTACAACTTCTGTTGACAGCTGGAATTGGATCAGATCATGTTGATCTGAAAGCTGCTGCTGCTGCTGGATTGACAGTAGCAGAGGTTACTGGAAGCAATACTGTCTCAGTTGCGGAAGATGAACTGATGCGAATCTTAATTCTTGTGCGAAATTTCCTGCCTGGACATCATCAGGTTATCAATGGGGAGTGGAATGTTGCTGGCATTGCACATAGAGCTTATGATTTGGAAGGCAAGACTGTTGGAACTGTTGGTGCAGGACGTATTGGCAGACTTTTACTCCAACGGTTGAAGCCATTTAACTGTAATCTACTTTACCATGATCGTCTTAAGATGGATTTGGAGCTAGAGAGTCAAATCGGAGCAAAGTTTGAGGAAGATCTTGATAAGATGCTGTCGAAATGTGACATCGTGGTCATCAATACGCCTCTTACAGAGAAAACAAAGTAAGATTTTTGTTTCTCTAGTTACATGTCGTAAACCTACACAACAAGAATTATTGACAGAACTTCTTGTATTCAAATTATTTTAAAAATGAATTAGTGAGGAGATGGACTAAGCAAGATAAAGTGAATATTCATTGAGAATGAAGCATGATATTAAGTGGAGGAAAGGAGAATTTTAGGACTCACTCTTTAATGTCATCGTAATTTTTTTGTTATCAGCCTAGATCGTATATAACATGGTTGTATATTTAGATTCCCCTATTCTGTTCCCCAAGTTAAGCAATTCTCTTGAGTCACCCACCATATACCTTTATACATTACTTTGGGCTAAGCTCGAAAAGACTATTTCAGTGATGGCCCTCGATGGATTCACCTATATAAGCTGTGGCTAAAGTTGCAAAAATTGCTTGGCCAAGTTATCTTTCACCTTTTGGCTTGATGCAAGAACATTTGATATTCTTCCTATGTGAACCACTGCCACGAGTAATATGTTCTTAGAGATCATATTTTGTTTTCCTTCTTACTTTAATTTTCTATTTGGAGCTTTGTCATCAGTTAGAAGTCAGTAGGGGATGATAGATGTTCTTGCCCACTTGTGTTGGCAGAAAAATATGATTGCCAATGGAGTACTTTTAAGATTCTTGGAGATGTTTCCGTCCATACTGATATCAGTCTTCTCATGCCACTAAGGTCATTGTTTATTTCCATGCGCTATATGTCAAATTCCTCACAATTTTAACTATGTGATCCAGAGGGATGTTTGACAAGGAAAGAATTGCAAAGTTGAAGAAGGGAGTTCTAATTGTAAACAATGCTCGAGGAGCAATTATGGACACTCAAGCAGTTGTCGATGCTTGTAACAGTGGTCACATTGCAGGTATTTTAACACCACCTGAACACATCATACAGAGATGAGCCCTCAGCTTTAATATCAATTGAACACATCATTCACACTTTACATCATTATATTTTTTCTTCAATTTCAATGTTTTCTTGGTTATTTCTTTTCTGTCCCCCTCAACTCTGCTTTTCGTGCTGCTCAGTGGAAGTAACCTAATCTGACATCGAAACTCGAACAGGAAATACTTCTAAACACTATATTGAGTGCCTTCTTTTGGTTATTTTCCCCCAAATATAGGATACAGTGGAGATGTTTGGTACCCACAACCAGCTCCCAAGGACCATCCGTGGCGCTACATGCCAAACCAAGCTATGACTCCCCACATTTCTGGGACTACCATTGATGCACAGGTTTGTAAATACTCTGTTTTCTCCAATTCCTTAGGCTTTGCTTATTCTTTGCTTTCATGACATTATATAATTGCAAGCAAACTGAGAAAAGCTTGTTACTGGAAATTTTGCAGTTGAGATTTGCAGCTGGAACAAAGGATATGCTGGACAGGTACTTCAAGGGTGAGGATTTCCCTGCTGAAAATTACATTGTAAAGGATGGGGAATTGGCACCTCAGTATCGCTAAATCATTAATGTACCTTAGGGTTGTGTCTAGGTTTCTCTGTCAAATGAACTTGCAAGCTGTGTCTTTAATAAGCTGATAAATTTCGCTACTTATCTTCTTTTAGAACATCTGTAATGCAGATTTTCTCTGGTTGTCTGTAACGTAACATTTGGAAGCATGTCCCCTTTTGTGATGGAGTTCTATGTATAATCCTCCATTGTCTCTCGAGTACTACATTTGGGAAATTTCTTTGCTATGGTAGTTGTACTAGTGTTGTCCTGGACAATTTTATAATAAAAAAATTCGGGAGAACTCGGGAAGAAAATGAATGAATTACAATGGAAAGAAACAGAATGTGACATCACAGTATATTTTGCTTTTAATGTAATTGGGAACAAAAGCTGACTTCCTGAGTTTGGAACTTCAGATTTTAAAATGCTCTCTTTCTTCACATATAAGCGAATAAACGTGATGTACGTACCATTTGACACCCAAGAAGACCATATCCAAACTTATTCTGGGTGCATATTGGAGTGGTTATTTTATAGTTGTCTGTAACATCAACCATAAACTACTACAGGTACTTTCAGCAGTGAATATTTTTCTAAGACGTATCTCCCTTCTAGTTCCAAAATGTAGAAAAATAGAAAGTTCAAGCGTTTGAATCTTTTATCTAGTAATCATTTGAACAGTTGTTCAGCTAACTCTAGTATATAACAAGTAATAGGTAATTCTTGTACACAAATTAGAGCTACTATATCTTTCAATTGCAAGCACAAAATGCAGACTGATCACAGAAGAAAGAGAGCAAGGAGCATACACATGCACCGTTAAATTAGTTAACAGCATTGTGTGAAGAAGATGTGTCATTCATGACATGTGAATGTGATTTCCTATACGATAAGTTTGTGGGATGATCTTCCTCTTGGTGCTAAGCACCAGTACCTAAATTACATTGTGATGATAACCAGTTTCATGCCTCACTGATTCAAACTGTTTTGCTTAAGAAATTCAAGGTCTTTCATTTGCAGCTGAACTGCTTCTTTTGATAATTGTTTGGGCTCTGTATATTTGATTTCTTCAGTTCCATCTGCCACTCTCTTTGCCTTCTCTTTGACAATGATTTCTACCTTTTGCTGCCCAACTGAAGGAAACACAGCATTAAGCATGGTACTTAGTAGTTTTTCATCTTCTTCTTCAATCAGATCCCTCCCAAAGCAACACACATGTATAGCATCCAGAGCTTTCTCAGCTCGAATTTCCATGGGGATTGTAGGTGCAGGAGCTCCCAATTTTGCCCGCTTCTGGAAGAGTAAAGGAACATGTTAAAAAAAAAAAAATGGGCTTACATATTCTAAAATACTTATGTCATAATCGTACCGGATATAACAGTAGTCCATAAGCGAGAGGCCAAACATAAGTGGACTGTGCACATATGCTTGGTTGATCTAGTGTAGGCTAAATCTGACGAAGCCCGCAATGGGAGGACTGGTCACATTTTTTTATTTGCAGCTAGATTCCTTCTCTAACCTTATAAACACGCTCTTTGTCTTCTTGAATATAATGTCGTTTTGAGAGAGGCAAATGCGTGTGCGATGACTCAAACATTGACTCAGTCATCTTGAGGAAAGGATATAGAAAAAAGGACCTAATCATATATCAATTTCCATGACTCAAACATGTAGGCTAACATATGTATCATGTTAAAGTGACTACAGGCTGCTGTAAACATCAAGTTACTAGATATACTACTGTAAATAAACTTCTCAATAAGAGTTAGGCGGAGCTATGTTGCTCGAGTCGTCCAAGAATACTGGTGGTGTGTAGAATATACTCTAAAATATATGCAGTTTTGGAGAATTTGACACGGATCTGCCAACATTTTTGGAGGATTCGAGCAACATAGAGGGAGCATCCTGAGTCCCACATCAAAAGAATGAAACAGAAACAAAAGTTGAAGTATGCTTCGAAGACAGTATCTGAGAAAGTATGCTATAAATTTTACTGATAAGCATTGAAAGTAATGTAATGTGAATGAAAAGAAGCTAAAAATCGTTGGCAAATGAAATCTTACTAACCTCTCTTGCTTCATTCATCATTGCAATGAAGTTTTGCTCTTCAAATTCAATATCGTTTGCTAAACTAAGCCTTGCTACTCCCTCCAAAATTTCCTCAGATTTGAGTAAACCTGCTCCCACTGCAGCTAACCAACAACACAGTAGCACATACAGAGGATCCCCTGTCTATCAATGAGGCAAAGAAAATCAAGGTCAATTTTTCACTTGATACCTTTAATATTATGCATAATCACCACTTCTTAGTCATGCTAATAACTTTAAAAAGACCTCAACCATTTTTTTTTTATATGGCAATTTTTGACTATCCTGAATCCGCCTCCAAAAGTAACATAAGTTGCAACACACCTTAACCAAATTCAATTAGTTTGAAGAAATGCTAATAATAATAATTGATAGATAAGCAACTTGATTGGAAGTAAAAATTACCCGGCCACGTCGATCTCGAAATTCATAAAAAGCTCTTGAATCATTAATGGAGCACTTGTTACCGACCCGTCTCCTGAACTCAGCAAAATCAATAAAATCTCCACCAACACCACCTTCCTCATTGACAATTCTAGCTATGAGACCAAAAACAGGGAGGGAACCAATGACCTTATTAGCGAAACTGGAAATAGGATTTGTGGTTTCGTCCATATAAGCCTTGACGAGCAACACGGCGCCGCCATTGGAGTTGGAAGCTGCTTTATTGTTAATATTCCTTGTGGAGGGAAATGTATAGAAACGTCGGAAGTAAAGAAGAGACGGAGAGATTGGGTTGCAGTAGATGGAGGAGGAGGAAGAAGAAGAAGAGTGGAGGGAGGAGACAACCACCATGGTGTTACATGTGGTGGACGTTCAATCTGGCTCTGAGCTTCATTATCTACTCTAAAATACTACTACTAGTAAATAGTTAAAAAATTAAAATCTTCTATTTTTCTCTATCCCCTTTAATAAAATTAAATTTATTTAAATATGTATAGCACGTTTGATCTAAGCTTTTAAAAGGTTAAAAAAAAAATTATTTTGGAATTTTTTTCCAAAAACGTTTTTGGAACTGATTTCAGAAGCTTAAAAATAAATTCACGTTTCAATTTATTTGACTTACTTTTTTTTTTAATCTTTTTTCCTTAAAAAAATATTGTATCTCTTTTTTGTTTTTGACAACTCTTTTACTTTAACTTTTCACATGACATATTTAAGATCACAAGATTAATATTATTTTAATAAATTCTACGTATCTTTAATTTAAGAGCACACAAGATTCAAAAAATTTCTTTAATTTCTTAAAACTTCGTGGCAAGTCAAAATCAAACGGAATATAAAATTTATATTCTATTTGGTTAAGATATAAATTTATTCCAAGCTAAGTGTATATTATCAATCAAATATAATATAATTTTAATTTCAATCTTAATTATGAGATATCTCACGTTATGACGCATATAAAAGTTTCTTTTCGGCAAATTACTAAGTGAGTGTTTGGATTGTCTTTTATTTTTTGACTTATAAGCCAAAAAGCAAAAGTTAGAATTTGTAGCTTTTGACTTTTGGCTTATTTTTGCCTTTTTAGCTTTAAAAAAAGTGTTAAAAGCTATTTTGACTTAAAAACAGTTAAAATAAGCCAATTCAAACGGCTCTCAAATAGTCACGTTAAATTAAAGCAATATTTGAAACCCCATTGTTTGTGGCGGATGCTTACTGGCGCTCTGCCTCTCTGGCCCCAATTGCCTAGTGGACGCCTGTATCGCTTATTGCAGCAGCAATAGAATACAAATTAATATAAAGAGACTTTGGCGGCACTACAACATCACTACTCACACATTCCCTTCCCATTTTCGTGCAAATCAAATATATTCTTCGTCCTACTCTCAGCCAGCTGCTCTCTCTCTCTCTCTCCTTTCGGCACCTCAAAATGTATGTAAACGCTTTCGCAGTTACTCTACCGTATCCTTTAAAGGCGAATGTTAGGTTTATTCAATTTACTGCCTTTTGCAATTTTCCGTTTTTTTTTGCTGTGCAGAGTGGTGAAGTAGAGAGCGAAGAGTATGGGAGCTTTTTCAAATGAAGACCTCAGTTTCTCTTCCAATTTCAACTTGGCTTCCTCTCAGGATCTCAGATTCACTAAGCAAATCCATGACAACGTCCACGGCAACATCTATATTGATCCGGTATGTCGCCGTCTCTCTTTCTCTCTGCCGGCTATTTTACCTTCTACATTTCTATACATGCTTATACCTGCGCTAGCTGTTTAAATTTAGAGGTATTTGCTTTTCCTTTTTTTTGTTGCTAAGAGCAATTTCAAATGTGTTCTCTGTGGTAAGTCATTGCCAAAAGTGTACTCCGATTTTAGCGGAAATTGATAACTGTCAATGGGATAAATGACAATTCAGAACTATTTTGAGTTGCAATTCATACTTTTTTGTTATTCACAGTTGTTCTATGAGTAAGTCATTGCTGAAATTGTACTCCAATAGTAGCTAAAATTGATAACTTTTGACTGAATAAATGAGTTCAGAACTATTTGAATTTCAATTCATAAGTTTTTATTATCCACAATTTTTCTAAAAGCCTGTAAAAATAAAAAGTTATCTAGAACGCGTATGACTAAATTTCGATTTCATTTCATTTAAGGAAAGATTAGTGACCATAACAATTAACAAGACAAGATGATTTTTTCTTCATTCATGATGCATATCGAGGTCAAATTCATAAGTTTGTTTTGCTTGGATTGAGTGGATTGATCTCGCAAGAAATAAAAGTAACAAAGTGTTTTCCGACATTGTTATTGTTTAACTTGTGAATGATGCAGTGCTTCCGCTTTTACGCTAAAGCATGTATTTATCCAATAGATCAAGGAGATGTTATTCACCGGTATTTATTTTTTTAGTGTGCGAGTCTTTACCATGCAAGAGAGATACTAGGGTGTGATGGTTACCGTTTTCTCATTCTGATTCCAGATCTACACTCTTATTTTCACTATTCTTATACATGTTCTTAACTTCTTATTGTGAGCTTTGTACGAAGTACTGGCAGTTTATTTTTTTCTGAACTTTGCAGCTCTATTTGAAGTTCATTGACACAGAGCAATTTCAAAGGCAAGTTTCCTTATCATGTACTTCTAGTAGTAGTAGTAGATCTCAGTTTATTGCATGCCGATTGTAAATATATGCACTTTGTCTGAAAATTTGTATTCATATTGGCTGCAATCTGATGGTTATCTTTTATTTTATTGTTTTCATTTGTCTGTTCAACACTTTCTCATGAGAGATTTTACTATAATTATTTAACCATTTTTTCTTTTCTCTTTCAGGCTTCGTGAACTTAAACAACTAGGTAAGTTACTAGCCCTTGTTCCCTATTTTCAGACATGGTCGCAAGCTGGTTTAAGCTAGAACATCAGATTTTAGCTCTGTGATTAAACATGGGATTTGTCGTGTGATTTGAAGAAGTTTGCCATCTATCATCTATATGTCCCCTGAAATGCTAAGTGATACGCCCAAATTACGACTCCAAATTAAGAAGCGTAAGCGGTCGTCGTCAAATATAGAACCCAACAGAGGTTGGGGTCGATCCCACAGGGAATAAGGTGCAAATTAAGTCGTTAGTGACTTAGTTGGCTAGTAATCAATAGTTTCCGGTAAATGGGGGGGGGGGGGGTTGTGTGATCAATATTTGAACAATGCAAAAAATAATGTACGAGTTTCAACGAGTAATAATCAATATGAGAATGAACTAGGGAAGTGTTCACCATGGCGTCGTAACAGTTTCGACTCAAGCTTAACCGGGTTCTTTCTATATGCATATCACGATGTGGTTGAATTAATGGTATCATCTAAACGTTTCTCAACCAAATAGACGAATTTCCTTTTCAATTCTCTCGAACTTGAAAAGGTAAACTTTCTTATTTCAATCCTAAACATCAAGTAGATTAATCTAGTTACAGCATTAATCATAAGACGAGAGTTGATAGTCTCGAATCCTCGTAGTTAATCAAATTTCCCGGTTTTAATCTCTTTGCTCAAGCAAATTAAACCTAGGCATGTCCTAATGTTTGCAACCACTAGAAAACATTAATAATGAATGATTAATGACGTAACAACATATAAAGTGAACCCAATGCTACCCGGAATCTACGTTGTTACTCTTGCCATGGATCCCACAACCCTAGTTGTGGGGAGTTTAGCCACTCATACTAGCAAAACGAAGTAAATAAATACTAGTATTCATATGAGAAGAAAGAATTCTTACAATAGAAAATTAGTACTTTACTTTGAACTTCGTAGAATCCCAGCACCAATGGTGAAAATCCCAAGAACAATGGAAGAAGAGGAAGAAAAACGAGTTTGTGTCGTGTTTTCTCCTCTCAAAACTCAATCAAAGCGTCTGACAAATATTAGTTAATGAACACTGGGTATTTATAGCAATCTAGGAAATAAAGTCCAAAAATAGAATTTTTGGAGTCCCGCTTCGCGTTGACGGGTCGCCTGACGGACCGTCACCCATAAGACTGGCCGTCACTCCAAGCCGTCGCCACTATCCAGTGCATGATCTCCATTAGCTCTAACTTGACGGCTTGGCTGACGGTCAGTCACAAGTGTGACGGCCCGTCACGCCAACCGTCGCCACTATCCAGTGCATGATCTCCATTAGCTCTAGTTTGACGGCTTGGCTGACGGTCAGTCACGGGTGTGACGGGCCGTCACACCAACCGTCGCCACTATCCAGTGCCTCCTTTAGCTGCTGCCAGGTTTGGTGGCTCCCCTGACGGTCAGTCACCCGTGTACGAGCCGTCAGGCCCTCCGTCAAGCCTAACCAGTGTTACTTAGCTTTGAGTATTTTTTACTTCCTTTCTATCTTTGTCTCCATTTCCTGCAAATACAACATAAAAACATCAAAAACCACAAAAGGTTGCTCAAAAACTTGCGAGTATTCTTAGTTAAAGGCGTCAAATGTGCCGTAGAATACCGGCACATCACTAAGCATCCCAAATTTTTGTTGATTCATATTGCAAAATTATTACTAGTAAAATGTGGGAGGCCATAAAAGACATAAGTAGTCTGTATTGTATTTTAATCTAAATGTAAGTGATTTTGGTTAGCAGAACTATGATAAATTTGCCAACTATCGTTGCCTCTTAAATCTGCACTGAAACTATCTGCAACTTTCAGCTTCACTTTGTGAATAGCGGTGACACTTGATGCCCCTGAAGAATGTATCTATTGCACACTCGCTAGATGTAAATAGTCTGTTTCAACTTTAGTGGTATCTGATCTGTGGTTGCATTTCAGACTGTCGTGGGATCCTCGTAAGGTCTTAAGGAAATTGCAAGATCTCTTGTTTATTGTCCTATGACTATGAAGTATGAACACATATGCTTTATAGGTTATTCAAATTCTGGATATTCATGTAAACGATGACTTACGAACTCATAATTAGCTTTTAAAGCCCTGCATGCATATCTCCATACAAGCCTCTTGCAGAGGCAAAGGCAAGCCCAAGGGTTACAAGCCTAGATGCAAGTTACAAAAAGACTATATGGTCTCCTATTACATAATGGGTAAATTTCACCTTCTGTTAAAATGAGATCCGTGTAATCTGTTCGAGAAATTTAAATCTTCCATCTTCCACTCAGTATCTGATGCAGCCATTGGCTCTTACTGTTATATTCCGTGTTGGTGGAAACCTTGTAACTCCAAGAGTTAGCAGCCTGGTAGTGGCTTGAATTTGATACTAACATGAGCTCTTTGTTGGACTTTAAGGTGTGGCACACATGGTCTATCCAGGAGCAGTGCATTCTAGATTTGAGCATTCCCTTGGAGTGTATTGGCTTGCCAATGAAGCTGTCCATAAGCTTAAAACCCACCAAGTACGAATTTGTTTGCACTATATATTATGGTTTCTCAGCTTGATACTACCTGAGGGTTCTCATGTAATCCTAGTGTTCCTTTTATAGGGTATGGAGCTTGGAATTGATCGCTTTGATATACAAACAGTGAAACTTGCAGGTAAGTGATATGGAATGCCTTGTGCATGGATTGCTCATGCCTAGTGCAGAATAAATGATGCTTCCCTTCCATTACGGTTGAATTTCTTAGGTCTTCTACATGATATTGGACATGGACCTTTTAGTCACTTGTTTGAACGCGAGTTTCTTCCTCAAGTTCACAATGGATTGGACTGGTAATACTTTTCTGTGGAATGAGTTATGTTATTTAAATACCTCTCAATGATATATGTCACATTCTCATGCTATTCGATTTTTCTTGGCTAATAAGGATTGAATTTTTAACATTTTGAATTCTCTGCAACATACTTGATCTTAGTAGAAGCTTCTTAATTTTAGTAAGGGTTTGAAGTGATCAAATAAGAAAGAAATAGATTTTACTTTTATAGAGGGGGAATGCTTTCATTTTGCCTTCTTGGATGCAAGTCTTTAGGAAATCAATAAACCATTATGGCTCAATCCCGAACTAGTTGGACAGTTTTACCACTTAATCGCAGGAAATAAAGTTATGCTTATAGTATACATTATGTGGTGGAAATCCTAAAGTTGTAATTTATCACGGTGGAGGACCTTGGCATATGGCGATTTTGTTTAGTTGTCTTGTTTCCAACTCTTCGTGTCTGCTCTTGCCTGCAGCTTGTAGTGTAGATATTGAGAAAATCTACCTAGTTAACTATCTTATATTTTTGCTGTTCAAGTTTCTTTGAAGCTTCTTGCACTCATAATGAGGTGATGTCATTAATGACCTTCTCGTCTTACGTTGTATATTAGGTCTCATGAACAAATGTCTGTGGATATGATTGATCACATTGTTGATGAGCATCATATTGATATTGATCCAGGAACCATTAAAAAGGTCAAGGTAAGATGAATTAGTTTGATTTATGCTACCTTTGGTTTCATCACAACTATGTCCAAAGCCCATCTTTGTAGTCTTAGAAAATAGTGTTTATCAGGTTCAAACTTATGCATGAGAGATAGTGCTAGTCTCTTGATCTCTTTCACATGTTTATGCTACACCATTGACAAGGTACATCTGACATCATTTGAGATGAGAATGTTCATTTGCTTATAATGTATAGTATGTGTGCGAACTTGTATTGTCTCCAAAAGCAATTTGAATTTGAGGTGCTACTCAAGTATGGTAGATGGTTGGAACTTTGGATCATTTCAGCTATTTGCTGAAAGAGAATTTGTATTTTGGAACTAAAACCTGCAAGACATAGCTTCCTTCATTAAAGCTTCTACTTATTTGCAATGCTCTTATTTAAAATGATTTTCAGTGGTAACTGATGTCAGGTCTTAGTAAACGATTCTACAACCAAGTTATAAGTACGTTGGTAGAGATAATGAAGTTATTCACCGTTCATATGAGTTATTATTTTTCATGCAGCTAAAAGCCAATTGATTGTACATGCAGCAAGTTTATGATTAGACTTGTTTATATTGTAAGCAGGAAAAGTTTTAAACGTGGCCTTTTGAAATCTATATTTGACAGGAAATGATACTTGCAAGTTCCAAGTTTGCATTGACAAAAGTAAGTCCTTTGCTTTCCAGCACACAGTTACCAGGAGAAAAAAATGTGATTCTTGCAATTTGACTGTCTTCATTTGACATGCATTTACATTTCAATCTGGAACATATAGCTTTTTATGCTCATCTTTTCACATCATATTCCAATTTTGAAACTTGTGCACTGTTTCAATTTGATTGATTGATATGTAGAGCTCAAGGGAGAAGCAGTTCTTATATGATATTGTGGCAAATGGTCGCAATGGAATTGATGTTGACAAGTTGGTTTTCTCAACCATAGATTATTCTCTCCTTTTTTTCTCCAACCTATTTATTTTTCCAGTTTTCACTGAATGAAGCTTTCATTGGTTTGCAGGTTTGATTACATTGTCCGAGATAGCCGAGCATGTGCTCTAGGATGCAATTTTCAGTTCCAGAGGTCTTTTATTTCATTTTCTTGGTTATTATTACGCGGCATCTTTTTCACAAATGTCTGAGAGAAAGGAAAAATAATTCTTTACCATGAAACTGTCTTCATGTTCTGTAGGTTAATGGAGACAATGAGAGTTTTGGAAGACGAGATATGCTATCGAGCCAAAGATTGTTAGTACTTCAATCTCACCAGGATTTTATTTGTTTTTGTTTGACTTGTGGTCTTACTATTTGTGTGGATAAATCCTCAGATTTAACCATCCACAAGTTATTTGCCACACGAGCTGATCTACACAGAACTGTTTATACTCATGCTAAAGTGAAGGTACATAGCTAATTTTGACAAAGTTGTGCACTGATTCTCTTACCAGCTTATCTGAAATGTGGAAGTTATCATTTATAAGTGTATGTGGAGGCTTTCAATTTGTCATCCCATCATTGTACAGGCAATAGAGCTTATGGTTGTAGATGCATTAGTGAAAGCAAATGATTATCTACAGATAGCATCTCATATAGAGCATCCTTCTCAATACTGGAAGGTTGGCATGGTCTTTTTGTTAGCTTAAATCTCCTTAATTCATGGAACCATGAAATTAATTTCTGTGTATGTGGAAGTAGTTAGATGACACCATTTTAAAAACCATCGAGACTGCTCCAGACCCAGAACTGAAGGAATCTAGGGATTTGATCCTTCGTGTTCGAAGAAGAGATTTGTACCAGGTACTGAGGTTATCCTAATGGGTGTTGATTAAGCAGGTTATATGAGTATATTATGGAATGATTGAAGTTTACGGTCAATTCTTGTTTCTGCACATTGCAGTTCTGTAATGAGTATGCTGTCCCAAGAGACAAAATAGAGCATTTCAAGGATGTCACGGCACATGATATTGTCTGTTCGCAGGTAGCTAACATATAGTAGTTGTGCTTTTGTGAGTCTTTTAGTAGTTCTGTGGTAATAGTCATTGTCTTACAGAAAAGTAGCAGTGAGAGACTAAATGAAGAGGATGTTGCTGTGAGCAATGTCAGGATAGATCTGACTCGCGGGAGGCATAATCCGCTTGAAAGGTTTGTCAAAATGGGTCACCCTATACAGTTCTTGCACGGGATTTCTCTATCCTTCTCCTCCATTTTTATTACTCTTCTGAGCCTTTCAATTTTTTCTGTTTTGTTTGTTTTTCTTTGTATGCTGGTTGGACGTGTTGCCTTTGCCAGTATCCATTTTTTCAAGGTACAGACTTTGGCTTCTATAAGTTTGAGCATCAAAATCTATTCAATTACTTTTCTTGTCTGCCTTTCATCTTTCCTACATCACTCTTAATGATTTGATTGAAATTCAGGATTATGAAAGTGACGAGAAGTTCTCTATACCTGATGATCGCATCAGCCACTTGCTGCCATCATCATATCAAGATATGATTGTGAGAGTGTACTCCAAAAAGCCCCACCTGGTCTGTCCAGATAAAGAGACTGCATTTATTTTTTGTGTTCCTCTCCATCAAGTCTGATCTCAGTTTCTTTGTATTCTTACTCAAATTTTCAGGTGGAAGCTGTTTCTGATGCATTTGAAAATTTCCAGTTAAAGACTTATGGAATAAAAGCACAGGTTCATGCAACACCAGAGAAGAAAAAACGCCGTATATGATATTTCCCTAGTCATCACTACAAAATATATTCTACAGTAGATATATTTGATTTTAGTATATCTCAAGCAACATATTACAGCCAATTTGTACAGAAGTCTTTAATTGACACGCGTAAGGGCTCTCAAGAGTTATACTAGAGTTTTTGTAGAAAGTTGCTACCCTTTACTGGATATGATAATATCCTCCCAGTACTCTCAACAATTTTCTGTATCGAAACTATGCTCAAAAAATGGATTCTTGGTATAACCGACTTCTGAATATTGCAGGAGCTCATGCTTCCATAATACCTTCTCTTTCTACTCAGTGGTTGGTGAGTATATGTTAGAGGATTTGATGTACCTAAAGTTTGTTTATTTGCTTAGTTAGTGAAGGAAAGAGCAACAGTTCTATCCATGATGAGTGCCATCAATTTTGACTTGAGGAAGATTTGCAAGTTGCAACTGCAGAAAGGTAACTAAAACTCTGAGATTTGTAACTTGGTGCAGTAGCAGGTCATTTTATAATCTTCGCATTCTTTTAGTTCCGCCATATATTGGAAAGTATTGATCTTCCATGGAACACTCTTACTAATCATCTCTCTCTGCTAAATCATATTAGCTGGCAAATACTCATGCTCCTCTTATCTTTTGAAACTGATGGTATATAACCTCTTTTGTACTAACCAGAACTATATTGTTGATTGTAGTTTGATTTTTTATGCATGCCACTGATGCCAAATTGTATGTGTTCCTGGAGCAACAATTGCTTGGAAACAAAATCAATAATTTATATGATTAAACGGGTCCTTAGTTTCTTGACAGAAAACTAGCTGAGTGATGTTTTTTTTTTTTTAGCTGAGGGATGTAACTTCTAATTTCTATGATTTTTTGTTCATTATAATCATACAAGGATGTAGTTTAAGTTGAGAGTATAATTAATAAAAGAGCAGAGATCAGCTAAAGAAGAATATATATACATGAGTCTTAGTAATACTCTCTTCGTTCACTTTTACTTGTCATATTTGGACTTGGGCACACTCATTAAGAAAATAATGATGACATAACTATTTTATTACACTCCCTATTATAGCCTATTTGATCAAGCTTATTTTTTCCAAAAGTGTTTATTTTTTTTAAAAAAAATAAGGTGTTTGGCCAAGCTTTTGAAAGAAAATAAGTGTTTCTGGGGAGTAGCATAAGCTAAAAAAAGTAACTTATTCCTAAAAGTACTTTTTTGAAAAGTACTTTTTTGAAAAGCACTTTTGAGAAAAATACACTTAAAAATACTTTTAAAAAGCTTGGCTAAACACTAATTGTTGCTTAAAAGTATTTTTTAAATTTATTGGCCAAAAACAAATGAATTCTCACCAAAAGTACTTTTTTGAAAAGCACTTTTCAAAATAAGCTGATTTTAGAAAATTGGCCAAACAGGCTATTAGTTGATGTTTAGCATTAGATTTTGAAAAATGATGTGGAGAATAAGTAATTAATGCTAAGAGAAATATGAAAAAAAAATTGTTTTTTCTATTAAAACTGACAACTGAAAGTGAATCTATTTTTGGAATAATAGACAAGTAAAAGTGAGCGGAAAGATACACAATATAAAGTTACTATGTGAGCGTTTGACCATGGAAATTTTTTACTTTTTTCTGGAGTTGAATTTCGAAAATGGCGTTTGGCCATAAAAATTTGTAAAACAAGAAAAACTTGTTTTCACTTTTTTCATTCTCACTTCTCTCATAAAAATTTAAAAACAACTCTAATTTATATTCATGACCAAACACAACTCCAACTTCAACTCTAACTCCAACTTCAATTTGTATTTGGTTTTCATGGCCAAAGGGGACCTATATTTACGAAGATCTTGCTTGATAATTAAAGGATGATTTTGGCCATTTACTCGCAAAAACAGTTTGCTTTGCCCTTTTTCTGTGGGGCGGCGAGAGAATGGAAACTCAATCTCGAGGCCAAGGCCAAGGCGAAGAACTTGGATTTCAAGTTGTCAGCGTCCAACTTTTTACCGAAATGCAAGTTTCTGTTTTTCCCATTCTCTCTCAAGTTGAAGTACTACACATTCTTCATTCATCTTAATTCTCAATTACTCACATCTCCAAATCCCAAACCAAAATCCCTGAAATCAAAGTTCCATCGGTTCCTAGAAAGACTTCGTTTTCGTCGACGACGTTCCAACAACAGAGTCACCAGAGACGAATGCAACAATTTCTCAGAGTTCACCGGTGTTAGGAAACGTAGCCAGCTTCATTCAATCAATCTATCATGGGGAGAAATATGCAATCTTTATACGTGGTTCTATTGTTTTTACATGCTTTGCTTCCTTTTTTTTAGAAATTTCATGGCAAGAATTGCTTGGAAATTATTGGATTTTGTAATTGGCGATTTGGCGCCCTAGGTTTTTGCTCAAACTTTACTATTAGATAAAAGTTGAATATGAACCTTTATTTTTTCCCTCTTTTCACCGGCTTAGTTTTCTACTTTTCTTCGACAAGAAAAATGTGCCACATTCATTTCAGTGATTTCATGCGCAAGACATGTCTTGCATTCGTTAATTTGGTGTAAACACGGGATGGAAGGTAAGTTTTGTTCGTTTGGTTCTTGGAAAAGATGGATTTATAATAAAATTGGGGCAGGGATTTATTAGTTCGAATTATGAATTTAGAGGGATGGAGAATTCAGTGAAAGGTATAATGGTACCTTTTGGCCTAATCCTGGGGATTCAAATTATACCTTTAGCCAATCTTAAGATGAAATTTCAAAAGCAAGAAAATGAAATTGCAGAATATAATAAGATGCAAATAATGAATGTGCTCTTCAGAGAGTTTTGCGAACAACCCAATGCAGGTTTTAATTCCAATTATTCATCACTTAAACGACATCATCTAACCAGCAATCTTGTAGCTTGGATTCACAAGATTATCGAGGCCAGATACAACTTGTATTGATTCTATCACATCTCCCACCTTCAGATCTGCCAAAAAGTCCTCATTTTCTGTCACATAACCGAACACAGCATATCGACCATCCAATATATTGGCGTTGCTAGGAGTCAGCTCACTTTCTTTCAACAGCCAAAACACCTGGCTTGAGGCAGAGTTATTCTCAAATTCCTGTAAGCACCCATAATCAAATGAGTTTTGGCAAATATAAAGGGCAAATAAAGTTACATGACATAAGCAGATGCAACTTCAAAAGTCAAGGTATCTCACTTCTCTAGCCATAGCCATTGTTCCAAAAGCATTGAAAGGGAGTCTTGTTTGAGCCTTGTATAGACCAAGTTCCTGTAGAAATTATGCCAGAGCCTTATTTAATACAGAAGGAATATATAGGAATATAAAGAGCAAAGAGAAGAATATCATGACAAAAGGCAAACATGATCGGCTGAATATGAAACCTTTGTCAAGTGTCACCTGAGGCATTTTGGCTGGTTTATTATAATGGAGAGAGTTCTTGTTTAAGGCTGTGATGGTGTTTTCAAGTAGGGAAAGTTCAGTGCTTAGGGTATATGATATAATGGGAGGAGTGAGATCTGTAGGCATGCCAATGACTCAAATGTTGGTGCAAGTGACCTTTCTCTCGACAATAACAGGTCTATGGTAATTTTTAAGACCATCACAAGAAACTAGGTATATTTCATATGACGATAGCTTGGCTGACAACGTCCACTCTTATACTGTTTGAAGATTCTACTGAGCAACTGGAAAGAAAATAAGTGATCGGGGGTAGGACACTAAGAAGTTAAATTTAGAAGCAAAATGACAACTTCATGGACTTACTTCTAAAGTTTCTCCATAGAATGGTGCTTTTTCACCAACCACCATAATTTCTAGAGGTACTATCCGGGTTTTCTCAGTACTGGGGTCAATAAAACCTTCGGCAGGACCTTCAGGATCTCCTGTTTGGACCACAAACCCATCCGCTGCAGAACGTCCACAATAATGAGTTTCAAGAAGATATACAGGTCGAAAACTACACAGAGAGCACATTTCTTGTTTGCTGCATAGACAGCTTTTTTGTCCATTGGTTCGATACAAGAACAGAGCAAAATCATAAGCTTACCTCTTTGAATATCCATGCCATCATAGAAATGCCTCTCCACCAAGTCTATAAAATTTCCAGCAGTAACTGGAGCATTATAGCCATCTAGAACAATACGAAATACGCATTCCTCCAGGTTGGGATTGTCTTTAACTTTGACCTTCATATCCACAGTTGCTCTTCCCTTCAGTAAAGGCATATTTTGATATTCTTCAGGTACTTCATACGGGAATCCATCCACCATATCCTCTTCAACACTGCAGAAATCGAATGCCCCAGGAAGATCTCAGCTGCAGTCAATGACAAGGGGTCTAAATGAGAAAAGCATATTTTTTGGAAATTCACCATTTTTAAAAGTTCTCCTCACTACTCACTTTCTATTCCTAGAATTGGTCCATAGCCAACGAAAATTCTTATTTTGGAATTCAAACTGGAATAAGTAGCCTACTTAAACATGCATCCCTCCAATGACACTTCTGCGTTTCCGTGGCACAAATTCTACTAAAGCGATTTTCTTGTCAAAGTTTCTGAAGAAAAAGTTTTTTTGGACAAAGGTTTTGAAACCTTTCTTTTAGAACATTCCAGTAACTACGCACAGAAAATACAACACTGTATATGGATATTGACTTTCCTAAACCAAGCTACCCAATACATATTCAGGGCAGAAGAACAGACACTTTTGGCTAAGTCTGTGCATGATTGGTCTCTTTTTCAGTCTCAAGTGAAGTTAAATTTAGCGTATGAAGCAGAAATCAAGCATCATACTGATGCATCATCAAACAGAAAACTAATGCCTGACACCTCATTCCTCTTTACAACTCGCAGGGTGCATGAAAATGTACATCAAAAAGAGCACGGCAAACTAAGCTAGCAATACTTTTTTATAAGTAGACTAAGCTAGCTATACTTACCCTCCTACATAGTTAAGCAATTCCTTCTGTTTAGGTGCAACAGCATCTCGATTCCTGTCTTCAACAATTTGTTGAAGCTCACCTAACCCAGCTTCTAGTTTGTTTAGCAATTCAATGGCGTGGTCAGTCTTTGACTTTGCTAGTCCTGAAACAATCAAGGTCTTCCCTTCCTTGAGAGATCGCGATGCTTGTCTTGTATTCTACACAGTTAATACGAACCACCATTACGAATCTAGAAAACTACATATGGAGCAGATTCAAGCCAATAAATGATTTAAGTGGGAGCAACTAAGGAAATGGCATCTTACTCTTTCAACAGAATCAAGCGCCTTAAGACCAGCAATCTTGAGACTATCAGTAATATCTTCGAGGGGTTTCTGGACTTCTCTTATTGCCTTGTTGTCTATAGGCAATGCATACCTCAATAACGCCCCTGGATCCTTAATTGGTGGTCCTGAGATCAATACAGAGACATCTGGCAATACGGGGGTGCTCGCATGAGCAGGACCCAACCATTGCGATCCAGGTAGTCCACTTATCAAACTAACTGACAATGCAACTACAGCTGCACATTTCTTCAATGACAAGAACCAATCTTTCTGCAGGTTCAGGAAAAATCTTCAACATATAAGTTCCTTACACGTCTAGAACATGCACTCAGGAACTTTAGAAACAAGTGTTAACTGCTGTCTTTTTGTTACCCACAAATCTTAGACCTAACCTAGTCCCAGGAGCAGATGTACAATTAAGGCAGTGAATTCGGCTTGATTTTTTTTATACTAAGTTCCAACTTTGTGAATTAATCGATGCAATTTTACTCTTCACCAGGGACTTAAAATTCTAATTTTGCCCATGCTGCCAAGTCCCCTTAACTTCATATTTATCAATCTCAAACTTCTCATTTTGATATTGAACCAACTTACAAGTCATTCCCACTAGCTCATTTTGAAGAAAATGAACACCCATTTTAAAAACAACATAAAAGGAAGTAAATGCGTATTGTTAAGAAAATACTCCCTACATTTCAACTTGTTTGTTGTACGTATATATTTAGTTTAAGACTACAAAATTCAGAAGTTCTTTACTTTCTTAAACTCCATGTCAAGTCAAAACCATACAACCAAATTGAAACGGAGGGAGTAATAGAACTTGCCTCTTTCTCTTTGCTTTCAGAAGGACACGAACGTTGTGAAGAACATAGAGGAGCAAAATGGCGGATCGAACCTTTACTAACAGCAGGTGTAAAATGGCTGTAATTGAGCTTAGGCTTGATGGATTTGGTAGAAGTTGTTAATGGGGAACAAAAATAGTGACAGGAAACAGAAGCTGCCATTGATGAATATACAACTATAGTTACACAATTAAGAAATACTAGAGGACATTTAGGGTTTGGATAGAGGAAAAATTGACAAATGTAAGTGTTATTGATGGAGATATTGTGATTGAAAATTTGGTGTAATGGACAGGAGGAGAGTGGAAAGGGATAAGGATAAAATTGGGAAATATTAGAGAATCAGGTCAACCTCATGCTCCGGATAAGATAATACAGTGTCGCTTCACTTGGATATTAGTAATACTACGTCGTTTAATGGGTTCTCGGGCTTTATCGTTAAATTGGGCCGTGACATTACTTCGGTTTTATGGCGCGAAATTTGTTTTGAAAATTATTTGATCGTAATTGAATTTCACTTGGAAAAATATTGTTTTATTTGAAATCTACTTATTTAATAATGCTAAAAAAATAAAACTTTATTCAATATTCTAAATATTAATTGCAGGGCAGAGAGGTTGAAAGATATACTACTATATAAATAGGCAGAAGAATTATTTGATTGCTCAATGAGTATTCATTAAGGTTTTCCATTCTTGAAGTATCCATCTAGGACAAAAACTGTTTCATTGGGGATATGGATTGCGGATATTAATAATGCCAAAGCTAAAGAGATCTGATTATTCAATTTGTTATGTAACGTGGAAGCTAGATTCTGGCATCCATTGAAGTAGTTGGAATAAACAGTTTGCGTAAACTAATTTAATAGAGGATTAAGAAGGATCAAGATTTTAAGTACATACTAAAATTGCTTAACTCTGAGTTGCGTTAGAAACCATATATGAACAATTATTGAAAGCAAAAAATGCGACCAATCATGGAAGTTAAAAGAAATAACGTGAAGATTATATGTACTCTCTGTTGCATGATAATGAAAAAACAAAAGGATAAAGAAAAAATTACTGTACTATCATAACTGAGTTAAAGAATCTACTTAACTTGCTAAAAACTGAATGAATAAAAGTAAATGCCTCAGAAATTCGTATTCTCGGGGAAATGGGAAGGGGATCATTGTCTTCTGTTGAGAATTTGGGAGAAATCAGACGATGTTTGGGAGCTCCACGGTAGACGGCTTCTCGGCTACTTTTGGTGGATTGCGGTAAATGATGATCAATACCAACTGAACTAAAGCTAATAGTGCTCCAACTCCGTTTCCAGTCTACATATCAGAGCATTACAAGTCAGTTAGTATACAAATTCGAATTACAAAACGAAAGACTGTACATGAAATTTAAGGGGGGAAAAGACTCACCAAGATGTAGGGGTCAAACTTGAGAAGAGCATACATTGCCCAGCAGATTCCATTAAGGAAGCATGCTATTGAAAGCATCTTTGGCAAGAATTCAGCGCTCTTTGTCTTGATTACCTTGAACTGTTTTCAGGAAAACCAGAAAAATTAGCCAGAGTACAAAATAAACTACTGCAGTTTGATACTCTACATAATTGAAATTGATCAACACCAGAACTAGGCCTTTGTACATACCATGATTGATAGAGGGGATCCATACATACAAATTCCAAAGAT
The DNA here is from genome assembly GCA_003996215.1 of Jaltomata sinuosa. NCBI lineage: Eukaryota > Viridiplantae > Streptophyta > Magnoliopsida > Solanales > Solanaceae > Jaltomata > Jaltomata sinuosa. The sequence continues at coordinate 326,739 of QJPP01004564.1, read as the reverse complement.
GGTAGCCAGAATTCCCACGACTGTTGTTCTACTTGCGTAGGTGTGCAAGCCTAACATGGTTCCAGCTACGACAGCGGCCAGCCCCACAACTTCACCTAACAATATGCCAACTATTTGTAGCTGAGATTGAAAACAAAAAGTGTTAGGAAACCATAAGGAAGGATATATACTACAGTAGTACATACATAAGAGCATAAATTTAAATTAAGTGATCTCAGGTACTTGAGAAGAATTGGTTGGATAGTTACCCGATATCTTTTGCCGGTGTAATAGAAAAATATGGAAAGATAGCACAACTGTAGGAATAGACCAGTGCCGTTGATAGTGACCACAAGAACGCTGTGTGGATGAACAAAAGGCATGCCATAGAAAATCCACATCATACAGTTCATCGTAGATGCTAGGTATGGATACGGGTGGAACTCCTCTACTGATTTGTTTTTGAAGATTCGGTAGAATGTTGGCCTGAATCACAGAAATCAAATTCAGATAACCTACCAATATCCATGGTACTTTAAAGAATAACAGAGTATTTCATTCACAAAAACTTTCCGAGTTGTATATCAGATTGCAAGTTGACAGCCAAATGATCCAATGCCATACATCACAAAAACTTTCCGAATTGTATATCAAAACAGCAAGTTGACAGCGCCGTCGAATTCAAAATTATCAAACTAAAGCCAATTCTATATTACATAGCTAATTATTAATCAATTTATGTTTCTATAAATTAAAACTACACATGAGATTAATCGCACTGCTATCAAGCAAAGACATAGAGAAGAAGATATATTACTTACATTGGTGAAGCAAAGAGAACGAACGATAAGACATTGCCTGCAAAAGAAGAAGAAGAGATCATAATCAAGCATGTATATATGTAACCTCACTTCAACTTCATTCTTCTAAGGCTAAACTTGCAATGCATATCTTCTGTTCTACGTTTACCTATTGTAAAATTCCTTATTCTCTACCATTATATTCCTGTCTACAATTGCAACTTCTAATTGATTCCTCACTGGTTTCGTCAATTAACGATTGACACTCTCGCATATAGCAAACATGTACGCATGCATGTATGTCAACAGAGTTAAATATATACGTCCTACGCCTAATTCCTGCAGATAAGTTGAATTAATGCTGCAATGCATGTGTCCATGAGAACTTTGATAAATAGCAGAACAAAAAGCAGAGAAAGAGTACTCAATCTGTAAGACGAAGAGGAGCATCACAGAAAGCATAAAACCACGGTTCATACGAAGTAATTCAACAAATTCAATCGAAGCATCAGCACTCAATTCATTCACTAATTCGAATTGATTTGGCCGCAGCAGAGAATCACAATTCATAGAGTTCAATCAACTTAAACTATAAACACTTTTTTTTACCTTCAAAATCATAAGTTTCAGTTCGAAAAAATGAAGAGATGATTGAAAAGCATACCAATAATGCCGACGACAAAACGAATATGTTCTACACTCATCGTCATCTTCCGTTGCCTTTGAGAAAGACCTTCAACGAACTAACAGAGGAATTCTTCGGGATTTAGAGAAGAAAAGTGTGAATAATGTGATTGGAGGGAAGAGGGGCGTGTTTATATAGATATCAAAAAATAACACAGTTTTAGTTGGACTGTGCTGCAACTAATCCAGATTTTTATCTGATTTGGATTCTTCTTTTCTTCCATTGGAATTTTATCCAAATCCTGTTGTAAATCCATTCCTTTTTAAACGAGGTTTACTTCTTATTTTTCACCTTTATTATCATAACTTGATAATTAACTTCTTATAATAAGTTAAATTATACTTAAAAAGTTGAAAAAATTTAAGTTGAATCATACATCCAGTGCTGATAATTTCTTTTTTCTGTATGTCTTAATATTACTTATTAAAAATGCTTTTTATTTTCAACGGACTATCACGCGAAAAGAGCGGGCGGTGAGTGTTTCGTTGAGTTAGTTACAGTAGGTTACGTAATTGCCTATTGGTAATCCTTTTCCCACTTATTTGCAAATTACCCCTTTTCCTAATTTCAATTGGTTAATTACACCACCTAATTAAGTACCCTGGCGTGCAAGTCAATTATAATAAGAAGTGGATAAAACTTTGATGAAAATTACTACTCCTATTTGCTTAATGTAATCCTTATTCTATTTGGTCGGTTAATATTAATATCTTTGAGCTACTAGCTAACTTAGCGTATAGAACTCTGGAAGAAAATAACCAAGTTGTTTACTCCTAAATCCGTGATTTAGGATAACAATTGAATTTGTTTAAGTGGTTGAAGGACACATAAATTATAATGATAAAAGGGGTCCTTTGGTACGTAGATTAAATTATCCTGGGAAATGAGATAAAATAATTTTAAGTTGGATGAGATAAGATGAGATATTTCACCCCTTATCTCGCGTACCAAACGATAGTATATATGTTCTTGATGCTAAAATGGTAGATTAATATAATTAAATTATGAATAAAAATTGTAAATACTGAAATAATTGATGAAAGAAAAAGAATGAATCTTATTAGCATGTCTCTCGCGTAGTTATCTCACAACGTCACCTTAAAAACAAGAACTTAGTGAGCCTGAGAGCTTGAGTTACAATGTTTGAGAGTAATAGTCAGATAGTGATGAAAATCAAATAGAATACAAGTGAGGGGAAGAGCTCTACCTCCTGAATAATAACTCTGGAGTTAGGCATATCCTTCGTGACTCCGGACCTTGGATGGACAAGAGCAATCACTTGGGGCGCAGGTCAAGACCGGACATCGTATCCAACCTGGACACCGCTGAGCTGGACTTGATTGAACTTTGACTGCCACGTGTTGCCTTCTCGTTTTTGGGGATACCAAAACCGGGTTTTGACCCATAGTCCTCAATGGCTCAATTATCCACATCTCAACTCCTAATCGTTATCCATATCAAATTAAAGGCTACTTAAAGACGTGTGAGCATTTCTATGAAGACTTTAACCACCTATGTTAATTAAAGCTTCTGCTGGTAGTTTAGACAAATTGGTGTGTTTTATTCTCGTTACAACAATTTGCCAAGTAACATTAATGTCCAAGAAATTAGTGGGATTCCAATTCGTGACGTAACTGTTAATTAACTTGTTGCCTCTTGCCCAGTGTATTAGAGTGATTAGGAATAATAAAAAAAATAAAATCTTAATGTATACAGTGGACAAATTGAAACTTATGACATACTTGAAAGACCAAAAGTGAAATAATGGTGACCTTTTTTATGTCCTTGAATAAACTTATATAAGTCCATGGACGTATACAAATATAGGCGAAATTCGAGAGAGCATAAGTTATTTAAATGCTTAAATCACAGACAATGACAATAATAATGATCATAAGTTTCTTATTTTGGTACATATTTTCTTTTCAAAATTTTGTTTTGCCAACGTATAGTTTAATTTAACAAAATAAATACTTGTTGCGAGGTAGCGAAAAAGCTTAAACAAAACGCCTACATTGTACCCTATGGAGCCATAAAATCCGTTACAATAATATCATATACGGAGATAATATAATGCTCCAAGAAAACGTGAAAGATCTGTTGGAAACAAAAAAGGGAAAAAATGTTTATTTGATGTATAAGAAAAAATAAATAAATTGCATGTGTAGCCCTTATTAATACGTACTACGCCATTTGGCTCAATAAAACTAGACGTAGTTTGACTAGTCATTAGACTAAGGTTTAACGTTGTCTAAAGGATAATTTTTCAATAGCTCTATCTGGCAAAACTTTTACAAATAGGGACAATATCTAAATGATGTCTAAAACAAGACATTTGCATAAATAGCCACAATAAACGAAGAAGAAATGGCTAAAAGTAAAAAGGGACATAAATATCTACGTTTATTTAGGCTCTGTAAGGTTATGGGCCCAACTGGAGATTCTCACCTATCGATAGCCAAGCCCATTGGTGTTCTGGCTAAAAGCTGGGCTAAACTTATTTGACTTGGGTCTTAGGAGGGAGGAAATTAGATGGAGTGTCCAAAAAAATGAGTGGTGTTCAATTTTTGCCCCCATAAGAAAAGTCTTTAAAAAATACTCTTCCTTCTTTTTTATGTATAGAACAAATATATTTTTGTCTCTCTACACCACAACTCTTCATGTTCATTTGTCTCTCAACTTTTAATTTTCATTTTTTCTTTCTCTTTTATCTTTTTAATTTTTTTTCTTTTTTCTCAATTTTTTTTAATTCTCGTTTTCTTTTTTCTCAACCTTTTTTTTTATTTTTTCCTTTTCTCTCAACTTTTATTTTGTTCTTTTTTTTCTCGACCTTTATTTTTTTATTCTTTTTTCTTTTTCTTTCTCAACTTTTTTTTCTTTTCTCTTTTTTTTTAATCTTTATTTTTTCCTTTTCTCTTTTTTTCTTCTCTTTTTTTGTTTTTTCTTAGTCTCTATTATTTTTTGCTAATGAACAAAAAGTTGGATAATCTGCAAAGATGATTTTCTTTTTTTGTAATCGAAGAAAATTTAAGGGCGTGCTTTGTTGTTTGGAAGTCCTTTGGAACAAGTCTTGCCTCTAAGGCAAATGTTATAGAACATCTCCTAAATCAAGACACAATGAGGTAGTGTCAAGCCTTGCTCGTGGAGCATAACTTGTTGTTTGGAAATTCTTGAGCTAAGTCTTGCCTCTAAGGCAAGAGTTATAGAGCATCTCATAAATTAAGACACAATGAAGTAGTGTTAATTCTTGCTCATGGGGCATAACTTATTTTTTTTGAAGGCTCTTGGGCTAAGTCTTGTCTCTAAGGCAAACATTATAGAGCATCTCATGATCAAGACACAATGTGCTAGTGTCAACACTTGCCCATGAGGCGTAACTTGTTGTTTGAAAGTCTTTGAGCTAAGTCTTGCCTTTAAGGCAAGAGTTATGGAGCATCGCATAAATCAAGACACAATGTGGTAGTGTCAACTCTTGCCCATGGGGTGTAAACTGTTATTTGGAAGTCCTTGGGCTAAGTCTTGCCTCTTAGGCAAGCGTTATAGAGCATCTCATAAATCAAGCACAATGTGGTAGTGTCAACTCTTGCCCATGGGGCGTAACTTGTTGTTTGAAAGTCTTTGGGCTAAGTCTTGTCTCTAAGGCAAGAGTTATAGAATATCTCATAAATCAAGACACAATGAGGTAGTGTCAAGTCTTGCTCGTGGGGCATAACTTGTTGTTTGAAAATTCTTGACCTAAGTTTTGCCTCTAAGACACAATGAATTAGTGTGAACTCTTGCCCATGGGGCGTAACTTGTATTTTTGAGAGGTCCTTGGGTTAATTCTTGCCTCTGAGTCAAGTGTTATAAAACATCTTATAAATCAAGACACAATGTACTAGTGTCAAGTCTTGCTCATGGGCCGTAATTTGTTATTTGGAAGTTTTTGGGCTAAGTCTTGCCTCTAAAACAAGAGTTATAGAACATCTCCTAAAAAATAAAGGTTGAGAAAAATGATTAAAAAAAAGAGAAAAGAAAAACTAAGAATCAAAGAAAAAATAAAAAAATAGAAGTTGAGAGAAAAAAAGGAAAAAACAAAGAAGAAAAAAGACAATAAAAAATAAACGAAAAAATAAAGGTTGAGAAAAAAAAGGAGAAAAAAAAATAGAATTGAGAAGAAAAGGAAAAAAATAAAAATGAGAAAAAAAAGAAAAACGTAGAGAAGAAAAAAAAAAAAAAAAAAATAAAGGTTGAGAAAAAAGAATAAAAAAGACAAAAGAAAAAATAAAAATAAAAATAATAAAAAATAGAAAAAGAAATAAATATAAAAGTTGAGAGGCAAATGAGCATGAAGAGTTGTTTAAAAATATTTGAGGCATAGAGGGGCAAAAAGGTAGTTGTTCTATACATAAAAACAAGGAAGACTATTTTTGTAAGACCTTTCTTGTTGGGGGCAAAAATACAAAGCCACTTCTTTTAAGGGGCATTTGTGTAGTTGTCACCTTAGGAGGAGGTTACAAGCCCAATTAATTCGACTCCGTATACTTAAAGTAAGTTGCGAAAATAAAATAGGGAGAGCTTAAAAAAGTTATAGTAATACATAGTGAGAGTTAATTTGAATTTGATCTATTTTTCTTTGTATTTGGTTGCTTATGTATCAGTATATTAATTCACTCTGTATTCGTTTGCTCTGATATAGAGCGAATTGATACACTTATACAAAAAGAATTGATACATTGTATCACATTTTTTTAAAGTAAATTGTTGCTACATTCGGTGATCAACGTCAAACTATCGCTAAAATTGATAATTAGGATTCAAAATATCACTATTTTTGAAATTTCATCGCTGCAATAGAATCATTCTTTTTTTGGCTTGGAATAGTTCTACTACTACGAGTTTCTTGGTCTATTTAACTAATTGAGGCTGGCCGATCGAGATCGAGAGCTTTCTTATCATGCAGCTCTTGATTTGAAAGAAGTTATATATATGCCTTTGTAATTGCTTGCAATGGAATGCCCCAGCTATTTCTAACGAATAGCTATATTTAAAACATTCTTAAAAGGAAATTTCAACACTTTTTGTAAGGTAAATGACACACCTAATTACTGGATCTTCCCCTTTCATTGAGTACATGGGCGGATCTTATAATTTATGGTTTCAATCAAAGTTAATAGGTGTTGCTCAAACCTTGTGTATGCATTAAAGAATCTACTAAATATGCATAAGATATTAAAATTTGACCCAACAAGGCAACAACTCAAATGATCATCGAATTCATATATATATATATATATATAGCATTTGAATCCATACAATTTAAATTTTGAATCCGTTAATATATATTTGAAAAAAGGAGTTTGTTATGTTCCCACTTAAAATTAATTAGTGAGACCATCATCATCTTGAATTCTACTAATTATGTGTTGGTTACGTTCAAAAACCAATACAAATGGAGGCATAAAACACACAAGAGATAACAATAATAATTAATAATAGAAGAACATATATACCAAAAAGAATAGGGTTCCTATTTTACCTCTCCCAACTCCCAATTCTTACAAGAGAATACGTGCATGGCTTTAATTCTCCTACTCCATCACCTTTATTATATTTGTCTTTTCATTAAAATAGCCGTCATATATATAATACTAGATACAACACGGGCCAATAGATGCTACTTTTTTGTTTCAATTTATGTGACATATATGAAATTTGGAGAGTCAATTAATTTTTTTGTATGATTTTTAAATATTTTAAGTTATTATTTATTATAATTTATAATATTTTTTACATAATCTTTAGATAATATATGTCACTTGTGTCATCCCAATTTATGTGATATTAATAAAATTTGGAGAGTCAATCAAATTTCTTCTATAGTTTTTAGATTTTTGTATGGTTTTTAAATATTTTAAATTCTTAATTATTGTGATTTTATAATACTTTTACATAATTTTCAGATAATATATGTTATTCTCTCTATCCCGATTTATGTGACACAGATGAAATTTGGAGAGTCAATCAAATTTTTTGTATGCTTTTTAAATATTTTAAATTGTTAATCATTGTGATTTATAGTACTTTCTACATAATTTTCAAATAATATATGTCAATCCCTTCTGTCTCAATTTAAGTGACATTAATATATTTTGGAGAATTAATCAAAAAAATTTATATATCATTTTATTGTGATTTATGATTTTTACGTTATTTTCAAATAATATATGTTACTTCATCTGTCCCAACTTATGTGGCATTGATAGAATTTTGAGAGTTAACCAAATTTTTTTTATGTCTTTCAAATATTTTAAGTTATTAATTATTGTGATTTATAGTACTTTCTGTACCAAAAGAAAATTTAAAGCTTATACATCTAAATTTAGAATTAAAATTTAGAAGTTTGAATCTGAAAATTCTAACCATACCACACGTAAACAAAAGTTATATTTAAGTTTTGGCTCGCTCTCGTCCATAATTTTTTTCTACTTTATTAAATTTTGTTCCAAATTAAAATCAGATAAATAAATTAAAATATTATATAAAACATAACATTAAGAATAAAATAAGCCAAAAGAATATAAGCCGTGCATTTAAGTGCATGACTATACCCAAGACCTTTTACATAAAAGGTGAAGCTTTAACCACTAAGACAGAAGCAGTTATGACGACCTTCTCCTGCTTCTTCGCTCTTTTATATATTAGAAATGTGTGCACATGCAATCGTCATATAAATCACTAAGCTATCAAAGTTCAAATTACTTACTTTTTTTTCATCAAGATCTAGATTGAACGTTCAAATTCTTATATGTAATTTGAGTATTATCGTCATTTCTCAATAAAAATAATATGTTACAAATATGTCGTAATTTTAAGAAGATGTGCACGCAATTCAAGAATGGTGATATTATATAAAGATTCTTTGGTCAAAAGGTGTCTCCCATATATCAATTTATCTTCCACATTCTCTTCACCTTAACATATAAGCAATTAAAGTACTACTTTAACATAAAGAGAGCACATTAAAGTTGTCTTTAAGCCTTAACCTCTCATCCACACCTATTCCTATCACACCCACTATACTCCAGATCTCTCTTTTTCTTTTTTATGTTTTTTCATGACTGGTTTATATCTCACGCATTTGCAAGGGATTTGAGCATCAAACTATATATATAGCAATATAAAATAGGAAAATTTACGTAAATCTATCTCTCGATCATCTAATTTATCAACATGAATGAAATATACCTTACTTATACACTTCAGTTAGCTGTAGAAAAATTAGTGATAAATTATTTTTAGAGATGGAGATTGTACTACAATTATATGTTGAACGAACTAATAAAAAATTAGTATTACATGTGCGTACACTTTTTGTAGAAAACAAGAATATAAGGGAAAATGGAATGATATCCTTTTTTAAGATAAAGTTGTTGTTCGACCCTTAAAAGAAATCTTTCCATTTCATGCGTGGAAGAATTCTCTATATTTGCCAAAAAAGAAAAAGAAAAAGAAAAAGAAAGAAGAGCACAATATTTAGTAGCAATTTGTTCAGTATAATATATAATAATGTATTAAAGTTATTTTTTAATCATATTATAGTCACTGAATTATACTTACGGTAATAAGTAATGTTATAAAATTATTTTTGGTTACATTCAAATTATTGTACTTTTACCCTTATAGTGGTAAAGTAAAAAAAAGTTTAATCGTTATAACAATAAAAATACACGATTTTATTGTATAACAACTGAAGTGACCTTGATGATTGGTCTTATGGTTATGGTGAGTACTCCCCCTGACGTGGCCCGGGGAGTAAAATTTAATAAGTTAAACGTAAGTAGATTTCAATTACTTTCTATTCTAGTATAACAGTAAACAGTTTTTATGAACCATTATAGCAAATAATTAAATTTCAGTGTTGATATAGAACCATGCATAATTATTATTTGCATATGCATGGGAAAACAATAATAATAAAATACTTACTAGTAATAGGATTGTCCCCTTGATTCCATTAACACAAGATGCCCGGCATAGTTTGCGTAGATTAGAGATTAATGATTAGATGTTACTCAAACTAGATTAAATTACAACATGTTCACTCTTTATGGAACAGCTACCGGTACTTAAATGTTACTACTACTACTTACATATATTAATATATTAGTATAGTATATAGTATTATTATTTGGTGTCTGTTATGTTATCTTCTGGGAATGTGTGAAGATCCATTTCCCTTTATCTCATTTCTAAGTTGTATAAGGGGTGCATGGAAGGTTTTATCTTAAAAAATAAACTAATGTTCTGTTTGACATGAAAAAGAAAAGAAGCTAATTAAGGTGGTTAATTTATAAGTCTGAGCTTGATATAACTTTCGAATTTATATACACTTTGATTTATTTATTTTTAAAAAAAGACACAGTATACGTAGTTAATTGATCTCAATGTCAGTCAATTTTGGAATAAATTTTTTATTCTCTGATAAAAGAGCATGACTACTTTTCTGAAGGAAAAAAAGGAATAAATATAAGCGAAATACCCAAAGAACGAGAATGATCTTAGTAGCACAATTGATTAACTACGTAAATTCACTTTGTTAATAAGGATTTGATTCTCCATATTGTAAACGTAATACAAAAAGCCAGACCAAACCTATCCCGATAATCACCCCTAGAGGAGAATATATTTCCCGAATGTTTACGAATTCAGGTTCTCCAACTTTTTTGTTGATTGATATCAAATCTATATATTAAAATTGAAATCATATTTCAACAAACGGAGATTAAGAATATAACTATTATTTAGTAATTATGTGTTTGACAGTAAAGATAAGAATATAAAACAAATTCAATTGTATGGTCTTAAACTTATAAAACCCGTATTATAAATATTTTAAAATTTTATGGTTCATGTTGAGAATGATCTTGAAGGTTGATGGGTTTATACTTTTGACCCTGCTTATATTTTATGGGCAAAACTTTAAGTTTAACAAATTTTGACTTTTGATCTGAAGGTTTGCCCAAGCCAACTTCAGAAGGTCAAGAGTCGATACCACACATTTTCAATATTATTGGGTGTTATTTCATGTGTCAAATCATTCAGATAAAGGATGAAATGAGAATATCATATGCCAGAACAAAAATATAACAGGAAATATAGGTACGCTCTTTTGAAATTATAGAAAAAGAAGTGAAATATACAAATCGAAATAAACTAAGTGGAGTATTATTAATAGTTCAAAAGTTGAACCGAGTCTTTCTCTATTGAGGATACGTAAAACGTAACTTAGCTCGAACAACCATTTTCAGATTGAAACGTAATTTGAAAATAGTTATTTTTAAGGCAAAATAATATCAATATAAAATATCTTTAATTAAAATACAAAATAAAATTTAAACTTTGACAAGTCTAGTTCAACCACAATGTACTGGGGTTCGATAATTTGTTAAAGTTTTAAACTCCATATTGATTCATGAATTTTAAACTTTCACAATTTAAATATAAAAACTTAACGCAATTTCAAAGTCTATAGATGATTCATGAAGTTCAATCATTTGTCAATGTGAATTCAAAAATTAATTTATGGAGTTTCAAACTCCAAAATAATAATTAATGGAATTTAAACTTTCATAATTTAAATATAAAAGATTGCTAGTATTTCAAGTATCATTATTCATGGAGTTTAAATTATTTATTAGCTCAAACTCCAAAAAGGATTTATTGAATTTAAATCGAGAAAAAGTTTATGAATTTTAATAATAAATATTTTTATCCTATTTGGGAATTTCTCCCAATAAATAAGAGTATTTTTGGAATATATTGGAGGGGCCTAGATAACACATGGGAAAGTAGACATGTCCCAGCCACCACGTGTCACTTCCTCCATCTGAGCCTCTCAAAGATCTAGCGTTGGCCCAAAAACCATGTGTCAAATAATCCCAGGTTTGAGTTTGATCCAATCTAGAATATATATATATATAAAATTAGTAAGTGTGAGAAAATAATATTTCTTATAGTTTCATATTAATTAGTATCGTATTTCATTTTTTGAAATTTTATTTGATTAATTTTAAACTAATTTGAGATGGACGGAGTAAAAAAGAAGAAAAATCAATGAAATAGATGCTTCTCCCTGTCTCCCACATGGTTTCCTTTATTTACTTTCATTAGAAAAGTCCATATCATACTTCCACTTTGGATTTATTGACTAACTGACCCCACCATCCCAAAGCAACATGAATTTCATTTGTCAATCATAACAATACGTTTTTTCTTTTTTACCGAGTGGATTTGTGACGATTATTAGAGGTGAATTTAGAATTTTAATTTTAAATTTTTAGTATTAAATTTATTAAAATTTAAAAATTATGAATTGAGATCTATTATTTATTATATTTTTAATAAATTTATATTTTATAATATCAAATTTAATCACAAGCTATCTTTAGATCATCTTTATTGAGTAAATAATAAAGAATTCCTACTAAGACTATCTTAGAAATTTAACTAAACTAAGAGCACAATAATATGTTAAAAGTTTCGCCATGTAGTTCTCCTCTTTTTTGATTCATTATGCCTTGAAATCTCGATGTTCAGCGACCATTTCCCTGTACTGAAGCAAAAACGGCAAGTAGACAAATAAAAGGGAATAGAATTTTGAGTCGATGAAAGATTATCTCGAGATAAAGAAATTCTAAACGCATTTAGGGATCATGGTTGGTCACCGAAGACTCCAATTGGTCCTTTCTTTCTCATTTTTCACTAGTGAGTGGTGACCGGTGAGAGACTTGACCTAGAGCTCTTCTATTCCCTTTGAAAACGTCGGATGTTCATTTGACATGAGTAACCTAGGAGTCGTTATTATGGATATTTATGCAATGAATACTTAAAAGTGCTTGTGAATAGTATACCACATGGTTACTTTCATTAACACGTTTGTAAGTGAAGATTATTTCTCTCAAAAGTGTTACAACCTTTTATTATTTTTTACTTCAATTTTATAAGCCATAAAAAATATAAGTGTTTTATAAAATGACCTTAGAAACGTATTGGAGTACAAATTAGTGAAATACTTTTCTTTAATTTCCAATTTGCTACCTTTTGTCCCCCCCCCCCCCCCCCCCCGGTAAGGGAAACGGAAAGGTGTGTTTGATTCCGTGGGCCCCAGAAAAGGGGGTGCTTAGAAAGGTAGTTGGGAATATGAGGAGACCAGCAAAATTGTACATGTTGTTTGATCACCTGTAACGCACTACTACATCACATCGTTGCAACCTCCCCTAGCAAAATACTCTTTATCTTTCTAATAACTGTCATTAGCTACCACTAGTTATTTTTAAATTGCCTCGCTTACGTAATTTTCCTCTTACCTGTTCTCAAAGATGGAAGAGAAAGTTTTAGTTATTAAACATCTTGAATTGAGATAATTATTATTAATTGAGTGTTACAAAATAAAATTGAATGATTTTTTGAGATAATTATCACCAGTTGAGTGATTTTTGTGTTGCAAAATAAAGTTGAGTGACTTTTACATTTTGATAAGGGTGCTTAACAGTCGGTTCGATCCGATTTGGTGTATTACCGGTTTAATTTATCAATTTTCGATTTATAAACACGTAAAACCTATAACTAAATTAAGAAGATATTCATTATCGATTTTCGATTAATAATTTTTAATCTTTAACGGTTCGATTTTTAATTTAACCTGTAAGAAATCTTCCTAATTTTTGTTCATGAATATAAATCTTGATTTGGCAAAATAAGGATGATGTAGCAGCTAGTAAGGATCACATGATCAAAATGAATCAGACGGTAAAGAGGAAACAGAGTCATTCCATACATTCGACAAACACCCGACCACGGAGAATGGCTCCTCTAGGGGACACACACTCTCTCCCCTGATCTGGCACATATGCTAATTTTCCCCCCTAAACAATCAGTGAGTATTTCTAGAAAAGTATACTCACGGCGCAAGTTAGTGACTCCCCCATTAACATCCTGCTACATTTTCACATTACCTAAAATACCCTCCACTATACTCGCCATTCACTATAAAATGCCCATCGTTTACCTCTATCAACTTTAGTCGCAAAATAAACTTACAACACAACATATATATACAGACAAAACCACATAATACACCCTCGCCGGAATCTTATTTTCACCGTCGCCGGCGCCTTCACTTATAGACTTTCCTTTTCTTTCTTTTTTCCAGCTCGGAGGTCAAATAATTACCCTCCGATCTTCAGAAGTAGTTATTCTAACTGCTTCTAATTTTTTCTGAGAAAGAAAGAACCCCTAAGGTGGATTTCGTGATGGGATTTTGTATTTGTCCTTTGGAAACTCCAGCTAGATTACTGTGGAGTACTAGCTTCTTCCGCCACAAGCTCATGCTCTTCTAAAACTTAGTCAACTCTCTTTTTCATACACATCCCTGCTAAAAAAAAAAAACTCTGTTCTGGAGTTTTTTTTTTCCTTTTCTGTTTCGCCGGAAACATATAAATAATCTTCTGTGTGTAAATATAATTTCTACGGCGATCTTCCAGATTATTGAAAATATGGGATCTGGGCATATATTTTTCGACCCGTCGTCGTGTCACGGCAACATGTTGTTCCTTGGCAACGGAGATCCTCTTTTTCGAGGTATATACTGTTTAATTATTCATTTTTTAAGTCAAAAATGAAGGATGATTATCAGCTGAGCAGCCATAGGTTCAAAATTAAGTAACACTATCACTGGAGAGTCAAAAGAGATTCGTCTTGATCTCGATTTAAATTTTTTGAATTATGTAAATTTCATTATTCAAATTTTACATACAACAGAAAAAAGTATTGTGATACTCCTTTCGTTCTATTTTATGTGGCATACCTTGAGTTGACATGGTGTTCAAGAAGAAAAAGAAGAACTTTCTAATTATAGATAGATAGCATTCTTTTTGGGACGAATTAAAAAGGAAAGTGTGTCACAGGATTTTTGATTGACTTAATTAATTATTCCGAATCATGCAAAATGAAACGAAGGGGTAACTTGTAGGGAAAGGTAACCGACGATAGATGACTTCACGTACCAAGACAGATAAACAGACGGATCAGATTATGATGCCAAAATTCTCTTCACTGAAGATTTTGTTTTTATATATTGATTGTCTCTATGAGTACTGTGAAAATATTGGGGTACAGTCCAAAAAAATATAAAAGTTGTAATAACCTTTTTGCATGTAAGTTCTAAAGGGTGGTCTTTTATATTCTAGAGTATTCTGTTTTGACGATTGACTTATATTAATACAGGACCAAGATCGACGATGATGAAGATGGAGGACTCCTCGAAGAGGCGACCCTTCTTTAGCTCGCCGGAGGAACTATATGACGAGGAATACTACGATGAGCAGTCGCCAGAGAAGAAGCGCCGTCTCACTCCTGAGCAGGTTAGAAATGCATTTTCTTTAACAATTTAAACAGTTAGATGAATTAGTTGTGCAATTCAACGTACTGCAACATATATCTTGCTAGCTATATATCAAGCCAGGCAAATCTCAGAGTCATTAAAAAAAAAATTGGCTACATGTGAAATAGTTAAGTCAAATTATAATTAAGTAGTTAAAGAAGATTCTTTAACAGTTTAAGTTTTTAATTGTATTGGAACATATTCACCACTATAGCATCAAATCCTTCACAATATTGTGTCCAGGATTCGACCTTTAAACCCTGAAAAAGAGTGGATTTCTTTTTTAGCAACGAGCGTTTTCTTTAAGCAAAATTTTATAATTTTGTGGATTCGCTCGATTACTTTGCTGAGCAATAAGTGCATATCCTGCGTTGTTGGGTAAATTAAGGTGCACTTGTTGGAGAAGAGCTTTGAGACAGAGAACAAGCTGGAGCCCGAGCGCAAGACCCAGCTGGCCAAGAAGCTGGGGCTGCAGCCCAGGCAGGTGGCTGTATGGTTCCAAAACCGACGTGCCAGGTGGAAGACCAAGCAGCTCGAGAGGGATTATGATCAACTCAAATCCTCTTATGAGTCTCTTCTCTCTGATTTTGACTCCATTCGCAAAGATAACGATAAGCTCAAATCTGAGGTATTACCTTGTAGTAGTATCTTGATCATATTAGTTTTCTACTTAAATCATGTTGTACTCTGTATTAACGATATATAATTTCTCTAAACTCTGTCGACCTCATGAGGTCGGTTTTCTGGGTCGATTTTTGACATTTTTATTAATAGTGTATCCTCAAGGTCTTAACTTGCAATACTCCATAAATGATTGTGTCATATTCTCTTGAATCCTGATTAAAAATAATCATAACAAAAAGTCACCTCTCTTGTACCATTGGAGAGTCGGTTTCAGTGACGATATAGCCAATTTACTATATGTTCATATATGCATAGAATAATATGATCTTATTCACTAACTCTAGCTAGGGAAGTCTATGATTAACCTCTTATACACAGAATATTAAGATATGTTTGTTGACGAATTTTGTCGGCGGAGTTGGTAATTGGTAGCAATTTTAGTTTTAATCTGACTTTAATTTGAGGTCATATTCTGTGTAACACCTGGACATCAATATTAGTAGTGGGGAACCTCACATACAATATTCTTCCTTACCTACAAAAGAAAATTATATCTGTCAATGTCCTTCTGAGTCACTCTTGCATATATCAAGTCAAATAAATAGAGTAGCATCTGTTCTAACCCCCCACTTTCTATGTTTTTCAATTACTTGGATTTCAATTCAAAAAAGCGAATATACTTTTGATCATATTGGGAAAACTTTCTTTAAAATATGCGCCAGTGATGCAGACCTTACTATATAGATATATATAGTGGATGTATCACTATCAGTTACACTACTGTTATTTGATAGTAGTAGCTTTTCATTTATTCTTTTACTTTTAGTATTTTGCAACTTCGTTTTTCCAAAGGGTTATTTAAGTGATTTAATAATAGTTTAAGTTCTTTGTATTAACAACATATATTTTTTTTTAATATTATCACAGACGATTTAAATAACGAAAAATCCAATATTTCAAAATTGTATCAATGCTTGGTTGACTTATAACAATAGGCAACTCTTTATACTTGGATGATGAATCAAGATTGTTTTAAGATTAAATTTTATATACTGATGACAAAATAAATCAGTTTATCAAAACTTATTGTATAGCAGGTAACCTGACTTATATTCAAGGTTACTAATTCCGCTATTTATAAACGCGACATGTGATTATCTCTTTAGCTTACATGATAGTGTAAAAGTTCTTATATGTTATGGTTATATCGAAGGTGATTAAACTATATTGTTAATTGGGAAAAAATGCAGGTTGTTTCATTGATGGAGAAGTTGCAGGGGAAAGTGGTTGGAGGAGCAGGGGTAAGTGAAAAATCTGAGGTTTTGGAGGTAGATGCCATGACGACCCTTCAAGTGAAGGTGAAGGCTGAGGACCGGCTGAGCAGTGGCAGTGGTGGGAGCGCGGTGGTAGATGAGCATAGTCCACAGCTGGTGGACAGTGGGGACTCATATTTTCACACTGATCATGAGGAGTATCCAGGGCCTGGAGGATGCAATATTCCTCCATCTGTGGATGGTTTACAATCAGAGGAAGATGATGGTAGTGATGATGGCAGCTGCCATGGCTACTTCTCTAACGTCTTTGTGGCGCCAGAGGAGCAGCACCATGAAGAAGGAGAAGAGCCTCTTGGATGGTTCTGGTCTTAATTGAATTTTAGAATATTGTATTACAGTTTTTCTTATCTACGCGCGCTTTGTATGATGAAATAAGTGTTGTAATTCGTACGTATTTCAACATCTATTATTATGCTTTTGCATATTTTATTCTCGTGATCATGTATTTCTGATTCTTCATATATTTCACATCTAGTATTTAAACTACATGTTCCAATTACGTGCTTAAATACTAGAGAAAGAGCTCATATACTACATGCCTAACGTTAGGGATTCAACAGTTTATAAATAATTAATACTCCGTAGTAGAATTTTCCCCTATTTGCATAGTACAATGTTTCGATCAAGTAGATTCATCAATTGAACCCCTTGCCTCCCTTTAGCTCAGCCCTGCTATGTTTTTATACCAAGACAAAGTATCAATGCGGTGCCAAATAATTTGAGAGCAATTACAGAAAACAAGATCACTGTCCCATCAATTACTGCTCTGTATACAGTATCAAACACTTCCATGTTACCTACAGTTGTCTAAATTAATGCTTTGCTATTATACTATAGTCACACAAATAACAATACTAGAGCCCAACATATGCATACTTCATCACGAGTACTTGTTGAATGGACAATTAAGTAGAAAAATGAAAAGAAATATATGTGCTTTCTCTAACAAGTTAAACTTTTAGATAAAATAAACACACTTTTCAATGGTACTAACATTATGGGCTCTTAAATAAATAAGCAAAAAAAAATAGTATGTATGGTCTCTCTCCTTCAATGGCATACATACGTATTTTGTTGTGCCATTGAAGGATATCCCTAGTATCTTTTCTCAAGGTCACAATGTTCTGTAACAAAAGAACAAAACTGATCTGATTATCATCAACTATTGCAGTGTCCATGTGCAACGCTAGTATCTATTGTGAGAATACATGTACAATGTGCGTACTACCTATATAGACTAGATATGGAACACTCAATAGATGATAGATCTAGTGACCAACTCAATGCACCATTTGCTGGCAGTGGCCAATGAGGCATCCCATGTGGTGAACCTGAGTGCTGACTCACATTTTTTGTCCAATCATCATATATTATAAGGATTAAATTAAAATTATCAGATGGGATGGTTCATCATTCATGTCCAATAAGGCTGTAGGGTTGGGAACTCACATCTTCAATATCATGTCACTTGTATTATCGATTAAGAATTAATAAGTCAGCAAGACATGATAGCTCAAGTTCTACTATAGGGCAACGGTATTTCGGTGCACAAAGCATTCGCTAAAAGATCATACATCAAGGAATGTGATGTAGACAACTACCATATAACCATAGTGGCTGCTTTCTCAAGCCCGTTGACCTATAGCTCACACATAGATAATTTACCGTTACTCTAAAGTACTTACAATAAAAGTTGTAGATTTGAGCGATTGTAATCTAATGTCAAATTATAAAATCTCCAACTTATAAAGTCCAACACAATGAAATCATCAAATGGACAGAACCAACTTGGAATTGGTCGCATATTATGTTAAACCAACCATGACATTGGTAATATATTTAGTTTGCAAATAACAAAGGCCTTTAAAGCAATAATAAAAATTGACTCAAGCTCATTCCACATAAAAAAATAATACATAAATATTAGTTTGTGGATCTCAACAATCAAGATCTGAAATAGGATAATTTAGTATTGCGGCCAAATTGTGATTCCTTACTTATAACGGAGAATCTTAGTAGCTCAGTGGTTGACTACTTTAACTTTTACATAATTGGTGAGGATTATCTCTTTCCTTTTTTCCTATCCCAAATTATATATATATTTTTAAATCATTCAGAAAAAAGAAGAAGAGTACAAGTAGTATATATAACTATCAGTTGTGGATCTCAACTATCAAGATTATGCCGTTGAAGTACACAAATCCAAAAGATAAAATATAATTTTGGCACTCCTCCCAAATTTTGATTCCTTACCCTTTTTAATCATATTTATCATATAATCATTTTATTTTTGCTAGCGCTAAAAAAATCTACTACTTAGTTCTAATCACAATTCAAATTCGAATCGTAATGATATGGGAGCATTATTGTCTAATTAAAGTCTTTCCTATTTTTGGTAATTGTTAAATACAATTAACAGCTAGTAATTAATTAGCGGAGAAACAGTACTCGTCAAATGACGTGGCACCAAATTCCAAAATTGCTTTTCTTCTGTTGAAAGGTCAGTTCAAAATGAAGTCTCAACTTTTATAAGCGGGGAATTTTATATAATTCCAATTTATTTGAATTTCGAGATTCAAATTTTTAAATTTTGATCATAAATTCGGACATAGAAGTTAAGTATGAGTTTTTTACAAAAAATTATATGTTTTGAAAACTATGTAAAAACTACTATAAATCATAATAATTAATAATTTAAAATATTTAAAAGACATAAAAAGCTCTGATCAAAGATAAACTTGATTGACTCTCAAAGTCTCAACAGTGACACATAAATGAGACGAAGGGAGTAGTGAGTACTCTTAACATTCCATTTTAACTATTTTTTCAACTTAAAAAAAAATTATGGCAAAGAAATTATCACTTTAAGAATTCAATAGAAAAGTTGAATTTTTTTCTCAAATCATATTATTAACGAAGTATGCACAATATTTGAGAGAAAAATTAGTCTATTTCTATTAAATAAGGATAATTTACTAAAATGTACTCCCTCTGCCTCAATTTATGTGGGATTTCGAGATTCAGATAAAAAAAAAATTATCGTAATTTTTTTATATATATTTTGAATTGTCAATTTCTCTGACTTATAATACATTTTACGTAGTTTTCAAATATATAAATTTTATTTTAAAAATTGAATATTCTATTCTCAAATTTATGATCAAAATTAAACTATTTGACTCTCAAAATTTGAAGTGTACCACATAAAATGGGACCGAACAATAATAAGGCTCGGTAATTATGACCAAATAGAGGGGGTAGTTTCGTCAACAGGAAAATCGCGAATTTATGTCCTTGGACTCCCTCTGCTCCGCGGTCACATGTACATTTCCCGTGCTGCCGGCCCAAGTTGGGGTGTCAAATAGCGCCGTCCCATACTACTCTTCTCGCCGGTTACAAATATCTCTTTCTCTACTCTGTTTACTACTCTTTACTCACTATACACAACAAATTCTATATTGTTTAGTAGGTTAAATTTTGCTTTTCTCTGAAGAGGAGAGTTCAAATTCATTTCGATTTGCTGCTTTACCCGATCACTTCACCGCATCTTTTTCTGGTATCGTCAATCTTCGTCTACTCTGTTTACTTTACTGTTTTATATGTATGGGAAAGGTAGTGTTGTACATTCGAATTACTGAAGCACCTGAACATTGCATTTTTTGTGAATCGCTGCTTGAGGTTTGTTGATTGCACTTTGCTTTGAAGTTGCTAACTGCGATCTGTGAATGTTCTTCTTGCTGAGATCTTTGCTATTCTGCTTTTTTAATACTTTTTTTTGGGATTGTTTTGTCTTGTAGTTAGTGGTTGTTGTAGTTGATTTTTCTGATCCTGTTGTATAGATCCTTGCGGCGATTTCTTTGCCGGTACAAATGTTATTACGAGGAATTGTTCCGGTAATGATTATTGGAAAAGAATTACTCAAGTTTGATGTCTCTAATCATTGTTTGAATAGTCATTCAAAGTGATTATTGGAAAAGAATTACCCAAGTTTGATGTCGCTGACTTCAAGGAACAAAAATAAGCTAACTATGTCATTTGGGCTTAACTTAGGGTTTGACTCTTAATTAAGGTGTTCTTTGTCTTTTTCCGTTAAATGTTTTTGCAGCATGATTTGAGTAAATAGTTGCCTGATTTGTACATTGGCAACATATACTCTACTTAATTTACTGGCTGAATGATTTTCACTCTAGTGCTACCGATTCAAAGTGAAGTAATGTTGTCCAACCTTCAATGTTGAAGTTCATCTAATAAAAAATTCGATTCTTCATTCAGAAACATTAGATCACTAGTTCACTACGTTGCTTGTTCTTTTTTCCTTCTCAAAGACATTAGATTACTGTGTTCTCTTTCTGTTTTCCGGCTAATGCTACATCATTTACTTGGTAATGTGAGTCCCCATAGTTCATTTGCGGAATATTAGTTATACTAACTGCATGGTTGCCAGGTATTGATCTCGAAAAAAATCAGTATTGTAGTCATAATAAAACACAATCACCTTTTATAGATTTACAAAAGCGATGGGAAATGTGATGCTCAAGGTACTATTAGAAGCAAATTTATATGCTATTACTAAAGGTTTTCACCAATATCTACATTATCAATAAAGAGACATGATAATATGTTATTAATATCTTTTCTATAAAGTGCTAGATCTTGGTAAGTTTTGCATGATGGGACTCAATTCAAGTTCTTATGCTTAGGTCAGGCCCTCCTATTGAAGTCCTTAAGGGCTACAACAAAATGACATTTTGGGTTCTTCGACTATAGGGTGTCTTGAAATTTTAGAGCTTGACCATAATTTCTTGCGGTTCTAGTCCCCAGTGGTAGGCATTTCACAGATTTTTCTAACTATCAACCCTTTTTCTTACAGTTGGACATGTGAGAAATCCCTTGGGGTGATTTTAATAAAAGAGAGTGAATATACATGCGAAGATTCAGAAATATGGACAACTTAGTTTGTCTTTTCTTTTTCTTTAGCTTAGGCACCTTCACCAATCCACTAGGTAACCTTCTACACTAAAGCAGAACGGCTCATTCCAGGTGTTATAGCTGCCAGCTGGTGTTTTGAATCTGGAATCTTCAGGGTTGATATTTCTATGCCTAAACTATTCAACTATCTCATTGGGACAACATAGATGGGTTTTTATTTCAGCTTCAAATCTTGAATAGAAGTCTTAATAGCCGTATTGTCACTAGCATATTGTTCCTCTGTGAAAATTTTCATAGAAGCCTTGTGAGATGATTGAGAGTATCTTTCTACTGGAAACAAAAACTTCAACAGAAGGACAAAGTCTTGATATGCCAATTAATCAAGAGACCTTGGGAAAAAAGAAATAAGTTACTCGAGTGACCAAAAATATGAGAAAGCGTTGTTGTGGTACAAAAGTTAGTTCTGAAATCCCCGGAGTTCAAATATCTGTCTATCATATTGCTTTCTCCTCTTCTATTCCATGAGAAATGATTTCTTAAGTGCATTGCTGACTTGGCTCTTAATAACCCCCTACGCTGCTGGTGTTTCAGAAGCTAATCCCTATATGATGTCTGAGGAAGCTGCTAGAGATCTCATTGCACTACCTGAAGCTGGGAAGAACAATGAAATCTCCGGTAATGGAAGTCTTCCGGTGACTGGGGTTGAGAGCATTGATAAAAATCAGAAAGATAAGGAAAGAGAAAAACATGCCTTACCGGTTGAACCTGCCCTTAATGGTGCTGAGGTGGGAAATTCAGAAGTGGAATACATAGAATCTGAGAATTTGAATGATGTAGAAGATGTTGACACTAGCCTTAAGGTAATGATTCCTGATATAGCTTGATGTTGCATTGTAGTATTTTGCATATCTGTTTACCTTCTTTATATTGGTTACAGAAGTCTCTCCTCAATGTCTTTGCCTCTCCTTTTTCATTTGTAGACACTGTTGACTGGGCTAGACTCCAAGGACTGGGTTTTAGTGTGTGAGGCACTCAATGATGTTCGGCGTCTGTGCCTATTTCACAAAGAAGCAATGGTTGATATGTTGTAAGTATAATTTGTCACCTAGGAAATAACCTGAAAGATGTTTGATCATGATGTTCTAGCTGGTTTAGACATCTTGTTATATGTTTTCCTTTTGTTTTATCTGATCTTACTTATGTCCGCTACTTAAAATGAGCAGGGGAAATGTGATCTCCCTTATTGTGAAATCTTTGAAAAATCCGAGAAGTGCTGTTTGTAAGACTGCTATTATGGCATCAGCTGACATTTTCAAAGCATACTGTGACAGCATAGTTGACTTGATGGATCCACTGGTAACTTTAATTTTTATTCCCATGTGTGACTTGTGAAAGCCTTGGCAATATATTTTCTCATAATTTTACCTTGTCCTTGTGCTCATTACATGACTGTGCCCTTGCTTAGCTTGTACAACTTCTTCTGAAATCTTCACAAGACAAGCGATTTGTATGTGAGGCAGCCGAGAAAGCTCTAATAGCTATGACAACATGGGTTTCTCCATCACTGTTGTTACCCAAGCTGCAACCAAATCTGAAACACAGAAATCCTCGAATCCGAGCAAAAGCTTCAAGCTGCTTTTCTCGAAGTGTACCACGTCTGGTGAGAGTTCCAAGTTCTAAAATCTCTTCCTTACTGACATGCACCCTGACCTGTGAATTTTAGTTACTCTTTTCATTCTGACAATTTAGTCCTGCTATTCATTATTTACCCAGTTTGTTTGTTTATCTGCTGACTAAGATCTTTTCCCTTGGCTATGTTTTATTGACAATATCTTGATACAAAACTCATCTCAAGGAGGAAACACTTCTTGAGAGTGTTTTAATAATTAGTTATATTACTGGTTAAAGGGAATGACTAGGTAACAATTTGTCAGTCGTTTGAATAAGCAATAAATATTGCCAAGGAATTCTTATATGACTTCACCAATATATTTTGTTCACAATGCTAATATTAGCCGCTTTCGTTAGTCAATCCCCTCGTGGTGGTTTGTTTAGTATTTCAGTGATACATATTTGTTCATGTTGAATGAAAACAAGAAAGCTTACATCTTAGTGGACCCTCAACACGGGAACATTTTATCAGACATTTGTGTCTTTTCATGTATGATCATATCACTGAAATATGAAAGAGGAATAAACTCTCTTTTGTTCTTAGTTTTTGTTTTCTAGGTGTTTCCCTAATTTCCTTTTTACTACTAGATGTAGCCTTTACTAACAGAGTTGCATGCTTTGCAGGGAGTAGAGGGAATCAAAGCATATGGAATTGAAAACTTGATCCAAATAGCTGCATCCCAGCTCAGTGACCAGCTTCCTAAGTCAAGGGAGGCCGCTCGTACACTGCTGTTAGAACTTCAAAATATCTATGAAAAAGCACTCAATGTTACCCCACCAGCAGTGAGTGAAGACCCCGAAGCAATTTCCTGGGAGCATTTCTGTCAATCAAAGCTCTCGCCTTTGAGTGCTCAAGCAGTTCTTCGTGTAACCAATCTCACTAGGGAGGGTATTGTTTTAGGTTCATAGTATTTGTGCAAGCGATGAGCTATAGTTCGCCTTTGTCCTTCCCCATTTTTTGGTTTGGTTTCTTATACCTGTATATACCATGAAAGGTTTGAGGTGTTTGCGAGGCAGTTAGACCATATATAGAGCTATAGATTTTATAGTGTCTTGAAATATGGTTTAGATTACATTTGCATTGTACTTAAAAGTCATTCATGAATGCTTGCTTTGCAGTATACATGTAATTGTGCTCGTTCATTGTTTCCCGTGGTATGTTAATGGTTGAAAAGCAAATTCCATTATTGTGAAAGTCAAGGGAAGTTGTTCATAATGACGAAATTGACATTGTTTGCCATGATATGTTAGTTCTCCTGTTAAATCTGTACACTTCCTAGTTCCTTCTAATGATTGTCTGGTGATCTCTTATCCATCATCTTGTGTTGAATCATCCCTCTGATAGATTTAACGATTTTCTTTGTTCACGTTTTCCAGGTGTTTTAATTTCATCATGTATATAAAGCTATACTTGTGAACTTTCTATCCCCTATGAAAAGGGAAGTCCTGTTTGAACAAACGTGATAGATTGGTAACACTTCAACTATGCTGAGACTTAAACGGCAAATGTTTGGAACCAATGCTTAAAATAGTCCATCAAGCAAGCGCCATATTTAGTCATGACAGCAACTCTAATTGGCCAAGTGCGTCACACTAAATACAAAAAATAATTGGAAGATAAACGTTTGGACTTCGTCTTGTCTGTACCTTGATCAGCACATGTTACGGGTCAACTACCTATGCCGTCCGAAATTCTTTTAGGTGATAGGTCTAATATATGTATTTTATATTAAAGTTCATCTCAATCCTTAAAAAAATAATCATTTAGTAATTGCAATGTGCAAGTAATCCCTCATCTTCATTCTTCATTTCAGCCTTAGATCATGTGTTTTCCCAAAGGATTTTACTTATAATGAAGAACCATGAACTGAGCACTGCCACGCGGGTTATAATCCTGGCAATGGTGATATCAATGATATTGCTACTTGTTTTAGTCGTAGTTCTTTTCCTGATTCATATCTGTGTAGTATTGAGAGAGTTCAATAGGAGAACCAACAACGTTAATATGGCGGAGAGAGGTAGCACCAGCATGTCCAGGGAGGATATGGAAAAGCTTCCTTGTTTTGTTTTTCAAGCCAAAGGGAAGGAAATTAGTAGTCCAATGGACTGTGCAATTTGTTTGGACAATTTCAAGGTGGGTGATAAGTGCAGGATTTTGCCTCAATGTAACCACAGTTTTCATGCTGAATGCATAGATTTGTGGCTCTTGAAGTCCACCTTTTGTCCAATTTGCAGAGCTAGCGCTGGTACTCCGAGGGGCTGTTCCGTATCCGCAGGAGAAAGCAGCGGATACAATGAAAGTGATAGGAATGTTGCAGCAAATATGCACAATGAGCAGTTCAATGGAACAGTTTCTGGGGATGATGGTCAAACGAGACGAGAATTGAGTTGAGAGAGGGCCAAGAAATTGATAATTCTAATTAGTTGATAGCGACTATCAGGGTATATAGACTCATATTTATTCTTGATTTACCCAAAGAACGTCATTTCCACGCACCAGATGTTCAGTCCTGGACTTGCAGGGACTCAGGGATTCAATTGGTGCTTAGCTAAGAATTTACTACCAGAATTGAAACAAATTTTCTGTTATTGCTGATAGTTTTTTAATGAAAAATTATGGTGTGTAGATAGTAATGTTTATATATTCAGATAAATTACACAATTATATTGTACTAACTTGTGAGCTATATTCATTGTCGCTATTGTTCTTTCTTCGGTATGTTGTGTATTACTCTCCTTTATGCATCATTGTTGTTACTGCTTTCATTTCTGTATTCCCTTTTTTGAACTACTTTGCTATGCTTTCTAAGTCGAGAGTCTATCAGAGACAACCTTCTATCTCTACGAGATAGGGGTAAAGTTTGTGTACACTCTACCCTCTCCAGATCTCACTTGTGAGATTACATTGATATGTTGTTATCGTTTCTTATATTGTCACCAGTTCCCTTATAAACTAAGGTACTTAATCTAAAAAAAAAACACAGGTATTCATTTAAGAATAGAAGAATTATTAAATGTTACTAAGACCCCTCCGTTCACTTTTACTTGTCATTTTCGCTTCACGAGAGTCAATGTGACTAATTCTTGAAGCTAATGAAATTGAATTAGATTAATTAAATATTTAAATTTAAAATTTAGATGTTCGAAAACTATACGAAAAACACAAGAAGTTGCAATCCTTATCATATTTATATGGTGAAAAAAAAATACAATCTTAAAATGTTGGTCAAAGTTTATGCGCTTTGAGTCTCGAGAAGCAAAATGTGACAAGTAAAAGTAAATGAAAGAAGTAGTGTTTTTAAATCTATTATAGCAAGTTTTCTACCTTAAAAATAACTTGATTGTCTAAATATTTGTGAGTGCATAAAAGTTACTTAAAACTCTTGAACATATATTATATGGCTTGACACCTCTCTCTGGCCACTAGTTATTGGTTTCTTTTCTCGAATACAAAAAAGAAAAGTAATAGAGCAAAAATCAAAGTGACTAACATAGTACAATCTGCTACAAACCTCCTTATATTTTCATCATACGTATAAGCTCACGTTGGCCGGCGTTCGATGAGTGCTAGTTTGGTTTAAACCAAGAATATTCTTTTCTTTGTAAGTTGTAACTAAACAGCTACACATCAAAATCCCACCTCGTTTACCTTTCATGTACAACTTATATAGCTTTAACTCCATATTTAACACTGCCTTTCTTGCTTGCTGACATAATGCAGCAGTTTGGAACTATTAAAATCCTGTTTCTTTGAACAATGTTATCTTTAAGTTGTTAGAGAAAACACATGATTTGATTACCTAGTTATATTATGTCTCAACATGCCCCGCTCACGAGTGACCTGATTCTTTTTTATGGGCCAAACACGTAAAAATACCTCTTACTTTTTCATGGTTCAAAAACGTGAAAATATCTCTTGTTTTTTTCGGGTGACAATGCGAGTTGAACCCAGGACCTCTTGGCTGACATGATATCATATCGCATTGTATCACCACCTCATCTAAAAGCTCACACAACTTTCTCCGTGTTTTGTAAAACGGGCAGATAGAAGAATTTCTAATGGGGATTTACACAAGGGACAGGAATAAACATCTAAATGCCATTACTGCTATCTGCATTTTCAACTTAATCAACACATTATGCCTTGCATTTTCACAGCCTTCTGCTGCTGAATGCATCCTTCAACTTGGAAAGTTCTCAGCGGTGGATAACGTGGGTGATGAAGGTGGTAACTGGGGTAATTTTTTGAATAATGAAACCTGTGAAGGACCGTTTCAAGACTACCTCTATGCAATGGGAATCGGAGCAAATGAAACAGGACAAATGTACCTGAATTCGACTCAGCAAACAAACTGCTTGACTAAGATGAATGATCAAGTAAATGAAATTGATGTTTTTAGCTGTGGAATTGAAAAGCTAACAAAAACTGGTGGCAGCTGCTCAGATTTCTCTGTTGATGATGTTAACATGAAGTTAGGAGACAAACTAAGAAAGTTGAGTTATAACTGTCAATTTCAGGACATTGTTTATGACAAAAGAGGTCATTTGTGCGAGTCTTGTGTAAATAGCTGGAAAGATATAAAGGAAATGAACTCGGAAAATGACAAATACATGGAGGTTAAATCAGATATATGTAGGTTTGCGGTCTTGATATCACTAACAAGTACTAGAATTACAGATCGATTGTGGCTCAGAAAGCTTTTCAATTGTCTTTCAAATCAACAGCAACCTGTGAACTCTGCACATACCGAAGAAAAAGAGCAAGAAGAAGAAGAGCAGTCAGAGCTGACAGAAAAACACAAGCTTAGACCAGGTAATCCGACTTGCAGAATTCTGTTTTCGTCATTAGAAGATGGATTACTTCAAGTTTAATGTGTTAGTTGAACTTGAAACAGGTTTATCGGTTCTAATTGGAGGAATCTTAGCAGTCCTGATAATAGTATTTATCTCCATTTGGACTTTCATACGTAGGAGGGCTAATGTAGATGCGTCTGAGAAGAAATTTGGTAATGTTCTTGCAACTCTAGATATTCTTTCAGTGTTTAACTTCTATATACTGACAGTATAAGAACTTCTTACACTATCAGATTGATCACTCAAAAGATAGTCGCCACCTCTTTTTCATTTTTGCAACTCTTGAACATGTTGCATATAACAGACTGAAAAGGATGATAATTTAATTGACAATTACAGGTCTGGCAATGCCAAAAGATTCTAGTTTGGAAGTCTCCATTGAGGAGGTCTACTCTGCTACGAACAACCTAAATGAATCAAACTTCATTGGTGAGGGGACAGCAGGTTAGCACGTATTAACTTTGTTCTCCATTTATCGGACCAGATTTTTACTGTTGAATTTTTGACATTTTTCACTGATCACATTCTGATAGGAAGGGTGTATAGAGGCATTCTCTCTAACTATCAGGAGGTTGCAATAAAGCACATAATCCATGAAGAATGTATTGAAACATTCCTCAGGGAAGTCAGAAGCCTAACTAATGTCCGACATCCAAACCTGGTAGCCTTGCTTGGCTATAGCAAGAACGCAAAGGAATGTTTCCTCATTTATGAAATTTGTCCCAATGGCAATCTCTCTCAGTGGCTCTTTGGTATGTACAATTCTCTCTGCTTGAAATGTCAACTTTTTCGATTGCTTATGCCTTCCCTCGACTATTCCACCTAGCAGCTCCTATCTTCCACCAGCACAAGTATCATATAACTCTATTCAGCAAGGATTAAGTAGACAGAAATAAATCACCTAGCGTTTTTTGTCTTTGCTAGGATTTGAACACTAGGCCACACCATTGAGTGCTATTGAAAGAGCTATTTGATTTCCTTTGTTTCCTTATGCCTTCCCTCTATTGTGTAATGCTGAATGATGAGATTAGCTTTGTGGAAACAGCAAATGATAGAGTACTATCCTGGACCCAAAGGCTTGAGATTTCCATTGATAGCGCTAAGGGACTCTTGTTTCTTCACACCTACCATGACGGAAGTATAATCCACCGTGACATAAAGGTAGAAAATGATCAGCGATTTACCTCAAAGGTCTGTTCTTTGGACATTCTTGAATATCAAACTAAATCACTTGCTCACCTTAATTCCACAGCCTACAAACATACTCCTAGGAAAGAATTTTGAAGCTAAGCTTTCTGATTTCGGATTGTCCAAGGTGATAGACATTGATGAATCCTACATGATCTCAGAAGTAAGAGGCACCTATGGTTATGTAGATCCTGAATATGAAACGAATCATCGTGTAAATTCAGCAGGTGATGTCTACAGTTTCGGAATAGTACTTCTGCAAATCCTCTCTGGAAGGAAAGTTATCAATATGAACATGGAGCAACCAACACGGTTGGACAAAATTGTAAACAACTGTCCCTTTTCACGAATCTATCATTTAATACTCGTAGAAGATTATACGAATGTTGATAAATACCTGTCATTTCAGGCGAAATTGCTGATTAGGGAAAGAAGGGCAATGGAATTTGTTGATCCAAAACTTCATGGAGATTACTCAACAGAGGCTTTCCAGCTCACACTGGAGCTAGCTTTTTCTTGCATTGCACCAAAGCAACAAAGACCCTCCATTGGGAAAGTTGTTGACAAGCTGGAGGAGGCCTTAGATATAACAAGAAGGGCAAAAGCTTCAACACCTCACTCTACACCAGTGTAGTCTTCAACTTCTTTCCAAGAATTAATAACTCTAGGAACAACATACAACAATAGTTGAAAATGTTACCTAATCTATCTCATCATAGACTGATAGACAGTTCATTGAACAAGATACATACTGTAACATTAACATATCAGAGACCAACTCTTTGTATGGTTAGATATATACCAATTCATTACATTCCCACAAAATGCAAAAACAAGATCCTATTTTGCATCAGAGCTACATAAATACAAGGTCTCACACAAACAAGGTTGCATATTGTATCAGATCAAAAAAAGCTGCTAATAAACAATAACGCAAAAACAAGATAGCCTTTTAAGGGGAGTTGTCCAATAAAACTAGTTACATAAAACAGATTTGACAATCTAATATTTACCTTTGACACTGCACAAATTTTTAGGTACAATCAACTAGGAAAGAAGGTTGATTGAAAAAGGAATGTTGTAATCAAAATTGATTGTCAAAAGGCCTATTGCTCCTGAAATTTACAAAAAGATAAAAAAAAAAATGGGTACTAGCTTTGTCATTACTCACTAGTACCTTTCAGTAATGCAGGGTGTTCTAACTAATTAATATAATGTCGCCTTCATTCTGCAGAAAAATCAGGCTCATCTGGCTTAAACAACTTGGGCATTTTTAAGCTGGAAGAAGAATCGGCCATCTGAATCTTCTGTTCTATTCCTCTTCTCGTATTAGCAGCAAATCTTTTGGCCAAAATTGTAGCTCCAAGTTGTTGGGAACCACGAGCACCACTGTCTACTAATGGTTGCTCAGGACCAGCATCTTCGAAACTTTGCTCATTGTAGTCACCCTCACCGTCAGGATCTTGCATATAATAATAGCTCTCTTGTAGAGCCAACTCGGCTTCCATCTTTTTCTTCCTATACCTTCTCCATGCAGCCTGTATAAAGCAAGCACCCCATGTTCTCCACTGATGAGAATAGTACCTAAATGCATGTTGTAGCTTCATGCTGTGAAGACGTTTAAATTGAACTGCAAAAAATTTCAGGTCTTCAGCTCGAAGTGCAAATGCTTCAACTTCAGAAAGTGTTCTCACAGTTCGAGTTGAAGAAGGCAACTGCGTTGAGTTAGGCAGTAAGGCCCAAGTCAGCAATTCTTCACCACAGAAGTCATTAGGTCCAAGGGTGATCGAATTGAAGAATCCAGATCTTCCCCCATTTGTCGTGGAGCTCTCTAGTTGTCCCCTGATGATAAAGAGCATCTCATTCACTGGATCACCTTCTAGAACAACATAGGTTCCCATAATGCTCAGGGACGAGACTAGACGTTCACATATTGCATCAAGCAGCTGGTCATCCATTTGCGCAAAAAATGGAACCTGCGCAGTCAGGAGATTTTGGGATCTCTAAAGCTTAGCAAACAAAAGTGGATGGCTTAGGCATTTACACAGTAAAAATACAAGTTCAAATATGTACAAACAAACAAACAACAACATACCCAGTGTATTCCCACAGCGTGGGGTCTGGGGAGGGTAGAGTGTACGCAGTCCATACCACTACCTCAGAGGTGAGGTAGAGAGGCTGTTTCCGATAGACCCCCGGCTCAAGACAAAACAGTCTAAAAATAGGCTAAAAAAACGTAACAATAATACAGGATAAAAATACAAATAAAAGCACAAGATAAAACTACAAGAGACGATACGAAGTAATATGTAGTAACAAACAACAGACAGAAACAGAGCACTGCCACAAAATACTACCACGAGGAATCCAAGAACAAGAAACTATAAGCGTAACACTACGATTACTAGTCGGGACAATAAGGAAAAACACTCCTACCTACTAGCCTACACACACTTCTACCTACTACTCTTCTACCCTAATCCGCGTCCTCCACACCTTCCTATCTAGGGTCATGTCCTCGGTAAGCTGCAACTGCACCATGTCCTGTCGAATCACCTCTCCCCAATACTTTTTCGGTCTACCTCGTCCTCTCCTGTAACCATCCATCGCCAACCTCTCACACCTCCGCACTGGAGCATCCGTGGCTGATGCAAATACAAAATGTAAAGCGCATCACAAGTCAAAGCTTAAATTGATGAATTCTCTAATACAACTTATTCATTTCTTTTGCTCAAATCTTTCATTTTGTTCAACTTGTGGCCAAATATTTCTGTCTGCAGCTCTTTTCCTTTATGTTTGCCTCCTGAAAGTATTTCAATTCCAAGAGAAGTGAAATACTGCAAACACTATATATTACATCTTCAGGCCATGCCATATATCTAAAGATCACAATGACAAGGGCAACTTTGGTAGGAAATACGTCTATCATCAGACAGAGAGCCGTCGCAAATGATCTATGAACAATGATTGTTTCTCGTTCCAGATCTTAACAACGTAAATTAAATCATGAAATGTGCAAATATTTTATTAAGATATGCGAAAGACGGTATGTACCATTTATATCAGCTATACCAATTTAGGAACAAAGGATTTCCTGGAACCAGTGGACAGAGTTTCTGCTTGAGACACTTCCAACCCATCAAGACTCAAGAAGAAAAGAATGCAGCATACATCAATATGTCATGATAGTCCAATATATAATGCACGAGCCAAGCAAAACAATGATATATGTAGTTCCAGAAAGACATACTCGTCGAACAAGATTAAGGCATAGGTGTCTTTGGATTTGACGACGAAGATCCAAAGGCAAAGATTGCAAGATCTCTTCTTCATTAACTCCTCTTGTTGCGAGCCATTTACATTGATCAAAACGGCGAACACGTTCTTGCAAGTCTTCAGGCAACTGGCGGTGCCTCATCCATTCTTCTACATCTCTTTTTCTAATTCTCCATTCCTCAATTTTTACGGTCATAGATTGCAGATAAGTCTGGAAAGGGCAGAAACTCAGAAGTATATCAAGGACAAAGCATGCCCTATACTAGAATGAAACAAATGAAAAATGATAGCTCAAATTTTTAAAAAACCTTACCAATCACTGACTAACCTAAGCATAATTTGAAAGCAGTATCCAACTCAATCCAGAAGTAATGTTTATTAATGATTATACTATTAATCCCGATGGACCTAAGTTGCTTATAATTTGAGAATTTTAGAGAACATATCTAGAGTAATGGCACATAGCAGGCATATTAACTTGAAAAATGAAATTGGAGCTCTTAAAGGTTTCTGATTACTCTTGAAAGAACTAATCCAACTCTGTAAGACATTTAGCTGGTAATTAACACAAAATTATGTAAATCAACTATCACAAGTTAACAGTGTCTTATCAACAGTGTTATCATGCTTAACATTGTTCTAGAGGTGAATAATTATAACAACTTGGAGGTGTCTGACATAACATGTATAGGTAATCATTCATGTATATAAACCATGATGAAATTACTCTGGGTAACTGCACTAAGTGATAAAAGTGATCTATACTGACAAATATTATCCTCAAAAATCTTACCTGCATGTTTCCAATTAGCTGTGCAAAGAGAACTAAACCGATGATGCTTAATAAAATGCTGAATAAGGTTTCGCCAATATATGTGCTAGTATTCAAATTCTGCCCATATGAACTGCAAGACAACATTTGTAAAGACAAAAATAAGATTTTCTACCTGAAAAAAGATCCGAAGAAATTGATGGTATCCTAAGCAACAAAGGAGACAAGAATTCATTTTCATTAAATCATTTATGTAATCCAAAACGACTAAAATTTTCATTGTGACATTTTATGTAATAGTCATACATGATCCAAGACAAAGTCTTCAGAGGATCACTATGAGGTAGCAGGAAACGTACTTTATCACTAACAATGATTAACAGCAGTGGAAGTGTTTGCCAAAAATTAAGTAGCCGAGATAGACAATGGTGAACATTTATGAAATCCTAGTCCAATTCTTAGCTGCCTAAAGAATTAACCAAACATAAGAGACTGGGTACCAAACAGACAGTGTGACTTGCATATTCAGGATGCAGACCTAAACGCAAAGAGTCCTTTAAAAGCCAGACTAGATTACATAAAATCTATCAGTTTGTATAAACTGTACCTGAAAGCAGCTAAAGTGAAATAATATACTTCCTCGGTTCCATTTCATATGACATTTTTCCCAATTTTCATTTCAAGAAGATTGACACCTTTCAATATATGGAACGCCTTCAATTCTGATGCTCCAATATTACCCTTAATTAATCTCTTTTATTATAGGAATGACATGGCATTAAGACCAAAAGATCTGAAGATTTCTTTTGGTATGTCACCTTTATTTAGCGTACGCGTAAATAGTATTTCTTTCGCTCTTAAATTACTTCTTGACTAGTCAAATACTGTCATATAAATAACAAAAATGAAGGAGTATATCAGAAGACGAATGTCTCTACAGTTACAGTCACGAGTGGAAATTACTTTGAGACGCCACTTCATTATAATATGCAAAACTGAGAAGGAATGAAGGGACTGAAGAAGAAGAAGAGTAAATCTGCAGTTCAAGAAATCAAACCTCAAATTTCTTAGACCCCACCAAAGACAGTATAAATATTTCTCCATGAATGTTGATGAAGCCACTTCATTAGTAAAGGCATCAGCGAAAATTCCAAACTTAAAACCAGAATCTTCATCATTTATAGCATCACATTTTGCAAGCACTTGCGTGCTGTTTCGCCAGTAATCACGTACATAATTATCCTCATCATTGCTACAGTCTAAAAATTCAAGCAGACAGGGTGGAACTGCATCACGCTCCTTCTTACATTCATTTGACCAGCAAGAGAACTGCCTTCCTATAGATGCCACGTACCAGGAAGCTCCCACCACCTGCAGACAAAGAAGAAAAGGCACAATTCTCAAATCAGGTGATTTCTGTCTGTGTCTTGGACATCAATTCCAGCAAATATCTTGCGTTGGAATAGGTATATTATTACGAAATGTAAGGGAATGAGAATGAGTGTTTACATGACTCGCTATCATGAAAAGAAGGAGATTGTAAGCTGCTCCTGCCCAGGCTGTTTTAGCAATAAAACCCGTAGTTTTGATAATCTGCTGATTTAACGGGAAAATAACGAATAACCTTGGCACATATTGGATGAGAACGATAAGGGCAAGAGTACTTTTGGAATGACCAGATCCATTTCTTTTAGCCGCGGGGATTACATACCGAATGACAATCTGCAAGTGACAAAGGTGATGACAAGAAGAATATTAAAACTTGAAAGAAAGCTATATATGTGTTACAATTTACACTGCACATATATGTGATTACAATTAAAGCTAAATTCAAATTTTAAACAAATTTTGATGATCATTTCATTTCCCACACAAACTAACTTTTTTAACTATTGATTTAACAATCAGCATTATATATGATATATAAAGTAAACTACTAACTTGAGGCAGGGGAAGAGCGGCTGTAAAATCAACGATGAAATCAGTTTTGAGATATTGAATAGCGATTTCACGGGCGTCCATGACAAGCTCACCCCGGCCAAAAACTCTGGAGCTAGGAGCGACAAAAGCGGTGCGGAACTTCATGATAATGTGAAGGAAGTAAAAGACATCATTGAGAGAACGAAAGACGGTAATGGAACTAGCGGCTTCATCATCAGTGGACATACAAGCATTTTCGCTGACGAAAGGGACGTAAAAGTAAAGAGGATCGATAAAAAGAGATATGAGACAGGTGAGGAGGAAGACATAGTTCCAGCGATTGACAATGTCGCTGTTTGGATCGAGAATTTGGAGTTTCCATAGAGCTTCGTTTTGTTCAGCGGAAGATGATTTATTCTTCCATGATTGCTGGAAATGGCGGAGGTGAGACGCTGGTTTTGCAAATATTCTAGTCATCTTCCATGGCGGAGTCCGATATCATAATCGGATTCCGGAAGACAATCTCTCTGTCAAACAACACACAATATAATTATCAAATATATCATTAATGTAGAAAAAGTGGATAAGGAAAAAACGCAAGAATGAATGAATTCCATGAGTGACTGATGATTGAACGTCCCTTTGTTCACCGCCGTTCAAATTTATGTGAGGAAATCCTGCTACTTCGGAACTTTGTATCCGTTTCCCCAAATTTTCTGCTTCTATCAACAACACATGTCAATGTTTAAAGTTTAATGGAGTAATTTATATAACATCCTAATTATGGTTAGGCTTAATAAATACTTATCCATATACTCCAAATAAAATATCCAATAGAGACAATGAAAAATAATTAAATCTTAATTATTACTCCTCCATTTCTAAATACTTATCACAATTTTTATTTACACGTCCCTTAACACTCTGTTTGGATTGTTGTTATGTATTGTTTCATAATGTATTGTATTATATTATATCGTATTGTATTGTTTTAATGAATACAACATTTAGATAGATTGTATTATTTCTCCTCGAGTCGTCGTTATACAATCTCACACATCAATAATTTGAAGGATAAACCTACTAAAAAAAGTAACATACATGGTAGGGATACTATAAAAAAGTAGGATAAAAGATAAAATATGACTATTAAATAATAAGTAAAGGTAAAATGAGAAAAAAAATATAAGGTAATAATGCAATCCCACCAAATCGGTGGTTACATAAAATGGAGTTTTCATTGGTTACCTAACCATGGAATCAAACCATACCATACATTGTGTTTTAAATAACAATCAAAACAACATGGTATTGGTAGTAACGATACAATATAATACCATGGGTAATAACCATCTAAACAAAGTGTAAAAAAGACATTAACTAGAGTGCAATTTAACTGAAATAGAGAAATGATATATGTCTAAAATATAGAGAATGAAAACTTAGAGAGGAGCCCCATCCAAATTTGTTTGTCCATGGAAGAAGGCGGGAAATTAGGGAGAGGGGATTGGTACGCTGAAATGGGCTTACTAGTGCGAGCACGAAATGGGCCAGGCCCCATTTGGATTCCTTTTCCTTTAACTTTTCTTTTGGGTCATCTTTTGTGGAAAATTTTCTGATATAAAATCTAAGAAAATGTGTGTAAAATCTGTATTATTCTTTCAATATATGTGGCCAGTTACGGTTTCATCCAGTATCATATAATTTACCTATAACTTACATACAAATTGCATATAATTTGGTGAAGGACCACATAAGATTAAATTGAAAATCTTAAATTAAAACATCGAAGTTGAAAACACGTACTGAGTGTTAAAATCTGGAATCCATTGAAGTATCGGCTTCGAAATATATTGGGTATTGAAAACATATATAAAGAAAAATGCCTATAAATTTAATAATATAGGACCCTATTTTGTTATGTTGTGTACTTTTCACATCTTTTATAAAAATAAAAAAAAGGGAAGGGAGGTCAAATTTACCTCTGTAATTTAAAATTTTATTTATATTTATCTTCTTATTTAAGTTTTTGAATAAATTACCTCGTTAACAGCTTTTGGATTAATTATTGGGGTAAATCTATATCTATCTATATCTATATCTATATCTATACTATATTAAAAGTGTGAAGGACTGTGATTTGAATTTTTTGCCCTTCATTAAAAAACTCTGCTTTAGACAAAATCGTATTTTCACTATTTTTCTCAAATAATTATCATTTAATTATTATCCTAATATTTAGGACTTTAAAATTAATTAATGTTTTTATTTGATTTAGGTAAGAAATCACAATATTTAACACTTCTAAATTAATTAGAATAAATATTTAACACTTCTAAATCAATTAGAATTTTACCTTATATAAAATATTAATACATGAAAAGAAGTCTAAATATATATATGTCTGCTATAATTTATTGTTCTTCGTATGTTTGTGCTTGAATGGAACTACGGGTACGTGATAAAAAATTTAGTACTTTATTTTTGTCGTTAATTCTCAAGATACTAAATTGTAAAAATTTCTCCAGAGCACTTAATGTTGGTGTTCCGTGGATCATGTTCCAACAGCCTGATGCTCCCCAACCCACGGTAAATTTTTCTCTATTTTACCGTGCTAACATAGTTAATATACAAAGCCTATACACGAATTATATAAGCTATTATTTTTTAGAACGGACCCAAAAGAATATATATTTGAGGTGTCGTTTCCATAGTGTATTGATTTAGGGATTTAGTAATAAAGTCATACTTTGTTTTCAGATAAATACATTCAATGATATTATCGTGATAAGTTTTTACACCCAATAGCCCAAAGAAGTGGACTGAAAATTGGACTCGATGGTAAGTATTCTTATAGATTGTGTAGATCTGATTATTTTTAATTGTGCAATATAATTAATAAGTTATATCATTACTTTAGCATTCACGATTGACTGTGTTTCTTTTATTTATTTAAATTATGAACATTCAAGAATTAGGGTGGCAAGGATCCTTTAAGAACAGTCGAGGACCTTGCTTATTCTGTTGCACAATTTTTTCAAACTGGTGGAACATTCCAAAACTATTTTATGGTCACCCTTGGTTCTTAATCTATTTCATAATAATATTTAGTTTATGTTTGCTCAATAAGATCTTAAAGCTTGACCAAATAGACTATTAGTATGATGAATCCGATTGTTTAGAGGGTGTAATTTATGTTATATTTATTATATACATTTGTTCGTAGTGTTTGTTATTAAATAAGGTACACCTTTTGATCACGCGCAAATCGCGTACACTAAACTAGTCTATCTATCTATATTATATTAAAAGTGTGAAGCAGCTTATAATGTGATTTGAACTTTTTGCCCTTCATTAAAAGAGTTCGCAATAGAAAAAATCGTCTTTTTACTATTTTATTCAAATTATTATAATATTAATTATAAAAATATGGATTTAGTTAATTTATCTTTAAAATAACTTTATAATTAGAATTCCTTTAACTAATGGTCTTCCTAAATATTTGAGAAGTAAACTACCGTTTAACTTCTTTTTTTAATTATGAATTTTAAATATGAATTTGGTTAATTTAGCTTTATGAATCACTTTATAATTAGAATTTCTTTAACTAATTGATTAATATTACTTAGTTAGTAAATAACCTATTTAGGTTAGAAAAACACATCTATAAAGCACATAATAATAACATAACTTGCGGCTAACCTTATACCCATAGTTACCGCCCTCAAATAAGGTTCAAAAATTTCACAATTCTAGCAGTCCTATGTAAGACATCAATGTAACTCAATGATTGTTGGTTATCTCGAAAGAAAGTAGTTGTGATGTTGATTCTCAGCTTGATCTTTCAATCCAGATTATGATATTTGATGCTTTAATTTATAAATTTGACTAATATAATCTTTGATTTTTTACTGTATTTAGTGTGAGTTGTGCGATCTGTTGTATGCTATATATAGAGTTTGAGAAGAAGGACGAGTATGGTCGAAAACAGAAGTTTGTTGGAGTTGAGAAGGCTTTGGCAAGAGTTTAGTCTATGGTACAATATTATCCAGAGGCAAGAGAACGTATACGAGGCTGGTTGCAAAGTTTGAAAGTTCTAAGGTGAGTTCTTCTGATAAAAGAATTTAGAATCTAACTTCATACAAGTCACCTCTTGTAATAATGCAAGGAACTGATATATTGCGATCTCTTTGTTTCCATGAAAAATATGGTAGATCTCTTGCACGTACGTAAACCCACTTTCGACGAGGAGCCTACACCTCTATCCTATGTATGCTGAGTCCAGTCCTCCGTGCTTGTAGATCTAGAGGTGAAAAACAAGAATCACTAGGTTTCTTACAGTAGATTAACCTAAAGCTAATGTTTTTGTAGATCACTTGTGCATGGATTCTGTCCATAACTTGTCCACCTTAATATTGTTATTTTTTATGAAAGCTTGTGACCAATCAACTAATAGACTTTTGTTTGTTTTTGCAGCTGGATGATGGAGGGAGCAGTAAAATAGGTCATCATCACCAGTTTAGGTTTTCAATATACGAGCAAAGGCTCTCCAATTGTTTGTCGATATTATACCTTTTTAATCACACGAAAATGTACTGAATGTAGTCATCTCATCTGGGGAGAGAAAGGAGGAGGTCTTTTTCTTTCACGGACTTTTTCAAGGAATCAATGGTTTGCGCCATCGCAAGCTCTCGTCCATGCCGATGGTATTGGTCACCTAACTAACAAGCAGAACTTTAGTTGGTGTTGCTTTAATGTCGGGAATATGCATAGCCCAAGCTGACCGGTACAAAAGAAAGAAGAACCAAACTAGAGCAAAAAGGAAGAAAAATTAGGCGTAAAAGGAATAAAGAAAAGAAAAGAAGGAAAGGAAAAATATTGTAGAAATTTACATAATTTTTTCCATATTTAAATTAAAAAGTCCTACATATTTAAAGCTTCTATATCATTAGAATTTTACCATTGATAGTCACATATTTTGTTGTCCATAAAAAATATTGATCATATTGAATTTAGTTATTTTGTTGATATAACAACTTTTATCTTATTAGTTATTATTTAAACAAAGGGTATATTTATTTTAGCATTAATTTTTGTTATTTTACAATAATTGTTTTTATATTTATTTTATTATTAATTTAGAAGGATTTTATAATGTGATTTGAGTTTTTTGCCTTTAATTAAAAAACTTTATAATAGACAAAATTGTCTTTTAGTATTTCTCTAAAATTATTGTTTAATTATTTTAATAAAAATAAAATTTCACATGACAAAAAAGGAAAAAAGAAGAACAAATAGGTTAATAGTCAAAAAAATTATTGTAGGTTAAAACAAGGGAAAAAAAGAAAAAAGAAAAACAAGTAAGTTAGTAGTTAAAAAGGATTTAATAAAAAAGGAAAACGAAGAAAAGTAAAAAATTATTCGTACTAATAAACCTTAAAAACAAGGGGAAGAAAGATTTAATGGGAAAATAACTAGAAAACGTATTAATACTAAACTTTTAATATTAGAAAATATTCATATGATTTTAGCTTATTTGAGACTCTTTTTATTTTAATATTAGTACATAATTTAAAGAAGAAAATAAAAATTTCTCATATTTAGGTAACTCTTTTTTGAAGGAAAGGTTTTGGACTTCTATAAATTGAAATCATTCTTTTCTGTAATAATACAATAACATTCACATGTAGT
The DNA here is from genome assembly GCA_003996215.1 of Jaltomata sinuosa. Taxonomy (NCBI): domain Eukaryota; kingdom Viridiplantae; phylum Streptophyta; class Magnoliopsida; order Solanales; family Solanaceae; genus Jaltomata; species Jaltomata sinuosa. The sequence continues at coordinate 285,593 of QJPP01004564.1, read as the reverse complement.
CCCCGAACGAAGTATTATTTAGGGAAAAATTATTTTTCTAATAATTTTTTTATATCATTCATATGTAGGTCAATTGACCAAATCAATTTAATATATTATGAGTCCTTTTTATATTTTATCTTTGTTATTGTCGTTTAAGTTTTTTTTTTTTTGGTTAGCTTCTATACTTTCTTTTACATGTTTGACGTGTGAAAGTTGTTTAAGATTATTTGAATTTAGTTAATGATATATCAATTAATTTTATAGAGTTTTGATTTTGCACTTGCTTTTTTTTCTTACTTAAGCACGTTTTCGTGCATTCAAAATAATTTCAAGTACTTATTCTAAAATGTTAACTATCAATAAATTCATTTTCATTTGTTATTAGATCATAATCATCGTTGTCAACTTATTCGGGTTAAGAATTGAAAAGAGTTCTAGTGCACTGATTGTTGAATTAAATTGCTATTTTTAATCATTTATTCTTCTTTTATACATTTCATATTGATTGACGGCTTGATATAATGCACACGTGCAACACACGTACACTAAACTAGTTCTATATTAAAAGTGTGAAGGACCTTATAATGTGATTTGAACTTTTTGCCCTTCATTAAAAGTCTTTTTTCTTTAGAGAAAATCGTCTTTTTACTATTTTTCTCAAATAAAATTATAATTACACATAAACACTAATATATATTAAAATATTAATAATAATTATATTCCAAAAAGAAAAAACCTTTCATAAAGTTCCCCAAGAAAAAAACCGCACGTTTTTTTTTAATTTTGATTTTTAAAAAAAAAAAACCATTCCAAAGTTCCCTAAAAAAAAACTTAAAACTGTCCTATACTAATAAACCAATAAAAACGTTCTTTTTTTTACTTTGGTAGACTTTTTATTTTTTGAAAAATTTTCCTTATAAATCAAAAGGTCAGTTTTTTTTGTTTAAACTTAGATGTCTATTAATTCTTACAGAAATTTTATTTAACTTTATGAATCACTATAAAATTAGGATTTTTTTAACTAATTAATTTGGATTTAAATTTTATAGAATTTTGTGTAAAGGAAGTAACAGATTATTATTGTTCCATTTACTTAGAATTGTGTAGGCTGGATATGAAAAAATTCTTGGTAAAAAACGCTATCTCCGAAATGGATTCTATTCGGCGCGAATTCGAATTACTTGGATTTCAATATGGGCTCAAAACACCAAATAAAAAAAAATAAAAATGTGCAGAAATACAACAATATTCAGAATTTTTCAACATTTATATTATTCAAATTAATAATATTGATGTGACACACGTGCAACGCACGTAAATTAAACTAGTATATTAAAACATTTAAATGAAGCATAAATATAAGCAATTCCTAAATATATTAAAACATTTAAATGAAGCATAAATAAAAGCAATTCCACTGAGTACAAGATAAATATAAGCAATTTCGTAAAATGCAGAAGTGAAATTTGACCATTTCCAATTTATTTTTGGGCAACAACTCAAATAGCCGCTCATATAAGTTATAAACTCAAAATAGTCATATTTTATTTTGACAACCCCATTATAACCAACTTCTCCATGTTGTTTACTTTATTAGTCCGTCTACATAGTCTTAGTAATTGTAGGATTTTGATTTTATTCACATATTTGTAGGAATAAGAATAAGTACAAATCTTATTTATATTTATATTCTTTTTATAAAATATAAATTAAATGATTATAGGTCTATATTTAATGTATAAGAAGTGTATAATTAATGTATAAGACATACATATTGATATAGATTGTACATAGATTATGTAGTAACTATTTATCAATTATACACTATATATCTATGTATAATGTTTACAACATACATTAGTTATACACTGAATATATTTCTATAACTATTTAATAAATAAAAACTATTTAATTTACCTTGTTTAAAGGGATATAAATATAATTAACATTTATACATATCATTATCTCTACAAATACGTGGATATAATTAAAATAAAAAATAAATAACATGTGAAAGTTGGTTATAATGAGTTATCAAAATAAAGTATGATTATTTTAAGTAAAAAAAATGTAAAAATGGGGACATATATTATTTCCAAGGAGAAAGAGGAGAAAGGAATCTGATAATCTTAATCCAAAATATATACAAATTAAAAACGTGAAATGGATTTAATTATTTCCACAAAAATGGTAGGCCACAATTGATTTATATAAAAAAATGAGAAGGATGGAAGATATCGTTTGGATACACTGATATTAATAAAGATGCTACACGTTTCCTACAACTTTGTTTCTTTCAATCCTCACCATTATTTGCTGATAGCGATCCCTCTGATTTTTTTCTTTTTTTGTTTAATATCCCTTTCCTTCTCACGTACTACAAAACTAAGTCTATTATTGATCCTTATTAATATCAATTCAATAATTGATCGAATTTTATGTTGTTCTTTTCTACTAATCTTCTAACGTAGTTGTAAATTTTAGTGCAGTAAAATGTAAAAACTTTTAAGTCAGGCTTATTCACACTTGTTTAATTTGACAATGTTGCCTCGGTTGCACAATTTGAAACAAGCAAAAGATTGAAATAATAATGCCAGTTTGGTGCATAGAACAATAGTTTTATTCTTGAACGAAAAGAAATTTTTATTTTAATTTTTTATTTAGTATTAATGCAAATTAAATGTCAATAGTAGGTAATCTGGGGATGGAATCGAGAGTCGATTGATTGATTCGAACTCTTATTCCAATAATTTGATTTGTTCCACAAAAATCGTACCACGTAGATATTTGAAGAATAAGAATGTAACGTTATTGGTTTTAGCAACCAATTTGAACTTCTCAAAAGTCGATATTCATAGTGAAACTAAATAAAATATATTATACGAAACTCAAAGCTCACAATCATCACATATAATACTCTCCGTGTCTCAAATTATCTATAGCGTTTCTTTTTAACATGTCCTGTAAAAAAAATACTCACTCCGACCCAAAACAAGTGTTGTTTCAGCAAAAAGAAAAAGTTGTTCCAAAATAATTATCGCTTTAGATTTCAAGACAATAAGTACTCCCTCTGTCCAATTTTACTTGTCCACTATTTGTTGGGATATATACTATTAATCATGATATATATACTATTGATCATGTGTTTAGATATAATAGTTATTATAGAATAATTATTAAATCAATTTTAATAAAAAAATTAATAGATCATGTATTCGTTTATGTGTCAGTTTACTTATATAGTAGATGATTTAGTGTATAGAGTTTTAGCTTATACACAGAGGATTAAATCATCGGTTCTTATAAGTATAAAGATTTTTGTTCACAATCTAGGATGGAAATTGGACAAGTCATCGGTATGATTATAGCACAAAATTAACTGTAATTTATCTTGATTATGGGAACAGTGTAGTTCCGACTTCTTGTGCTAGTACATTTTGTATGTATTGAACGGGATTGAGTAGAGATAGATGTTTTAGACTGACTGACAAAAATATATTCTCTAACCTATTAAATGTACTTATATTCTCAATCTTGATATAACTATTATGAGTTGTATATATTAATTATCATTTTAATTTATTAAAATGTGAGATCCTGAAATGGGTCAACATGCCTAGTAGATTGGATGATAATAATATATATTGGTGAAATAATAAGTTAGTTGATAGAATCTATGCCTCGGTATAGAGATTGATGATATGCTTCTTTGAGAAGCTTATAAGTTTTTACTGTGTCAAATCTTGCAAGTGGATTTTATGAATCCGACACATGAAATAAGTTAAGCAATGCTCAAAAGGAAATTAATCATTAGATTGAATTCGTCAGTAATTTAATTTATTGATTAGTATCTGTAATCTTAACATAGGGAATTACATAAGTGTTTAATGGGGAATTTCACAATATAAATAGAGAGGGACAATTACGAATTTCTAGTGGAATGATTTGTAATTTATTATGGTAAGAATAATTCAAATCAGAATTTTGAATTATTTCCATAATAGGGAGCCTCAGTAATTAATTCTGTGGTCCCTGCAGTGCCCATATTTAACTAGAACTTAGAATCCTATTTTCTAGGAAAAGGGAAGAAAACAGGCGTTTATTTTCTTGTTAGAAAACAAATGGGTTTTTGTTCTCCTTTTTGGACTAGAAAAAATATCTCTATAAGTAGGGATTCTCCTAACCTAAAAAGTCAATCAGTTTTCTATGCGATACTTGCCCACCCAAGTATTGAGAGAGTTCGGCTGTGAATTTGGGATCACTGCAAAAGACTGCAGAAGACTGCAGAATCGGAGTCGGACCTGCAGACTTGCTTGATGATATGTGTTCACGCTTCAAGAGGTATTTATCGAATTAAATTTCAGCTAGCTTATGTGATCTAGCATAAACTATGTGTTATCTATTATTCATGTAAGCAGTATATATTTCTGGAATGCTTTCGCTGTGCATATGTTTTCCAACACTATTGACTTGACACACTTCTTAAGAAGCTATAAATAAAGGGACAATTTTATCATATCACCATTTGAATATAATAAATATGATGTCTTGAAAAATGCATTGAAAAAATATTATAATTAATGATAAGGGTAAATAAAGAATTAAGTGTTAAATTATCTCTTGATTTTATAAATTAGACATCTATTTTCAGTATAGTGAACAAATAAAAATAGACAAAAAAAAATAGTACATCTAATAAGTACAGACAATTTAGTAAAGAATACCTTGTATTTTATTTTCCTGTATAGACGTTAAAAAAATTCAAAATAACACTTATTTTGAAACCAAAAAAACATTAATTAAAGAGATTTTTTACTATTTTATTATGTGAGGGAGCAGAAGGGTGCAAATAATTAGGATCCTTACACATTTATTTATTTGGTGTTAAGTATTATTATGCATTGATTTGACAGTAACAAAATCCAGTTGGGACACGTTACCTTTAAACTCAGTGGCTCAGAGAGGGCACTACATTAATCCGTCCATGGCGCTACCCTCCCACGTAACCTTTAATTTATTCCACCATATTATTATTTTACTCCTTCCGTTTCAAAAAAATGATTTATTTTAACTTGACATGGAGTTTAAAAAAATAAAGAAGACTTTTAAATTATGTAGTTTTAAATTAAAGTTATGTGAAATGTACCAAAATGTTCTTTAATATTGCGATCCTAAACATGTTATATGAAAAGTTAAAATTTATTCTTTTTAAAATGGGGAGAGTATTTTATTTTCTTATACTTTGGGAATAGGAAACAACAGAATATCATATGTTGATACTCTCATCTCATCTTCAAACTCTCTTACATAAATTTTAAAAAATTCAATTATTGCATATTGGATTGGTCATGCAACTGAATGTTTCCACTTTCTTTTCCACCCTTTTTCTTTGCCCTTTGAGAACTCTACTCTTTTTCTTTTTCTTTTTCTTTTCTCCCTTTCAGAACTCTACTTTGAGGCATTAATTATTTTATTTTAATTTTGACTATGCCAAGGTTTGAATTATTTCGTGTTTCATGCCAATTGTGAATTTATCAATAACGAGTTGACGTTCAATAAACAAGAGTTCGCTAACTTACTACGTCAAATTTCTTAAATCTGATTATTTTAAAAAATAATATTTATTAAAAGTATTTCTGAAAAATAACAATTTATATTTGATTAATCAATATTTTTATCAATATCAAAGTAGTACTTTATTATTGCTTGACTAATATTTCAAAAATGACTCTTAATACTACTCAAAGGCACTTATTTTTTAAAATTACACACTTTCAACTTTTTAAAAACTTATTCAAACAAACTTTTAGAGTAGTCCCCAAGTTCGCAGGCCAAAAAATTGACTTAGAATATTCACCTTTGTCAAGAGACAAGCATCTTTTGGGGATGCTAGCAATGGGTATAAACACATTATTTTTGACTCGCTTTTATGTAATTAAAAAATATTTAGAAAGTTATATAGTTACAATACTCTCACTAAAGTTTGACATGTACTTTTAATAATAAGTATTACTCCTCAGTTTTATATTTCTTTAGCTCTAGTTGATCTGACACACGTTATAAGAAAGTAGAACATCTATGTTTAATATAAAGGTCAAGTAAAATGACACGGAATGAGTAATATTTAGTAAAGTAATTAATGCCACTAATTAACCTAAAATATATTGAATCTGCTTATGGCCGGCTGGTGGTTAGAGCAAACTCCAAGAAAGTAGAGCAACTCTATAATGTTGTCGACTTACCTTAATCTTGTCGAACACCACCTGTTTTTGAATCTTAATCTTCACAAACAAATAGTACTAGTATAACTTCTACTAGTATTTCTCAGATATTAAGTTTTTTTTTTAAAAAAAACAAAAGTTCCAGAGTGCTAAAATTCTGTCTCATTTACTGGTTTTTCTTTGATCTACATAATTTTGTGGAGCATGGGACAACATGCTTGCAAGTTGGAAGAAACACCACTAGAACAAAAAAGAAAAGCCCCACCACTTTTCCAAAAGTTAAATAAATGGAAAAAGGTGTGATAAACACTACCAAATATGTAAAGCCTCAATAAATTGTTTTTCTTTTGTGGCCAACAACCTCTCTAACAACTTTTTTAAGGTCTTAAAGCCATCTCTTCAACCAAAATTTTTTTCTCTCTTTTCTTGTTCATGGTGAAAACAATTTGTTTGTCCAAATACACAACCTAAATCTTAAGTTTTGTTTATTGATTTCCCCCTCTCTTCAATTTCCATTTTAAGCAAAGTGTCTCTAACAACTTTTTAAAGTCTTAAAGCCATCTCTTCAAAGATTTTCTTTTTCCTTCTCTTTTCTTGTTCATGGTGAAAACAATTTTTTTTCCAAATACATCAAGGATAATTTCAAAGTGTTAGGTACTCCTCCGTTCAAAATTACTTGTCACTTATTTTTATTTTTCATTTTTATTTTTACTTGTCATTTTTGACATATCAAAAAAAAATATTTTTTTTTCTTCATATTTTACCATTAAAATTAATTACTTATTTCTCAAATTATTTTCCAAGACTTAATATTAAACACTAATTAATAGGGGTAATGTGGTAAAATTACTATGTCAATCATTATTTTCTTAATGAATATGTCAAGTCTGAAAGTGACAAGTAATTTTGAGTGGTATGAGAGTATTTGCATAAATATGTATTGACAAATTCAACTTATAAATGTTCATATATGTGGTTATTTTTTGTTTGGTTTAGTATCCAAACTTTTCAATATTCAACACACAATTAAAATTTAGAATTTATGAGTTTTGAACTTACAATGAATTTTATAGTTAGTTTTAATTATTGAATTCACAAATACGCATTTAGATATATTGAATACATATTTAATATAAAATATAAATAAAAATTATTGACACTATTAGAAATAAAAGTATTTTTCATCACAAATTAGTAAAAAATTTGTGTTATAAAACGTAATTTTTTCACTGAACTAGCTCACTAAAGAATGCATGATGAAAAATAGATTCTTACGAAATTCTGAAAAACTTTTTAATGCTTTCATATAAAAATATTACTCCTACTATTTTTTTCTTTTCCCTCTTATTTAATCAAATTATCTGTTGAAATAACAACTGAATATTTTTTAATAAAAAAATAATAACTTTTTAATATATAATGTAAATTTACATGAATTCATATCTAATATTATAGCTCCTCCCCCTACTTCAAGAGTAGCTCTTTTTCATTCTTTTTTGTGATTTTTTTTTTCAAAAAGAAAGGATGATAAGTACTCAAGTGCAAGCTAGGGCTAACTTTATAGGTAGGGGATACTTGATAGCCCCCTTTCCTTCAATTTAGTTTATCAATTTTCTCTCTTGAAGTTTCTGATACTAAAAGTTGTGGTCCACAATTTACATCAGCAACCAAATTTTGGCCCAATTTTTATGCTCATTTCGCATTCACATATATATCAACATCCGACTATCCGAGTCAGTCCATGACACACAATAAAATGACAACTTTGCTTTAATTGTGGTTATCATGTCACATTAATGTCAAAAATTATCAGCTTAACCATCATTAGAAAATACGCTTACAATTTGAAACTAAAAGTTGGATAAATTAGATGTGGTATGGTCAATAATTGTTTATCTTTCTTTGATCGTAAATTAGGGATTATTTTAGAAGTTTTTAAACCAACTTTTACATTGATATACAAATTTTTACCACATTGGAAAACCACTCCTCTAAAGCAACATAAACCTTATGTATTATGTAACTATAATAAGGATGACCAAGTAGTCGATATCACATGTATGAATCATTTGCTTCCAATGTTGTATACTTAGTTATTACCGCGTAATTCTGGAGAAAAGACATAAATACCTCCTAAAATATAGATAAAAATCTAATATCACAATTCAATTAGTTGCGATGATACATACGCACCACCATGTATATATATGTTTTTTTTTTCCGTAGAGAAGTGTCACGAATATAGAGATTCGTTAGGTACTACAGTAATTTTCATTTCATAATAAAGGAAAGTGGTAAGAGTTAGTAATATTTTGTATTTTGTACATATTGGCCCGACAATAACCGATCACTTCTCTTTCTCCCATTGTCTATTCTCTGTATTTTTTTGTTTTCTATGGGCCTGATCTCTGATCTGCTCTCTTTGTTTTTACTTTGATCTTTTTCTAATGTAACAGCATATAACCACATTCTTTCTTCTAACTGTCACCATCCGAATGAGTCGTTCATTTCTTTCTTAAACTTCGTATCTAATTAAATTGTGTCACATAAATTGCGGTCGATGGAGTAACAAATTTAGTCCTAATTATTTGGTCTAACTATTTAAATTTTGATGGTACAGATGGAGGAATTACCAACATTTTTATTAAAGCTTGTGGTGGAAATGAAGGTTGCTTTCAATGGCCAGTGCGATATGTCAGAATATCAGCTAATTTGGTGCCTGCAGTCAATACATTCATTCACTGACAAATACTCACGCACCCCACCTTGTTGCTCTGCACCTTACGTGTTACTGCTGAATTTCATCCCCCCCCCCCCCCCCAAGAAAAAAAAAATCCATTCAGAATATTCTACTCCATTATTATAGAAGCTCCAGCCAAGAAACAAAGTGGGTGTGGAAGATGACCCAAACCTCACATAATATTAAGGCCATCCTTCTTATATATTAGGTTCTTGTCATATAAAGTTAAGATTTTTATATTGCATAAACGAGTTTATTAGGTGTGTGATAATGATAGTGCCCTTTCTTACAGGAGATTAGTGTGTCATTATTTTAGGTGAACCCAAAAGGTGTGCATATATATTTTGTCATCATTTATTCTATTTGCAAAATAAAAAAGCAGCTAGCTCCAATTTCTCACCAACTTTTTGTTCCTCGTCCCAATACTATCAACTTTGTTTTTTTCCTCATGGTGTTTTGTGTCTGTCCCTCTTTGATGTTCTTTCCTGTGGGTCGCTCAATTGCTCAGTCCACTCATAATAAAATCTTGGATTTTGGTGCAATATCTTCAACTTAAGGGCTTGTTGCTCAACCACTAGCCATTTATTGGCTCATTTAATTTTCTTCTATTGCCTTTCAAGATTATGTTTTCTTGCCTAGTATGAGATTCTCTTCAAGTGTTTGAAATGGATATTGAAAGTTGGGGCCGTCAAAATCCCATAAAGGTCAGAACTTTGCCACTATTATGTTGCCCATGTTTGAGATTTGAGTCATTTTTGATAATCCAATTTTGTTGCAGAAAGAATCATGGAGGACAGTTTTAGCCTTAGCTTATCAGAGTTTAGGTGTGGTTTATGGAGATTTGAGTACTTCACCTCTATATGTATACAAGAGCACATTTGCAGAGGACATTCAACATTCTGAGTCTAATGATGAGATATTTGGAGTTTTATCATTTGTGTTTTGGACATTAACTCTTATTCCATTGCTAAAATATGTGTTCATAGTGCTAAGAGCTGATGACAATGGTGAAGGTGGAACTTTTGCCTTGTATTCCCTATTATGCCGATATGCTCGTGTTAGCACTTTGCCCAATGGTCAATTGGCTGATGAGGATCTGTATGAGTACAAGAATGATAGAAATTTATCAGCTGATAGGATTGGGATGAGCTTGAAATCAACTCTGGAGAAACACAGATTTTTGAAGAAAATTTTGCTTGTTTTAGCATTGATTGGTACCTGTATGGTTATTGGTGATGGAGTCCTTACGCCTGCAATCTCAGGTATGTATGATCATAGATTTCGATATGTGTGAAAAATCACTAAAATTTCGATAAATATCAAAGTGCAATAGATACAGGGGTGATAATATAAAGGTTGAACTATCGAATTTTATTTCTGGATCCGTCTCTGTGTATGATGTTTGTTTGACTTAGTTTATTTGCCAGATTGGTAATGTGATTTTGCTGATAATTAACCCTTCTCTTTTTTAATTTAATTTATGGTGCATTGAATCTGCAGTGTTCTCTGCTGTCTCTGGACTAGAACTTTCAATGGCAAAGCATCATCACCAATGTGAGTCCATATCTTTTGGCAGATCTATTGTTCCCTTATGGCCCCCTTGCCCATATCCCTTTTGAAGAAAATCAAGAATCAGAAGTCATATCTTTTCATATTTTAAAAGATGCTCATCCTTGTTATGTCAAAATAGTACTAGATGATATTCTGATGCTCTAGCTAACTGATTAACTGAAAAGACCTAGGAGTGTTTATGACCAAGTATAGAAGATAATTATTGGAAATAGTTTCAGGTTAATTATATGTCTGGTTAAAAGTGGTAATAATGAACTACTACTCTGTTTCAATTTGGTTGCCAAGTTATTACTTGACATGGAGTTTAAGAAAGTAAACAAGATTTTTGAATCTTGTGGTCTTAAATTAAAGATATGTGGAATGTACCAAAATGTCCTTTAATCTTGTGGTCTTAAACGTGTCATATGGAAAGTTGAGATTTAAAAGTTGCCAAAAAAGGAAAGATGCATTCTTTTTGAAACGGACAAAAAAGGAAAGTAAGAAAAACAAATTGAAACGGAGGGAGTATTAAGATAGAGATCAATTCCTTATGGCTGATCTCAAGTGATTGTCTTTAGCTTTTCCTGATTCCACTGTCTTATTATAATTTGGTTTATGCATTATTTAATCAGATGTATTTGGGTTAGATGTAACGAAACTCGGGGATTTAAAGTTGGTTCTCTTTATCATTAGAAACTTTTTTCTAATGGACATGCAATTTGTGACATGGAGAGGTTGCCAATATCTGATGAAGATGAATTATTGTGGTCCCTTGATACTAAATTAAAGACAAAAATGTATATGGTAATCAAAGTCATATCAACATCAATAAATAAATAAAGTGAGGTGCTTTCCCCATTGTGGTAGACCACGTTGATGTTATCCTAATTTTTAAAGTGAGGATTCAACTTGAGACTAATAGTTTTTATTTCATAAAGCAAGAGGTTGCTGGATAATGTTTTGTTTTATAGGAAATTGTACAGAATTGGTGGGAAAAGCTTAAGTTAGTTTGGTAAACCACTATTATACCTATAAAGTATCTTGGTCTGATTAAAATGCTTAAAGTATCTTGGTCTGATTAAAATGCTTATTCTGTTGAAGTCGAAAGGGGACAAAATATACCACTGGCATAATGTCTCTTGGAGCTCCTTAAAGACAAGTGCATCTCTGTTGTGCTTGTATCACGATTGCATATCTGGTATTTAGAATGCGAGAAATGAGAGAATAGATTGGGAGAATGCATTAGACAAGTACACCTATGAGCTTTTGTAGATAGTTTACCCAGTATACATGATACTTTCTTCCTGTCCGGAAAATATATCTAATCTAACATTGAAACATTTTAACACAGCAAAAGATTTACTGATATCTCTTAAATTGTGGACTGCGATTATGATATGGAATTGTAGAAAATATTTGCCTAAATAATTGGGTGCATCTATTTGGCAGTGTAATGATAACCGATCTATAGTTTCATTGCAACTGTTTGGAGAATAAGTTAAGAAATCTTATTACTATTATAAATATCGCTTATGGCCCATAATTTGAATATTCGTTCTCTACGATGGACTCCTACTAGCGACTTATGGATTTCTGTATCAGAAATAATCTGAAAATGTGGTTCAAATCCTTCATATAATTACAGAATAATTCTGTTCCAATTGTATGAATGAAGTTCTCCAACTTCGTGTCACACTATATCCGTCTGTGATAGTTAAATTTTTTGTAGATAACCATTAGGCCAGGAGGGAACCAAAGAAAAAAGGTCTGCTGATATTTAAGTTTACCAGTACTGCTTCATTTAGCTTCAAGAAAGTTTAATTGCTTTCATTTCCATCTAGCCAGAGATATGGAATAAGACCTGTCAGGTATTATCTGTTACCAGTTCGACCCCTTGTGAGTTCTGTTTCCTTGCCTTTTATAATTTATTTGTCAAATGAAGAACAGGTAAGTTGTTTGTAATATCTGAAACCGTTGTCACTAATTACCCGTGGTGTTTAGATACGGGACCCTTTTTTGGATGATGCTTGCTTAACTAATATGAGTTTCCATAATTTCTCCAGTTAGCTTTTGAAATTATGGGAGTCAGAAGCAAACTTATTTTGTTTCTACAGATGATGCATTTTTGTTTCGTCTGCTGAAATGATGTCACTAATTATTGTTATCCTCTGAATCATACCAAAAATCTTTTTTGTTGAAACAAGAAGCAACAACCGTGGAACTAATGAATGATGAGCTGAAATGTTTTTTATCCTGCAGATGTAGAAGTTCCAGTTGCTTGTGTCATACTTGTGTTCTTATTTTTTCTCCAACATTATGGGACGCATCGACTAGGATTTCTATTTGCACCGATTGTGATTACGTGGCTTTTGTGCATTAGTGCAATTGGGGTGTACAACATCGTCCACTGGAACCCCCATGTTTACCAAGCATTATCTCCATACTACATGTACAAATTCTTGAAGAAGACCCAAAGAGGAGGATGGATGTCACTGGGTGGGATTTTATTATGTATAACAGGTAGGGCATTCAATGATGTGAAATTGTTGTCTTGATGTTTTTGGCGAGAATTTGACACTTCTTTGTGTGACCTGCTCTTTTAATAGTGGATGAGCCTTCTTTCTCCCTAGTTAATTTTATATTCTCTTTGCTTGTCCGTCTTTCAGGTTCAGAGGCTATGTTTGCTGATCTTGGACACTTTTCGCAGCTGTCCATTAAGGTAATTAACTTTGTTATGCAAGTCTTGAAGCTTATTATTTGTAAGACTAATATTTCAAACAGAGAAAATGGATTAGCCTTAAGCTGTGGCTTAAAGTTACTACTATTGATTATTTAAACCCATCTTTCATATCACTCCCTCTTTCCTTGCACTTTAGGCACTCTTTCCCTTTTGTTTGTTCTGAAAATATTGACATAGTAAGGTTTTGCATCAGTTTTCTGAACTTTGCTTCAGAAGAGTGCCGTCAAATATGTACTCCACATTTTGGAGGATACTGAGCTGATGTGTGTCAAATTGCTTATTGTTAAAATAAGATTTCATGCTGGTGTTTTGTTCAATGTGAATAAAGTTCGGTACCAAGTAAAAATGGTTTATGTTGGCAACTGCAAATTCAGCCAAAGTCCTAATACGAGCTGCTTCTCTGCAGATAGCTTTTACGTTTGTTGTTTACCCATCATTAATTCTTGCTTATATGGGACAAGCTGCGTATCTTTCCAAGCATCACGTTATCGCAAGTGATTACCACATTGGGTTCTATGTATCAGTACCTGGTAAGTACTTTGCTACTCTTTTGGCTACATTCTCACTTCTTTTCTTTTTCTTTTTCTTAATGCATTTGAACTTGCAGCATGGTTATCTGTTTTAACGTCTCAACTAACTCATATGCTTATCATTGTCCCAGAAAAACTACGCTATCCTGTTCTGGCTATTGCAATACTTGCTGCAGTGGTTGGAAGCCAGGCTATCATCACTGGGACGTTTTCCATAATCAAGCAATGCTCTGCTTTGGGTTGCTTCCCAAGGGTCAAAATAGTACATACATCATCCAAAATCCATGGCCAGATTTACATTCCAGAGGTAAACTGGACGTTGATGGTGCTATGCTTGGCAGTTACTATTGGCTTCCGCGACACAAAACACATAAGCAATGCATCAGGTACCATCAACAGCTAAATAGTATGCATTGTCCATGTTGTCACTGGAGGATTTTGAGTCTGTTATATAAAAGCCTGATTAAGTTTCATGTTTTTATTGCTTATTAGAACAGAAGTCTCTTTTAACACATCGGTGTCTAGAATAGAAAATCACTTTTCCTGTTATTTTCTGATTTTGAATTGGTCTTGTTGGTTCTTTATAACAAAAGAATCACTTGATTAGTTACACATTAGGGAAAACTGCAAGGATAAATTGCAAGTTCAAATAATTTAAGAAGACAGCCTTCTAAACGTGCAGATGTTATTTCAGATACTACGAGGAAGTTCATTAACTCTCAACCTCATAGAAAATGTTATAGACAGACGATGACAATGTCGGTTTAGTGTCTGCAATGCTTACATGGAATTAGATTTGCAGTTTTACCTTTTTCATTCAAACCATTATCTTGAATGTCTGTGTATTCCTAAAATTAGAAGAATGCTTGGTAGGACTAAATTTTGTTTGAAATCACTACGCGTATTTGTTACAGTGCAACCTTTTCTCTTTCAGGTCTGGCAGTTATAACTGTTATGCTGGTCACTACCTGCTTCATGTCTCTAGTCATTGTCCTCTGCTGGCACAAAAACGTGTTGTTTGCCATTTGCTTTATATTCTTCTTTGGTTCCATTGAAGCCCTCTACTTTTCAGCTTCCCTAATCAAGTTCCTCGAAGGGGCCTGGGTACCGATTGTTCTCTCTTTTATATTTCTAGTTGTCATGTACAGTTGGCATTACGGAACCCTGAAAAAGTACGAGTTTGATGTTGAAAACAAAATTCCCATCAACTGGCTGCTCACCTTGAGTCCCAACCTGGGTATTACACGGGTCCGTGGCATTGGCCTCATTCACACTGAGCTTGTTACAGGAATTCCAGCTATTTTCTCCCATTTCGTCACCAACCTCCCTGCTTTCCACCAGGTTCTCGTTTTCCTCTGCATCAAGTCCGTCCCAGTACCTCACGTGAGACCTGAAGAAAGGTTCCTGGTTGGAAGAATCGGACCCAAAGAGTACCGTGTCTACAGATGCATAGCACGATATGGTTATCGAGACATTCACATGGACGATGTAGAGTTTGAAAAGGACCTAGTTTGTAGCATAGCTGAATTCATCCGCTCAGAGGGACCAGGACGGAGTTTTGAAGCCGTAGAAGATACAGACGAGAACGAAAGGCTGACGGTTATTGGGACAACTTCAACACACGTTGATGGCATAAGAATGTGCGAGGAAAGCGGAGAGTTAACTCATGTAGATACAAAAGATACAGAAATGATCGAAATCAGCTCACCAGAAGTGCCACGAAAAAGAGTAAGGTTTCTGGTGCCAGAGAGTCCACAAATGGATTCAAGCGTTCGCGAAGAGTTGCAAGAACTGATGGAAGCTAGGGAAGCAGGCATGGCATTTATACTTGGTCATTGTTATGTAAGAGCTAAAAGGGGTTCAAGTTTGATAAAAAAACTGGTGATTAACATAGGATATGACTTTTTGAGAAGGAATTGTCGTGGACCAACTTATGCATTGAGTTTCCCTCGAGCTTCAACTTTGGAGGTTGGAATGATCTACCATGTATAATTTGTGCTTTACTTTTTCTAATTAAAGGATAGAATTGTAGCATATGTTTTTTTTTTGTATTTCAAATGGGAAAAGCTTTGTAAATGTTGTAATGGTACATGAATTTTGCTTTATACAAGGCAATAAATACCACGACAAAAAATGGAAATGCTGAGCTTAGAGGCATGTTTGTTTTAATAAAGGGTTGAAAATATGAGGTTAACAAGTTGTTCATTGTCTGGCTATGTACAAGTACTCTATTATCAGGCTGATATGGGGAATCTCGCAATACTCAGAAAGGCCTGTCAGCGAGAAACTCTATCAATTATAAGTGAATGTGTAAAAACCGAATAGTTGCTCCCTACATCCGCCCACACACTATCATTGTAATTTAACTTATTACAGCAGATTAATTATTATTATTATAGATATTTTTGTGTAATTACCTCATAACTTAATACAAAGTTAAACTCTTTGAATGTGAATCTTTTACTTGAGTGCAGAAGACGCAATGAATCTTTTACTCAATTCTTTCTTGCCAAAACGTGATGATGAGGAAAAAGGGCAAGTGAATCATTTTTTTTAGTCTCGAATTAAACAAAAAGAACTGAGACAAGTTGCTCAAGGTCCACCCCACCAAGATTACAACTTTTTTTTGTGTACATTCTAATACGCAGCACACTCTGTCTGCCTTATTTTTCAAATTACTAATTGTGCTTATTATAAATCAGCACCTATAATTATTTTTAATTAATGTGATAATATTAGTAACACTCACTGTACTTATTATTGGGGCGAGAGTCTATCAAAACAATCTCTCTAAAAAAAAGTAAAATTTGAGTACATCTTATTCTCGAGTAGAAAAAAAAAAAACAGAGTTACCGGCATAGCAGACGCACGCATGAGTTCTGATTCTTCTGGTCTTCTGACACCTGTCGTCTTTGTTGTTGTTATTTGTCTAGGGAACATCACCTTTCTACACTAAAGGTCACCATTAACCTTATCAATCTCGATTACAGTACCTTACTACCCAAGGCTATTTCCGACAATTCATCTCCTGTCAGTCATGCGCCCATCTCACTAATCTCTCTGCAAATCCACTCTTATTAATTTACTCACCAAACTGTTTACCTATTAAACAAAAATTAACAAGAAAAAAAGTACTTAGAAGCATTTGATTCCTCTCTTACTTTTAACCAATTTTTGAATAGAGTTAACTTCAAGATTTTAGTATCCTTAATATAATACTACTACTACTAGCTTTCCTCTCTGTATATTTGTCTGCTCTGTTCTTTCACTAAAAGAAAAAGTTTTATGGTGATTACAATGTGAGCTTTTTGTCTATCTTGTATTAAATTGTTCAAGTTGTAAACTTGGATAGTAACTTGCAAGAACCATGACAAGGAATTGGGTCGTCTTATTTCTCATAATCTTTCTTCTACTGCTTGAATTTTCATCAGCCTCAGCAACCCCTGCTGCAAGTTAGTTAACTAAATCCTCTGTTTTCTCCATTCAAATCTTTGATTTTGTTAATAAAATTTCAGTCTTTTTCGTTTTTCTGCAGAGATCGTTGGTGGGGTTGTTGCTAATGTTGCGTCTGTGCTGTTTAAGTGGGCGTGGTCTCTAAAACCTACGACAAAAGCAGGTATATTTGGTGTATATCGTTTTTTCCAATTGTTAGTGAATTGTGCATTTTGAGTGTTTGTTGAAATGATGGGGTTTGTTTTGATTAAATCAGCTGTTTCTAGCCGTTCAATGATTAAGTTTGAGAGTGGATACATTGTTGAAACTGTGTTTGATGGAAGCAAGCTGGGAATTCAACCTTATTCAGTGGAAGTTTCTTCAACTGGAGAAGTTCTCATTTTGGATTCTGAGAATAGTAATGTTTACAGGGTTTCAACGCCATTGTCTCGATGTAAGTTGTTAATTCTTGTCTTAATGCGTTTCATTTCGTTTAGTGAGTGTAATTTGATCAACAGTAATGGAACTGGTTTAAGAAAAAGATCTTGTTTTTCTTCCCTAATTGTGAATTAGTTGCAGTTACTAAGAGCTACAAAATCAGTATCTTTTTTATGTTCATTCTGGTTGTGTTTGTCGTAGTAATAGCCTTATTCATGTAGTTTCTTGCTTTTGTTATGTGTTACCATCTGTTATTTAGTATGTTTAGGTAATTGAACTATTTTATTGATGTTACTGTACCTTGCTTGTATGCTCTGCGCTGCTTTTCTATTAGTTGCCATGTTTTCTTCACTGCCGTTTTCCCTTTTCATTACTCCTTTGTTTTGCTTCACTTGAGCCGAGGGTCTTTCGGAAACAAACTCTCTACCTCCACGAGGCAGGTGTAAGGTCTAGTACACTCTACCTTCCCCAAATCCACTTTGTGGGATTTCACTGGGTATGTTGTTGTTGTTATAATCCTTAGAGCTAATGTTCCTTTCTCTCTTGTCGTTTTCAAAATGTTCTCTTATTCCTATTCTAAATGTTTCATTTACAAGCCTTATTCGAATGAATTTTATTACAATGGACTTTTATGTTTGGGGTTCATATTTGCTTTAGTGAAGATGAAACATCTTTTTTTTCCCCCTTAGTTTTAGTTAAGTTGAATCTAGAAGCATTCCATCTTTTTCTAAATTTGTTAATTTCTGCTTTTCTTTTGGGACCAAGTTCCTTGAGTGCTAGCTAACTTCTCTACTTTATTCTTTATTGAAGAGGGAGGCAACCATTTCTATGGGGTCCTCCATCTTTTTCTTATCCAATCCAAAATAAAAAAGCTGGGTCTCTTGTGGGGAAAGAATGAACTCATGCCTCTGCACTGTTCATTATTCCCTTAAATATGATTACTACAAAACTTTGAATCATGCTAGGTGGTCCTACTATGGGAGTTATAATTGTTATTCAAATACTTTTTCAACAGTTATTAGTATACAAGAAAGAAGTAATCCCGCTCTAAATACTTGAATAGGTATACAGTTCTCACTCCAAAATTCGAATACTTGTTCAGTTTTCATGCTCTAAATTACTTCAAATATCCCTTTCTTTTCCTTTTGATCCGAGATTCGGATTCATTTCTTTATCATGGTACTACTTTTTGAAGCAGACTGAGCCTTGGTGGTTCTTTCTGTTTAAACTCTTAAGTTGCATCCTCTTCTTTTGTGACCAACTTCTTTCACTTTATTATCTAATTGCTTATGATCTTTTCTCTAAAGTAAAATGAGCTCATTCTTAATTTTCTGGGAAAAAAGTAAATATGTGTTTTCACTCTCAATTAATCAAATAACTTCACTAATTGTGTCTTCACTCACACTTGTTGAATTCTGCGCTCCTGTATAGTTCAGCTTCTCTCACTTCTTTTCTTGCTACGGAGGAATGCATGTGTTTTAGATGCAGATATGTGCTTTTGTATAATCATGTTCAACTTTAATCAAATTTTGACATGGTGATTATGCGGATGATTGAACTGTAGATAGCCGTCCAAAATTGGTCGCTGGATCTCCTGAAGGGTACTCGGGGCATGTGGATGGGAGGGTACGAGAAGCAAGGATGGACCATCCTAAAGGACTTACCATGGATGATCAAGGAAATATATATGTTGCAGATACTGTGAATATGGCAATCAGAAAAATCAGTGATGCTGGTAAAGTTTTGAATGTCTGCCTCATCTTTGTCCTGATTGATGCATAAACTCTTTCTTTTAAGAAATCTAACCCGTACCAGATTTTGGCTGGTTAATATTACATTCATGTGATCATGGTAGAATCACACAGTAATACTAGTTCGATAAGAAAATTAACGTTTCTAGAAATTCATTCTGGTACCGTGCATGACTCCAGCATATTTTTATTTATGCAGGAGTTGTAACTATTGCTGGAGGGATGTCAGCCCGAGGTGGAGGTCATCTTGATGGGCCTAGTGAAGATGCCAAATTTTCGGACGACTTTGATGTGGTTTACGTTGGAAGCAGCTGCTCACTGTTAGTTATAGACAGAGGAAACCAGGCAATTAGAGAAATACAGCTCAATGATGATGACTGTTCACACCAGTATGACGACAACAATCTCCAACTTGGTAAACCCAAACCTTCTAATTCTTGCTAGTTACCAATTAATTTACCACTGATTATGAAAGGAAGTTCAGAAGAAAGTATATTTTTATCCCTGCAGGTGTGGCACTGCTTTGTGCTGCTGTATTTTTCGGTTACATGCTGGCCTTGTTACAACGTAGAATTGGAGTTCTTTTTTCGTCGAACAATGTAAGCAACTATGACCTTGAGAATCCCTTTCTTGGTTCTTCCCCTAAGTATCGAATATATTAAGCATTGAGTATCATTCCTTAGGAGTTGGGAATATGGACAAAAAGGAGATAGAACAAAGACTGAAAGAGAGATACAATGAGCATAAAATTTACTAGGAATTAAAGAAATTATTTTTATCTATGTCAACACCAAGCTCTCTACACATGTGGAGTAATAGAATGGAGAAATGAGTGCAGAACACCGTGCGCTAATTTTTTATGCATTTCCTTCTTGGTTGGCAGAATGATCAGCGGGATCCTGTCAGGGGAATGCAACATGCACCATATCAGAGAAATATGAAGTCAGTGAGACCTCCCTTGATTCCGCCAGAAGATGAATATGAGAAACAGGATGAAAACCTGTTTCTATCGTTGGGAAGGCTTGTTATGAACACAGGTTCGACTGTGGTTGAAATATTTGGAGGAATGTTCTCGGGTTTTAGAAAGAACCCTTACCCCCATCATGTCCAGCAGCATTACCATTACAATCACAAACAATCGAGTGCATGGCCAATGCAAGAAAGCTATGTAATTCGAGATGAGGATGAGGCCCCGTCCCTAGACAGCAGAGACCCTACACCCCGAAAAACCTATCCAATCATGAACAAAGACCCGGAGAAAGCACGGCATATGAGACAAAGTCAATCACATTATGGTGGATGGAATGGCAATGCACATGGGCATGGCAATTTTCAGCAAAAACAACAGCAACATCAGCAACAGTTTCTGCCACAAGTGTATCAGCATCACGACAAGCACCAGTCATCAAGTCCTCAGACATATTACGAGCAAAGCTCTGAAACGAAGGAAATTGTGTTTGGAGCAGTTCAAGAACAGGATGGACGACGTGAAACAATGGTGATAAAAGCCGTCGATTATGGGGATCCTGCTTATAATAGTCACAACGTTCGATCCAGGTACAACTACAACACGGGTTACTCGTTTGGATATTGAATGAAATTACATAATGCTAATGGAAATAGCTGGACCTTTGAGAAAAACATCAACTTGACTCTGTCTGGATTTCACTTCTTGTATCTTTCATAGGGAAATGGATATGACAATAGAAAGTAGCACAAAGTATATGAATTCTGGATTTCATTTGTAATCCATAACTTATAGTGAATCTTTTTGAGAAGTATTGTTATTGAAATGCTAGCCCGAGTAAATCCGGATCCGCGCATTGTTTGGGGTCATTTCTGGGAGCAGTGCTCCTAACATGATTTTTTCATTCCTAGAAGCTCGAATTCGAGATCTCTGATTAAGGGTGCGGAAGGATCCCAACCATCCCATCAGTCCTTGAGTGTCAACAGTCTATGTTGTCATATATTTAAGAGAAATGAAATAACATGAAACTTGAGATCATATTAGCTTTAAGTTGAGCTTTTTAACAGAAGTATAAATTTGACTCAGTCAAAATATTAGGGGAAGAAATTAATGCTAATGCTTTTGATTAGACCTTGATTAGTGTGGAGAATTCCCTTTAAAAACAATCAATAATGACCTAAAATATAAAGTAAACTTGAAGAAATCTCTCTTGGCATATATATATACTTGTCCAAAAACAGGTCTAAGTTCTAACTTGAGTTTTCAAAGGAACTTTAATTTGTCCCAAAGCAAACACATGAATTTTCCTTCATAATTAGGTAAACTGAAATGGCTTATGGAATTTAAACATCATGTGACGCAAGGCGATCGATATGACCCTCAATATATACTAGTCCTAGCACTTGCAACTACGTATTTCCATAAAGCTATGTCGATTATTTCATCCGTACTTATTACTTCCCTCTAATACATGTATGTGATAACACTATCTATCAAGACTTGAAACACCCGAATACCTACAAATTTAAGCAAATGGTCTTTATTTAATTAGTACAATTAACAAATATGACTTTAAAATCATTCTCTAGTAGAACTCTAGTCATCAAATTGTGATAGACATGCCAGTTATTAGACCAGTAAAAGTACTAGCAATGCTTTTTTCCCAAGTAACATCAGTGCGCCCACATCGATTTGGGGATAACTAACTGAAAGAGGACACATGCATCGTAGTCACCAATTAGTAAGATGGCACGCAAAATTTTGTGTAAGTAATAATTTATTGTCACAATTTAATTTGTATACTTAGTATTTGTATCCTTGTGGTCCGACTCTCCTGGAATAGCGAAAGCTTAGTGCACTATACTGTTTTTTTTCTTTTTTAATTATAATAATAGTAAATCGGTAACATAATAAGGTTGCTGCATCAGTGTCTGGAACTCCCTTCTTTATATACTCTTCTAGGTACTATATTTTCTATTTCTTGCAAGCATAATCCACTACTCGTCAAGCAATATGATGGAAAGTTGAAACAACAACGTCTAGTCATTTGATCCAAGGATTAAAACAATATTACATAAATAATTTCATATAGATGATAAAGACAAGACATGGTTTCCTTGAGGAAATCAAATTAACATTATTGGTCATGTGTTACAAAAGATATAACTCAAAAGTGGAAACTGCCGGTTTGAGTCGGAAAAATAAAATTAATTCAACTTTCTATTTTCGGTAAGTAACTGAGAAGAAAATGCAGTGATGTATAATTTCAACCATGTACATTTGGCTAACTGAAATGCAACTGTGGCAAAGAAAATAAACTTTGGACCTAACTCAATTTGAAAAGCTAAGCTATGGGGTTAAAATTGTCTAAGATAATATAAAGAAATAACAACTCATGATTTTCTCGACCAATGTGAAACACTTAACAATTCCTGAAGCTCGAAAAATATCAATTGTGTTCATTGTGTACCACTGCATGGCCTTCCCCAGGACTCGGACCCGAGTTCTTGGCTTCAGTTAGAGAAAGTGACGAACCACCAAGTTGATGAACTTTCGTGCCCTGGCTATGATGATTTGAATGCTTGATTGATTCAGAATGAAGGGTATGATGTGTGATTCTTGCAATTGGACGGCATTGGATGCAAGTGACTAACAAAAAGAAGCTAAAAAAGATAGCAAAAGATTTTTCTCTGCCCATTTTCAAATTTGATTTGAAGATGCAGAGAAAGTAAATTAAAAAGACCAGTATGCAAAAGATTGAACAATACATATATATATAGAGAGAGAGAGAGAAGCAAATTAAAATTAGAATGTTAAAAGTGGCTTGCTGAAACACGTTTGAGAAATGAGAAGAAGTTGATCAAAGAAAGAGATGAATTAAATGTTTTCTTTCATGGGGAAATGGTGGTGACTTGACTTGCATCGCAAATGATGGCGTAAACATGTGAATTTTGACTCATTACCATACAAATTGCCTTTTCTAACGTCTTTTCAACGTACTACTAAATTTCTAATCAACAACTAACCCGAATAACTAGGGAACCTGAAAATATTTCCTTGTTTTCACTTTGAAATCGGTCAAAACGATTCAATTCACTCTCCCTTTTATCCAAAATATTTTATTTACAAGTAAGGTATTGTTTAACCCATATTCGATATAGTTGAACACACGTTACGATGATTAAACCTCGTTTTAAATTCGATTCGCTAATAGTTTGATTATCGAAAACAAACAATATATCAAATAAGCGAGATAAGCTAAGTAAAGAGAGAAAATCTAAGTGTGTACGAGATAGATTCGAGCGTCCTCGAGATCGATATTCAGCTATGTAAACTACTATAAGACGAACGCACAATGTAGGCAAGAAAAGATGCTTGGAGACTAAGAAACTATTATATTGAGTGAGAGAATGAGGTAGACGATGATGATGCCTTTACAAATGAGATAGAACGACTATTTGTAGGTTACAACATTGGGCCTTGGCCAATTGGAATATGCCATTTGAGCCCTATAGTACCTAAATCTATGTCCTTGTGCCACGCGGTCTATCCGTTTGAGAGTGGAGCCAGCTAATATTCATGTGTGGCTCAGATCTGTACGAGCTTGGTCGCGCACCTGAGTATCCTGACAAATCTGTCTCCTGCTTGTCCCATGTGCCACGTTATTGCAGGTAGTAAGCCACCGACTTCCGCTTTGCACGAAAAGGCGTCCTCTACCGTTGGCATCTCAGAGATGCCTCCCGAGGTCACTCGCCCTTTAACCAAAAGAGACCCTCATGGCTAACCCAGTTGATGTCACGTGTTCACAGGCCAGTTTTACCCCAATTTGTCCCATCTCTCCTCTCCTTTGTTCCCTCCTTTTCAACTTTGAATTTAAACCCTGACAACATAACAACATAACACACAATTTTCTCAATTTTTTTTGTGACTCACATTCTTTAGAGATATTCTTAACATATACTCTGATCATAATCAAATGAAGAATCTTCTTTTAAAAAAAATTCTCAAAAGAGATTGGTTAAAACTTGAAGGGTAGTTGGTATTATGATTTATGGGCAATTATTTGGGAGACAAAGATTGGAATATAAGTATATAACATCAGCAAGCACTCTAATTATAATCAAAGTGGTAAGTTTTTTCTTTCAACTAATTAAAGTGCTAACAAATATATATTTTAATATAATATAATAAATATAAATAAATTCATATTGTCCACTAGATTCCATATTACCTATATTTGGTTGCGTATGTCCTACTCCCTAACCAATTGCTTTCTACAGCTACACTAATATCTGCACACAGAGAGTTTGATGGAATATAATGCTTATTAATATAATAACTTTATTATTATATTAAAAAATAAATAAAGAGAGAATTATTCTCCTTTTTCTTTCTCTCTCAAAGTTGACGAAAAGCTACTACTACTAGTAGGAATAATAAATACAATAAGTTTTAGGTGAAAATAAAAGAGCTCAAGAGTTTTATATAAAAGTTCATCTTTAAGGAATATTATTAGGTGTGCAAATAACGAACTTCAAGACTTCTATATAGAGTTTGCAAGATCAATCACAATTCACAACAAACATAAATGAGTAATTTGCATTTTACCCTATTTTGTGTGGCTTTCAATTTTTGCTCCTTAAGATAAATAATTTTTTCACGAAACATTTTCGCATCATAGTATGTGATAAGTAATGCGTCCTTAAAGAGTTACAGTATGTGATAAGTAATGCGTCCTTAAAGAGTTACAGTATGTGATAAGTTATGCGTCCTTAAAGAGTTTATGCCGCATTAGCCATAAGTTCGATTGCTAAGGACATAAATTAAAAATCAGCCTATTTAAAAAATAAAAATTAATAATCAGTCCATCTGAAAGATAAATGGTGCAATTGAATGAACATAAACAATAATCTTTTTTAATTGGACACTTGATATATGGCAAATAAGTTTTACAGTCCGCTAAAAATGTTCTTGTGAAACAGAGTAACCGAATTTTCAATTTAAATAGCTTTTATTACTCCTATTTGACATTTATACCAGAATTTATCATGATTAGTGATAAAAATGAGGTAAGAATATGTTTTATTAGTTTATAACTAATTGATAATAATTTATACGACAACATATGAATAAAGTGTAATCTCACAAGTAGAGTTTGAGAAGTGTGGTGTGTGTACACAGCCTTACCTTTACCTTGTGAACGATAAAATAATACGATAACTGAAGCAAAGAAAACAACAGATAAAGCTAAAATCAAAGAATAAGATAGTAGGAGAGTAATAATAACAATACTGAAAAGAGAACTAGCTAGACAATACTCAACCTGCTAACCTTCTATCTTTATTCTTGACTTTCGTATCTCCCTATCTTAAGTCATGTCCTCGGTAAGTTGCAAGGGAGTCTCATATCATGTCTAATTTCCTCTCTTCAAAACTTTACAGGTGAGTCATATCTTGTCTAATCACCTCTCCTCAAGACTTTCTTCGGCCTACCTCTATCTCTTTGTGTATTCACTATATCCAACCTCTTATGCCTCATCACTGAACATTTATCGTATTCTTCACATATCCGAATTAGCTCAATCTCGCTTTCCTCATTTCGATCACCACAAAAGCCATTATAAATTAGATATAATATTATGTATTTTATTGAATTAGTACAAAAATAAGTTTGCAAATAATTTTATTTTCAGTCAATATTGAGTCTTTCCTTCTCGACTATTCTTTGTAAAAATTAAGTCCATAAATAACTTCGAATTTTCGACCGTTGAGGACTTTAATACCCTTCTAAGAATTACCGGCAATAATAGGTGGCTTTCAACTAAACTAACCCGTTAATTGCTAAGACGAAATTACATTAACTACGAGAGGCGCCGCAGGCCCACAGTTGAATAATTGTTCTTCCAATCAAAGATTGCCACGTGCACAAGCAAACCTAATCCCAAAACTGGTTGGCGCCAGCTGTGTTCCTATAACAGTTGTTTGAACTAATAATTTGTCACCGGCATTTCCCGGTTAATCTTCCGATTTTTCCGTTATAAACATTCCCTAAAATCTCATTATTATCCTCTCCTTTATCTCACATAGAGAAATCGAGGAAAAATAGAGAGAGAGAGACCGCAATGCTTTAGGGTTTCTGAAGAATTTTTTCCACATTTCTCTCCAAACAACAAAGCCCTAATTTAATCGGGCTGCGGTTTGTTGAGATCATTCTTGTGTGGTATTTTCTTCTCCTTCTTCCTCCGTTTAATTTCAATTCAATTGGGAATTCGTCGCAATTGTTAACTTTTTTGAGACATGGCGGGTCAAACCAACCCGGAATTCTCCCCAAAAGACCCAGACGTGAACGAAGAATTGCAGGAGCTTGAATTCACGAAAAGGGGTTGTTGTTTCTGGTTTCCGTCATTCAGGTGTGGCCGTAGCGTTTGGGAACGGGTATCTACAAGTGATCAAAAGGAAGAACCCCATTGGTGGGATAAGGGTTTGAACGCCGTTATGAAAGTCAGGGAGTGGTCGGAACTTGTGGCAGGTCCAAAATGGAAGACCTTCATTCGCCGATTCAATAAAAACCGTTCCAAAACGAACAAATTCAATTACGACCCGTTAAGTTACTCCTTGAATTTCGACGATGGACCAGGGGCAAACGATCAATCGGAAGACGATCGTTTGTTCCGTGATTTCTCGTCGAGATTTGCATCAATTCCGGTTTCTGCTAAGTCTTCAATGGATTTGGGCAAGGACCCACCATCCTTCTTGTGAATTCCTCAGCCGCCGGAAAATTGATAGAACGGAGAATGCCATGATGTGGAATCGGACGAGCGGCGGCGGAGGCCCGAGAATTGCGGCGGACGGTGATGAAACAGGTGGTTTTGATTCTCTGACATAAAAATTGGTCGGTAGATTGATTTGGGGGGAAAAAAATTGATTTTAGGATGAGTTCTGTTGTTTTTATTTTCCTAGTAATTTGTTTTTTATTCGGTTGATTAGTTAATTGGTGCAGGGAGTATTATTAAATTGAATTCTTTAATTGGAAAATGTTACTACCAACTTTTGTATGTTTGTATACAGTTTGGTAATTCACAGAGGTGTTTTCAGTTCCCTTTTTGTCACAGGATTTTTGTAGTTTCTTTTGATTTGTTCCATCAGATTATCATCGAACTTGTTGAGGGGAAAATTCATAAAATTAAAGTGATTCAGAGAAGATTAATAATACTCTATAATGTCTACAAAAGGATACTCATACTTATAGACCTTAGTCTTCTCTAGATCCATATGAATTAGGGTGATAATTGGGCGGGTTGAGTTAAATTTGGGCGGGTCAAAATGGGTCAAAACAATAATCGAGTCAAGAACCAACCCCACCCACGGGTCAATAACCAATCCAAACCTAAATGGGTTAGGCGGATTGGGTTTGATTTTGCCACCCCTAATATGAATCATACCCTTCTATTGTGGGTGGGGATTTCCCTCTTCAATGGTAAGTACCAGCAGAATTTCATACACGAATTCGAGGGTATTTAGCATGTTAGCATCTTAGGAAGCTGTGAGAATAAATAACTAAAACCATTTTCGAAAGACTTAACTCTAGTAAATCTTTTTCCTCTCATTCATTGTCCTTTGAAAGAAGTAAAATTTTTAAAAGAATCTAATTGGATTCTGAATGAATTAGCTCATTGAAGATGGATTAATCTATAAACATCCGATGGAAATCTACCATGTTATATAATAGGAAAGGCAGATAAGTACAAGTTTTTTCTTTCAATAGCCGTCTCAGATAAAAAAACAGGTGAAGTTTTCCATAGCTTATAATACTAAATTTCATGGCATGTGCTCGTACAGCGAATTCTTCGCAAGTGTGTGGCTTGATTCCTCGAAAGGTGGCGAGAAACTAATAACAGTATTGATTTTACTGTTACTGGAATGATGAATTCATGTTTACTATGAAAACCTCATCTGTATTAAGAAAGGTGGTAGGATGAATTCATTAAATTACTCAAGGTCATCTTTGCTAATTACTTTGAGTTAATAACGAGCATCTTATTCCATTACTTAGTTTTATTATATGAGTTTGATTAAGCATAACATTTAAGAAGATAAAAAAAAAACTTTTGAATATTATGGTTTTAAAGTTGAAATTAAGGGTGTGTACAACATACCAAAAATACCCTTATAAGTTGTACCAAAAGATGCCTTTTTTTTTAACAGATAGGTCCTTCTCTGTTACAAAAAGTGCTCAACTCCCCACCAAAGATATGCTAATTGCTACCAACTTTGTTTCTAACTTGTAATCATTTTCATCATCCATGGCCCCCAATACTATGGTTCTCCGTTAAAAAAAAATTCCCCACTGTATGCTCTAACGTTTGTTGGCCCAATTGATTCTCCATATCAACAAAATCAAGTAGCAATAAAAATTTGATCATCATATATGGTTTTGATTATAGGGTGGTGGTGGGTGGGTGAGTGAGTGGTGGCTGCAGCTTCCTTGGGATTATCTGAGAAGACAGTTACCTAATCTAATAAAATCGACATTAGTACATTAAGAATAAGTTTAACAATTGAATTTCATAATTTTTAATTATACATGTATGATCAAATGAACCAGAACAAGAGACAAAAAAAACTATGATCAATAACCAATAATGGAACTCCATCATCATGATTGAAACTCAAAAGGTGAAGTTTCAGCTATTATTATTAGTACTATACACAAATATGTGTGGACCACTTAACTGGTACACACCAAGTCATTTTCCAGTCACTGCTGAATATTGACAATTCATTGTCTGTCTACCCAAAGAAAAATACAATGTGAGAGTCCAAATAAGCTAACACCCAAGCCTATAAGATACACTTGTTGAATAATTCTAAAATTGTCATGTGCTGCAGATTTTCAAGATATAGGACTTTGTCTTACTATAATCTACACTCGTGATTCCACATTATTTTCTCCCTCGAGTGAAGATGTGATTTACTCCAAATTATTTGCTAGACTGTAGTAGGACTAAAACTATGGGAACTTTATAGGCCACATGACAATGGTCAGAACATGCACTATGTTATTGGTAAGGAGCATGTCACAAGTTCGAATTGCAGACAAATTCAGGTATTTAAGCTGGGAGGAGGGTAGACGGACTCAACCATACTCCGGTGTCTTGAACATGCACCAACTATAGTAGAGCCGGAGCCTCCAATATTAAGAAGAAAAAGAAAGAAACAAAGAGACCTTTGTGGGACAATCCAACTATTTGACTGACCAGCCTAATACTTGAAAATAGAAAGAATGAAAAAAATATTGTCACACCTTTTACCCTACATATAGGGACGGAAGAAGAAATAGGAAAAGTACAAAGAAGGAAAATGTAGGAGGTAAGGAAGGGAAAAATTGAGGCACAAAAGAGAACTTATTTCTCTCTCTCTTAGAATAGTATAATCATCTAAATCCAAAATCCGTTGGCCTTACTAATTAAGATTCAGACAGCGTTGGTAGAGAAATCGCTCCCTACTAAGGTTCGAACCCCAGACATCTTGTTATAGGTGAAAGGATCCACATTGTTAGAACTAGGAAAACTGTGAAGTGTTTACTGTAGCTAGACAAAAGAAGTCAAAACTTTAAAAACTAAGGTTTAACACTGTTACTGAATCAAAAGAGAAGTACTACTTTCAGCCTCAGTGCAACACGTGAGGCTACATTATTATTGCCAATTCACCAATAACTAAGCAGGGGGTTATGATATCTAATCTCTACTTGTAACTTAATGATTTTGCCAGCACTCTTTCTTGGAGAATCAACAAGACTTTAATTACAACAGGGTCATATTTGATGAAGACAAATGACCCATAACTGATGCCACTTAATCTGGTCTCCAACAAAGCACTGTTTTCATGGATCCCACCACTACACCAAAAAGATTGTCTTCAAACACCCCTCCTCTGGACCAACAGAATAGATAAAACAAAGAGTGAAGTTTTCTTAGGTGGGGATTTTTAAGGCAAAATATAGGCCATGTAGGCCAAATTATTAGGATGCTTTGTTAACCTAAGAAAATCCCAGTCTTCATTTTCTATGAACTAAAACGACAGTGCCATAGGGCTTTGGTTTGGTTCAGTGGTAAGAGCGCAGCCCGTGACAAATATGTGAGTTAAGCAAATGTCGCAAGTTCGAATACTTCCACACACGAGAAACTGGTATTTAAGTGGAAAAAGGTAGAAGGGGGGTACATTATCTATCGAGTGTCAACGCTGCGCCTACCAGCACTTGGAAATTTCTCGGTTATCAAAAATATGAACCAAGATGACTGTGTATCTCACACTTGTGACTGTAAGGAAAATACAGCAGCCAACTTGTCCACGTAGCATTTTCGAACCTCATAGCCTTCTTTTCTTTCCTATCTTTGACAAACTTTTTAATCCTTTAGAACAGAGTGCATGAACTTTACACTTAAGGAAACTGCTTAAGGATTCCCACAAGTGGGGTCAGGGGAGGGTAAAGTGTACGCAGACCCCCTACCTCGTGGAGATAGAGAGGTTGCTTCCCAAAGACTCTCGGTTCAAGTAACACATAACAAATCAGTTTGGAACTGCTTAAGGACTAAGTTACAAATTTTGGGTATGTTACAGGTGGTTACTAACATGGCTTATGAAAATGAAAAAAATGTTATCCCTAAACTCTGATCATTGGGCATCATATGTTAATCATGAAAAAACTCAAGAACCAATTGTATGAAGAGATGACTATACATTTACAGAACTTAAGAAATAAAAGAATAATAGGAAAGAACAGTTGTGGAAGTTGGAACAAACTTCTGAATCAAGCTGATTATCATGTATGGCATGTTTTGTTGAATTAGCATCTAAAAGAATACTAGACAAAAGGCAAACTCACCTCTATGTTATCATTTAACAAAAAAGATAAAAACAAAGAGAATAAGAGATCAGAATTCACTACATGCCTTCTGTTCTTCTAAGCCATGGCAAGTCCATACTAGAAGGAGGTTGATTGTCCATTTGGCAGTCTGAAGAACTTGCGAATTTACCTCTTTTCGACCAAAGCCAAATCTTGGAAACAGAATAACTATCTGTTTTTGTCCCAATACCTATCTTTTTCCCCTCATTATCTTCATCAATTGATCGATTAGGATGGTTCTCTGCCAAATTGGCTTGATTCATATTATTCGTCTTTAGCTCATTGCCCAAGGCTACCTTAAGATTAGCATCACCAACCACATACTGATATGAACCCATTGAAAAGCACCTTCTTGCATCCAAATTACTACTACTGCTCTCTCCTACATCTTCTACTTCCCCTGCCCCATCATTCATTTTTTGGAACTTACCAAGTCTCACGGGAAATGTTGCTTTAGCAACAGCAATTTCCTCTAGTTCCATTGTCTTTTGAGAAGTGGGGAACTCATGATCCCCATTACCATGATATCCATCATCTTCTCTTGGCTCATCGTAATCGAAAATAGGATTTTCAATTGAAAACCCGGGATTAAAAAGAGTTGCTCGACAAAGGGGGCACGTTGAGTTTGAGAGGAGCCAAGTATCAATGCAGTTGATATGGAAAGCATGGCTACAAGTAGGGAGCAATCTCAATTTGTCCTTCTCAGAAAATTCACACAAGCAAACAGCACAATCAAAGGGCTCTTTAGGACCCACAACCTCTTTGTACATAAATACAGGTAATGCATCAATAAATGCTTGATCCAGACCAGAATCATGTAAATGGAATAGCTGCTGTAACTGTCGTTGTAAGGTATCTGAACTAGAAACTTCAGGGTATCCATTAGACTGAGATGATGTTGAAGAAGAAGGGTGTTTGATAAGAAATCTAACTAGCAAGTGGAGTAGACCAGATATAAAAAATAGGACAGCTAATATAACTATAATGAAAAGAACAGCTGGACTAATCTTGTTTCCAGATGGGGATGAAGATGTGTTTGGTTCTTTGTGAAAATTAGAACTTCCACCAAATGAAGGAGGAGATGGGGGAAATAGTGGAGGGGGATATGTAAAGACACCATCTTTTCTATGTTGAATCCAAGAACTTTTCAAATGGGTATGCCCAGAAACCCATCTTTGTGACCCAACTTCAGCAAATGAACAAATCATCTCAAAAACACATTCAAAAGAACCCAACTTTTTTAACTTGTTTTCTCCATCTCTGAAGCAAAAACTCAAACACCCAGAATCACTATCCTTTTAGATTCAAGAAAAGTTGGAGTCTTGCAGTAGGTAGGGCGGTGGATTTGTTTTTCAGAAGGAAACACAATTGACTGACAGAGCAAATAACAACAGATAGTGATGAAACCAAGCAGAAAATGCTAAAGGTAGAATCTTTACCTGTCTTGATTCCCACTTAGTCACCATTAGTTAGAAAACAATACTTATATAACAACCCCTTTATATAAAGAATCACTTCTGGCTGCAGCAAAACCCTATATAGGATCTTGAAATCCCTTATACAGCATAAATAGAAAAGGAAAAAGCTTGAACATTTGAGCCTATACCTCTTCTCTTCTCTTTCTCTCTCTATATGTTTAACAATTTCTAGTTTGTAGCAAACTATAAATATAAACAAAGGGAAACAGAGAAGTTAAGGGGAGGGTGATTTTGAACTGGGAAAGGACATTGACTTATTTGGAAGCCAAAAGCTGGCACTGACAAGCGTCGCTATTCTCCAAAATAAACAGTAAAAAATGACAAAAAGAAATACTCACTACTGTTGCACCTTTTAATTCCCTATAAAAAATAAAAAAAAAAGTAAAGGGAAAAAAAAAGGTTTAAAGAGAAAAAGGGGGGAAATATAAAGAGAAAAAGGAAAAGGAAAATCAAAGTTTCAAATCATGCACTTGGAATTTGGAAATAAAAGTCATATAATTAATTATAGGAAATAAATATGATTTAATTGGAAAAAATTAATGATGAAAAAACTGAAATGGAAATATTATGATTCGAATATCAATCAAATAAATAAGAAAAAATCTCCTCATTTAATATGAAATAAATAAAATTAATTAGACAATATTAATGATGAAACGATTGAAATAAAAATATCATGATAAAATTAGCAATGTTCTTGCTAATTCCTTTAATTTAGGTATGTTAATGATATTCTTACTCAATTGCCAACTGTACCACTTTCAAATTTTAATTACCCTATTTTGAGCTCAAATCCTTTATTAATATCCCCATTTTGAGCTCAAATGGTTAACTTTCTTGAAGTTTAAGCAAATATAACGTACTTTTTGCAAGTTTAAGAGGATTAGATTCCGTTTATACTGCATTGGATCTGAGAATTTTTTAACCAAAAATTTAAATGCATAAATAATTGTTAGATATAAAGATATTCCTATTTGAAGAATTTTAAATTTATTTTTAACAGTTCTGAAAAGCATTAAGTGTTACTTTATAGCATATATTATACAACTTATCAAGCCAAGCTGGAAAGATAAAAATATATCTACATATATTATATGGTTTACGCCAAACCTCTTAATTCCCATTATTTAAGAAAATTATGATTAAAAGAGAGGGTTATTTAGCTGTCACTTGTTAAGGATTAAATAACACTATATGCAAAGAGACTTTTTTTTGTCTTTATTAAGAAAGTAATTATAATTAAGTGAAGAATTTTAATTAAAATCAAGTGATAGTTGTTGAAAAAGGGAAACAACACATTATAATCCCCACAATATTGCACCACACGATGTGCTTATCTTCTTCTTGAATCATCAATTAATGATTCAAATATATGGACGAAATTGTTTTTATATTTTCATGATTATGACTCGAAACATTTAGTTGCTAATTAATACAGACATTGGAATTCATAAAGTCAACTTTATAATTTTGGCTAAACAACATAAAACGCAGAAGTTTGGTCCCTAATTACGTTTTATCCCACTAATTTAAAATATTATATTTTTTCCGGAAGTTTTTAAAAGGAAAGGCATATATCCTAGCTTATTTCGTGTATCCTGGATACATATAACCTTATCATTAATGGTAAATCTGTTTCTATTATGGCGCTTTAAAAGGAAATAACAGATTTATAATTAATGAGCAGTAAATCACGGTTCAGTCAGTTAC
Source organism: Jaltomata sinuosa (assembly GCA_003996215.1). Taxonomy (NCBI): domain Eukaryota; kingdom Viridiplantae; phylum Streptophyta; class Magnoliopsida; order Solanales; family Solanaceae; genus Jaltomata; species Jaltomata sinuosa. The sequence goes on along the minus strand of QJPP01004564.1, from coordinate 251,148 downwards.
AAACGATCTAGCAGTATTCTAGTTGCCTCAAACAACTGGAGATTTCAAAATTTAAACGCACGTTGAAGTAGTAATTCTGCATTCATCTTGCATCATCCATCTCTAATAATGCAAAACAGCTGAAGGTTTCCTCGGCTTTTTTTCGAGATAAAGCATGACGTTAGCCACAATCTTCCTTAGGCACTCTGGAACGTGGATTGCATCTAATGTGTACGATAAATACAAAAGTGATGGTATTATTTTGAACGATTATGATTCGTATGAAGTTCTTATTTCAACAATTTCGAATCATTTGGAGATTGATATATTGAAGTTCGATATACAAGTCAGATACATTGTTGAGGGTAATGAATCGGCAATGGAGATCAGAAATAATATGGGAATGCGACTTTATATGGAGTTGAAGAAGAAGAATTACGCTTTTGGGGTGTATCCTTTGATAGTAACAACTGAAGAAAAATCAGCCGCTGGCAGCATGTTTGGGGAAATTGCCTACGAACCAAATACGGGCGCAATAGCATGTATAGAAGGGTCTGAAAGTGGTGTTCTTGCGATAACTGGTGATGGTAACGTTGATTCATTAAGTGTGATGGATATGGACGTTGATCATGTGATTACAGACTGTAATCACAAACTAGTAAGGGTTGACCAACTCTATAAGGATAAAGACACACTTGTGTCGGTGATGGAAAATCATGCAATTGTTAATCGATATCAGTTTAGAACCGAAAGATCAGACAAGAAAAGGTTAGTTCTCTTGAACAGTATTGTATTCATCTGTAATGCTTAGGTATGATCGATTCACATTGCTAAGAATGACCTTTATATGAAGGTGTAATTCCTTACTGTTTAATGTTTTTCAAAGTATATAGATATATGTTTGTATCCAAGCTTATCAACTTGTATCCATGTATATTTCTGTCAAATTTGAAGTATTCGTGTATCCAATCAAATGTTGTGGACTTGTATCCAAGAAAATTTTTTAATTTTATCTGTATCAAATTGTATTTGATGTATTTCATGTAGCCAAGCATTTGGTAGATATACAGTATTTGAATTACAAAATAGATATAATAGTCCGAGGCTGCAATTTACACACATAATTGCGATAGACATCTGCATTTTTCTGCCATCCATAATTAACATGAATAGAGTGATTTTTTTTTAAAAAGTGTATATTACTTATAAAAGATACACACTAATTAATTTTGCGCATTTCAGTTATTTAAAACGAATATATACATTTTGTTAAGTAAGTTAACTAGTATTTCTCTGTGTGCAGCTATTACCTGATATATAACTCTGAAGAATGTTCATGGTCGTTCAGATCTTCGAGTCTTAACGATTCGTTATTTTTTTGGTGAGAAGTTTCGATGACGTGCACACTTGTCAATTGAAAGATAAGGTATTCAATCAGCGTAAGGCAACTACTGGATTCATTGGTGGATTAGTTGCGCCAAAGTGTGTCAATCATAAAAGGAAAATCTCACCAAAGGACATTCAAGAAGACCTTAAACGTGACCTAGGAGTTGACATTAATTATATGAGGGCATGGCGTGGCAAGGAGCGGGCTATGAAGATGGTGCGGGGAAATTCGACTGATAGTTACCAGCTGTTGCCTGGATATTTGTACATGCTGGAACAAGTGTATCCAAATTCGTACATACGTATGCATAAGTCACCGATGGATGAGTTCATGTATATATTCATTTCACTGAATACAATGAGGAGGGGGTTTGAATATTGTAGGCCAGTAATCGTTGTGGACGGGGCTCACATGCGAGGGGCATATCAGGGAACTTTTGTATCTGCAAGTACTTTGGATGGTGCAGGTAAAGGATCTATTTTGATTTTTTTTTTGATAAACATGTTGACATGTGTTTAGTTTTATTTGTTGTGTGATACACATTTCTTTCAAAAGAAGTTAGTTGGTGTTCAGATAATTACTTTCTATTTTGAAGTTAACATTAATTTATTTTTCAGGCTGCATATTATCACTTGCGTATGGCGTAGTCGACACTGAAAATGATGTCTCCTGGACGTGGTTTTTTGAACAATTTAAAGGTGCCTTTGGTGAGCGTCCAAATATGTGTGTGGTGTCAGATCGTAATGAAAGCATAATTAAGAGTGTTACCAGAGTATATCCAACTATACCACATTATGTATGCATATGACATCTTTGAAAGAACGTCTGCACGAATTTCTGAAAAAGCAGAGATAGACTAAGTGATGTGTACTACGCGATGGCAAAAGCATACAAGGTAGACGATTTTGATTATCTCATTGGAAAGGTTGAAAAGATGGACCATAGAGTGAAAGATTATTTGTTTGAAGCCGGATACGTGAAATGGGCAAGAGTGCATACGCCAATAAATAGAGGGCGGGTGATGACTTCCAATATAGCGGAATGTATCAATGGGTGTTTATTTGATGCACGGGAACTGCCTATTTTTGATTTTTTTAGAAAAAATGCAATTATTATTTGGTGAATGAAATTGCAGTAATGGTGCAAAAGCTAAATATACGGAAACTCCGTTATGTGGTAAATTCCAACAAATGCTAGTATTAAACGAGGGGGAATCACCATGAATGACGGTATGTGTTTGTACTCATTAAGTTCACATTCTTTTTTATTTCATTAAAGAAGCTGACATAATTTAGTTTGATTAGAGATAATTTGATAGTTTTACCTATGTTTCTTTTTCAGGTTAGACCGTCATCTGAATTCTTATACACAGTAAGTGTCAATGGAAGAAAGTACATTGTTTGCCTAGAAAGAAAAACGTGTTGTTGTGGAAGGTTTCTGTTGGATGAGCTACCATGTGCACATGCAATTGCTGTTTTGAAAAGCAAAAATATTGATGATTTTGGACCTTACTGCGCAGATTACTACAAGCCGGAAACACTCGTGAAGACATATGAGCTTCCTATATGTTCACTACCAGACCAAAAGGAGTGGAAGATACCGGAAAGTATTTCAGCCGAGGTGGTTTTGCCACCTATTTACAGGAGGCCCCCCGGACGTCCCAAAAAAGGGAGACATAAGAAGTCCAGTGAAACGCTTTCAAAAAGCAGTAATTGTTGTGGAAGATGTGGCCGTAAAGGTCATAACAGGCGTAGTTGTAGCTATTTTCCAAAGAAGAAGTGAAAGGATCTATTTTTAAAATTTTATGTTCTGTAGCATCATGAACTAAATTATTTTTTTAGAGTTTTTCTGTTATATAGACTATTTTGTTTAGCTTTTATGAGCATTTAAACATCTATATTTTGTGTAAGATCGTTGTTAACATGTATCCAATGGCCCCATTTAAACCTGCTTATTATTACGAAGTATTAAGTTTGTAAACTTGGATCCATGGTAACAGTAGATGAATAAAAGCTTGGATACACTGTAAAAATAGTGTTGGATACACATCAAAAAGTTTAGCTACTATTGAATACAGGGAAAGACATGAAATTAAGCTTTAGTAGATGAATAAAAGCTTGGATACACTGTAGAAATAATGTTGGATACACATCCAAACTTCAATTACTATTGGATACAGGGAAAGACATGAAATTAATCTTTGGTAGATGAATAAAAGCTTGGATACACTGTAGAAATAGTGTTGGATACACATCCAAAGTTTAACTACTATTGGATACAGGGAAAGACATGAAATTAATCTTTGGTAGATGAATAAAAGCTTGGATACACTGTAGAAATAGTGTTGGATGCACATCCAAATTGTAACTACTATTGGATACATGTCCAAATGCTTGGATAGACGACCAGTTCTTGGATTCATTCTACAATATTGTTGGATGATGTCCAATGTGTAAAACTACTTGGATACTTGTAGGCACCCAAAATACTTGGATACACATTTTGTACAAATTTGTACTATTGGATACATGGAAAGAACATGAATGTAAGCTTTTGGACATGAATATATGCTTGGATACAATGTACAATATTGTTGGATACATGTTCTTGTAGATCTTAAACAACAAGTAACATTAAAATTCCTGGTAACATTATCTTTATGTGAACCTTACAATATACTTGGATACACGTTTTAACAACAATTAGATACATGTCTTATAACCATGAAAAATTACCATTGGATACATGTTTTATAACCATGAAAAATGAAAAATAAAATACATGTTGTATTAACATACTTAACATTCACCCATATCAGACAAAAAACCGAAGAGTATTCATAAGTAGAAATTTGTAATATATAGTAAACTGTATCTCTATTACATTAAACATAAATACGGAAAAAGATGAGCTAATGTTAGTACTTGAAACCTAAAAGTGCATCAAAAGTCTAGGAAATCTAATCAACATTGAATATGTCATGGGCATCTGGATTGATGGGCCGACGGGGTGGCTTTGGTGGATCGTCATTGTCACTGATCGAACCAGGCCTCGCTTTAGGACCTCCGTAATTCCATAAAAGTGCACCATATCTGACACGTTGGAGTTCTCCATTTGAGATATACCTAAATCAAATGAAGGTCGTTGTTGGTTACTTGGTATTATGAAGTTATCTGATTCATTATCCATGAAGCCAATCGTTGATTCATTATCAAGTAATTGCTCTTATAGATTATGATAACTTAGAACTAAACTATATAAAAAGTTGAAAATCGAATTTTACCAGCCTCAACAAAGGAAGATTCTGATCCAACAAGCGCCAATTTTTTTTTGAAAAGTAGAGGAAGATCGTGTGGAAGATGGAGCCTTGGTTGAAGGCGTGATTTGGGGAAAACGATTAGAGAGAGAACAATTGTTGCCTTTAGATATACGTTGAGTGATTTTAGGTCCTTTTTTAGGGATTGTGGTGGATACAGTTTCTTAACTGTGTAATTTCAATTTAATGGGATAAATGTAATTATTTTAAAGTATTGAGATATTTAATAATTAGGGCAAAGCTATTTGATTATTTAGGTAGTTTTTCCTATAATTTTACCTTCTCCCACACTTATGTGGTCATTCAAGCTTATAAGTCCAATAACATTAGTAAAAATCAATTTCATTTAGGCTTGGATCACTTCCTTGAATTTCACAGAATAAGTCTAGGCCCATTTTAATATTTCCTTCTTCAATTTTCGAGAAATTTGGAATCTAGAATCCATTATCTCCACATAGTGGGAAGTGGAAATAGGACTTACACAAGTTGGGCCTTTGGGCCTCTATTTTTTATAAATAGGTGGGAGCACGATAGTAACAAATTACGCCGCCCAGTGTACTTCAAAGTGTTTGATCTTGAATTTTATTTTTTAAAGTGTGTGATCTTGAATTTTTGTCCCCACTAAATAAGTTTTAACGTTTTCCTGTAGGCAGAATTTGTGGTCAATTGAACAGGTTCACTATCTTAAAATGTTTTGAACGTTTGTCTTATGGACAAAAGTTAAAACTTATGTCAGATAGGAAACAACTCTAAGTTCTAAATTTTGCCTATAAAACATAATTTTTGATCAATTGAGCAGATTCACTGTCTTAATATGTCTTGAACGTCTGTCTTATGGACAAGAGTTTGAACGCCTGCCGTATAGGCAACATATCTAAGTTTTGACTTTTGGCAGAAAAATATTCCCCAATAAAGTCATTTTCTGGTGACAGGGGGAAAAATCAATCGAAAGGAAAAAAATGACTTTATTCACTTATGACATAAGTAGGTTGTAAGGGGTCGTTTGGTGTGAGGGATAAAAATAAATAGTTCTGGTCCCTGGGATAAGAAAATAGTTCAAAGATAAAATTTTAGTGTCTTGTTTGATTACCAAGTTTGGGATAACTTATCCCATCATTTATATCATAATGAAATAAGTTATCCCATGATAATTAATCCTGTGATAACTTGTTTCCAACCGAACGGCCGCTAAAAGACACACTTTGAATAAGGTTGAATGTATAAAAAAGTTTTACATGTTTGACAAACATATCAAAGAAATTTGACCTCAAATTCATGAGACAAACTATGTATCCTATCTTAACTTTTAACTTAATATTACTTACTTTAACTAACACTTAAATGTTAGTATATTAAGTTTTACCTACTCAAAAATTTAATCATCATTCTTAATTCGATTTGCTAATATGATCCCAATTTAACGTCTATAAGCACATGTACTATCTGACACAAAATTTAACCATTAAGAGCCTGTTTGGATAAGCTTATTTTAAGTTGGAAATTTTAGTTTTTAGTTTTTTTTTTTTTGCTATTTTGGCTTAAAATTAAGTGTCCATAAGCACTTTTTTGCATTACCCAAACACTATAAACAACTTAAAAACTATTTTAACTTAAAAAACACTTAAAATAAGCCAATCCAAACGGGCTCGAGCCTGTTTGGATAAACTTATTTTAAGCTGCTTTTTTTAAGTTGGAAATTCTAGCTTTTAGCTTTTAGTTTTTTTTTGCTATTTTGGCTTAAAATTAAGTGTCCAGAAGCACTTTTTTGCCTTACTCAAACACTATAAACAGCTTAAAAGATGTTTTAACTTAAAAAAACACTTAAAATAAGTCAATCCAAACGAAACAATACTCAAGTTGTCAACTCTACCCTGCCTGTTTTGCCCTCTCTAATCAAATTTCTCTTTAGTTTATCCTTTTCTAGTTAATATTATAAGTGATGGGTCACTTAAATAGCTGATCTTTTCAAGAAAGGGTCCAACTTGATTAATGACACCACACAAAAACAAAAAAAAAACATTGTCAAACTTAGTACGGAATCATGGGTGATGAGTCATTTGACACACACAAGTCATTTATGAAAAAAGTTGTTGTCTTTAACCAGATTCTGAACAAGATTCTTGATTTATGATAAGAAAAAGGAAAAGCCACTGAGAGTGTATGTAAGTAAAGAAGAGAAAATGGTGATGCAATCTTGGTCAACGGATTTCTTGCCATTTTTGGCAATGGTGATTGTGGAGTGCAGTGAAATGGGGATGATTACACTTGGAAAAGCAGCCATGAATGATGGACTCAACAATCTTGTTTATGTTGTTTACTATAATGCCCTTGGTACCCTTTTTCTTCTTCCTTTCTTAATCTTCCATAGGAGCAGGTTTGTCAAAAATCATCAATGCCCTTTACCTATTTCTTGGGATTAATTCAATGTCAAAGTCTTATATCTCTTTTCTTTCAGAAGCAATATGGCTCCTGTTACTTTGTCTATATTGTGGAGATTCTTCCTTCTTGGCCTGTTGGGGTATTGTGCTAATTTCTTCTCTGTTTTATTGTTACCAAATTTGGGTCCTTTTAAGGGAAAAAATCAGAACTTTATACGTAGACTCTATTGCAGAATTTGTTTGGTGCAGGTCCTGGCCTTTACAGGTATTAAATACAGCTCTCCTACTCTGGCAGCTGCTTTAGGGAATTTGATGCCAGGTTTTACATTTTTGCTTGCCATTATTTTCAGGTAGGGTTAAAAAGTTGGGCTTAGCAAACTCCTAATTCTTTGTTAGATTTAGGTAATATACACGGACAGTGTAAAGATTATTACATTAGCTGTGTAGTTTAACATATTGTAGCAGGATATGTAGTTACTAGGTTACCAGTTAATGTTTGTCATAGAGATTTATCTGTAATTACTTTATAAGTGACATGATTGTGTAATATTTTTATGTTGTCGGTGCATAGAACTTGAAAAAGAACAATAAGTGCTTTAAAATCACTAGTTCTGCAACTGAATAGCCTGAGCTTTTGGATGCCCATTTGCCTTTAATACTGTCACGTGTTGTCCAGCCCTTCTCCGGACCCGTGCATAGAGGGAACTTAGTGCACCGGGATGCCCTTTTCTTACTAATCACATAAGGGTGTGCTCGATGAATCTATTTGTATGTTGATGCTAGTTTCCTGTACAAAAATGTAGTGTGCGGGTGAAAAACAATGGGATAGAGGGAGTATATTTCTCCACAATGGCGTGAAGGAGGACAATTAAAGAATTTACTGATCTCTGTTTCCTTTGTGTCATTGACACCAGCACTAATTTCTTTGACAGTACTATGCTAGATAACAAGTCTTCAGTTGTATCTAGTGGTTCGTTCTTTTTCCTATTTTTCGCATGTCCATGTTCAGAATTTTTTTCATGGCATTTGCAATTTTCAGAATGGAGAAGTTAGATATAAGAAAGGCCAGCAGTCGAGCAAAATCTGTGGGTACCATAGTGGCAATTATAGGGGCATCCATCATGACTCTATACAAAGGACCAAGAGTATTAGGATCAAATTTACCTTCTGATTCATCTCATCACTCCTTACTTCTTTCACAAGAATCAAGCTGGATACTCGGAGGCCTTCTGATTACCACCACCTGCATCATGTCTTCTGGATGGAACATTCTTCAGGTAAACATATTAGAAAGTGATTGATCAAGATTGAGAAAACGAATTTAAAGTTAAAACCAGCTGCTTCACAATCTTTCAGAGTTAGCTTTCATGTATGTAGGACTTGTTTCAGCTAATGGTACTGCACCTAAAATCATGTCATAGTAGAGGATGCTTCAATCTATTTTCAATTCATACCTCATAAGTACATAACAAAGCATTTTCTCGCGAGCAACGTTTTGGTGGGTTAGATTCATTTTATACTTAATAAAATTTCACTTCTTTTACTAAGGCATTGTCTCAATCACTTACACTAAACTGTGGCTGCAATATTGCTTCATAGAATATCCGTTACATGCTCAATTCTAGTTGTATTTACTCAGACAGATACCGTGAAGAAATACCCTGAACAAATGACAATAGTGTTCTTCACTTGCTTCTTTGGGAGTATTCAATGTGCAATTTTAACTCTGGCATTAGAAAGCAATCCAAAGGCATGGATGGTGAAGTCTGGGATTGAGATAATAGCCATTGTTTTCTCGGTAAGAAATTTGACGCATTTTCATTTTCTGTTCTCTTCTTCTCCTTGTTCTTTTTTATATAGACATATTATATATGAGACTCATCGGTTAATTATCTTAAACTCTAGGCGGTTTCTGGAAATGTCTTCCGTTACAACGTTTTGACATGGTGCTTGGATAAGAAAGGTCCTCTTTATGTGGCTATGTTCAAGCCTTTGGGAATGGTCATAGCAGCAATCTTGGGGATCATATTCCTTGCAGATCCACTCCATTTAGGAAGGTAATATATATTACGCCATCCTTTTGCTCGTGCTTATACATGATTGATCAACTAGCTTCGTGGTTCAAAAGTATATTAATAATGCATCTATTAAGTGCTTGTTCCTAAGAATTAACCTTTGAACCCCTGGTAAGCTCTTTTCCCTTGTATTACTTCCCTGGTAACCTTTGAAACGTATGATTTTAAACATGTCATAACATATTCCTTCTTATTTTGAAGAGCCCATAGCCAGCATTTTCATCTGTTCATTTATATATGTTTTCAGTTCTAGCATTTTCTCACTCATCGGAAAAAGAACAACATTCATGAAGTGAATTATTTGTTGTAATGTCGTGTGCAGTGTTATCGGAGCAGTTGTCATATCTGCTGGATTTTATTCTGTGCTGTGGGGGAAGGCTAAGGAGATCAATTCCATGCTTGAGGTTGAGGACATTGTTTGTGTAATTGACTCAACAAACCAAAGAAGCCCTCTATTGCAGAAGTAATTTACAACAAGAAAAGCATAAGATTAAGTATTGTTATTGGGAGGTGAGAGCCTTTATAATTTCTAGTGGCCCTATTCTTTCACAAGTAGTATTATGTATGAATGCACTTACTTAGTGCTGCTTAGCTTAGATGAAGAAGATAAAGGCTGAGTGGATGAGGCGTCTGATAAAGGGAACGTAAATTAGCCCGGAGTAGACAAGTAAATGATACAGAAGCGGATTCAAGATTTGAACTTGATAGCATCAATCTTAATTTATGTTCTTCACTAAACTTAAACTGATGTTGCATCTGCTCTAATAGGTGTTTGTGCTAGCCAAGATACATAGCATCTGACAATTCTTGAAAAAAACAAAGTAGCTGAATATACCTGTAAATACTTTTAACCTCCTCCCCCCTTTTTTTTCCCTTTCTGTAGTAGTATTTTTCCCCTCATAAATATAAAAGCCCCACAATTTGTAAAAATAATTAAAACTTTCTCAACTCTTTATACAATATAACCAAAAGAACAAATTATATTTCATAAACAAGGTATCGAAATATCTTAATTAGGTGCCACATTAATAAATCAAATATCTTTGTGTTCCTTTTTATAAATATTTGTTTGCAATTACATGCTATTACACATTTTTAAATACACAATTTTATAAATATCTACTAGTCAACAATAGTAGTACTAATTATTATTTACTATGATTTTTTTACATTGTACAGACAATTTGTTCACGTCGAACCTATCTTCTTCTTGGAAGTGTATGAAAAGGAAAGAGGGGAATCTTAGACTCTGTAATCTTAGACAGGAATGCGGTGAGAGAGTGCGACACTGTTATTTGCTTGAGATATTTCTTATGTTAGGTTAGAAAGAAAGAAAAAGACCGGTTATTCATGAAAAAAAAAAAATCATTTCAGAATAACAACATATCCGCCCAGTGTAATTTCACAAGTGAGATTTGAAAAGAATAAAATGTATGGAGACTTTATCGCTATCTTTGACCATAAAGAGGCTGTTTGCATTTTTAAAAGAGAGGAGATAAGTGGTCAATCGAGAAGGAGAATGATGTAAAGTGAAATATACATTCAGCATTCACTTGTGATTACGAGTGCAAGAAATAATTCCAATAAACCTAAGAAATCATCTCATACAAATTGCTTTTGATAATGGCGTAGAACTAAAGATTTTTCTTATGGCGTATTCTCTTTAACAATCGGAATTGATAATGAAGTCTTGAATAGTGTTGTAGATCTAAATTACACATTATCTAGTATATTATATCTGATAATTTAGATACTATACAGGAGATGTGACACATACCTTCAATCAGTTGAACGAGAACCCTTTCACATAAGTCTTTCGTATTAAGTGGTCAATTCATTTTATAATTGATAAAAGCATAATCTTAACTTGAGCCTAAGATTAAAAATGCTTAGGAATATTGGTGGTACTTGTGAATTAATATTATTTCAGATTTTAATCTCTTGTAACTCCTTGCAACTTTTTCCTTTGAGAAAAGAAGTGGGTCAATTTCTTTGTTAGGCATCTCTCACATAGATGATTGGTTTTTTTATCATAAGGCTAACATTATTATAGGGCTGAAAGTATCAATAATTGAAGGGAAAGCGCATTAATTGTCGAGATGTCAACTATCAAATAGGGTCAGCATTCACCTTCCACAGTACTAGCGTTGTCTTTTAGTTGAACCCATGTCAATTATATTGATAAGAGTCGCGATGAAATGACAAGTACTCATTTAATTAAAAGTATCTTTGTATTAATCTTATCGCTTTTGTTAAAATATGCTTTACCTTAATATGAGATTTTCCGACATGAATCTGCATTTAAATCGGTGTCAATACTACTCCAAACTTCACTTGTTCTTTTGTGGTTTATTTGAAAGGAAATAAATTATGTACAGTTTGTATATTGCCCCTTTTTCACACAAAAGAACTATATAATAGTGTCACTCATCCTTTTATCACTCCCACAAGCAACTCTCATCTCACGTGAGGACAACTCCTACTTAGCGTGCCCATTCATCTAATATGTTTTTTTATATGCACCTAATCTAACTTTCAATTTAAAATAATTCCCCTTCCCAAAAATGTTATGTGATAAAATTATTAAATTTCAACTAAACATACAGGTTTGTACAATAGGTAAATGAAGTGGGCTAAAACATATATATATATGTATATATAAAAATCATGACTTTCTGAAACCAAACATAAATAATTACCACATAAACGAAAAGTTTAAATGTTGTCTTGGTTTAATTACAAATTGTACAAAGAAAGAAGGTTTGATTCGAAACTAACTTTTGCAAGTTGAAAGTGCTGTCTGATTGGAAAATGAAACAAAGATACTTTTTGATGAATAGATGGTTAGAAATGAAATTTGTGCAATTTCTGGATAGAAAAGAGAAAATGACATCTCTTAATGTGGGACCTGACGAATAAAAAAAAGTGTAAAAGATTTTCACTTTAATTTCAATGTATAATCTTAGCTAAAAAAACAGTTGCTTTATTCTGGTCCTTAATATATGCTTATTAAACACGCACTCCTATGATTAATACCAGATTTTCAGGTAGAGCTCATGTCCGCCACGCGTAGAAATTGATATTTATTTGAGGTTTAGCAAAAACAGAGAGAAAAAAAGAGAGGAAAGTCACAAAAATGGGAAGCAATAACAGAGAGTCAACTTTTTACAAAGAAGTGTTACCATTTACAGCTATGGTGTCTATGGAATGCATAAATGTTGGTTTAAATACACTTTACAAAGCTGCTACTAACAAAGGCATGAGCAATCATGTCTTTGTTGTTTACAGTTATGGTGTTGCTTCTCTTCTCCTTCTTCCTTCTCCTTTCTTCTCCACCAGGTATGATTTTTTTGTGTTACAACTTAGAAGGAGCTTATTTTTCCATTGCATGTGTGTATATATTGATCAAGAAAAATTGGAATCATCTAACTGCAGATCAACAACACTTCCACCTCTCAACGGATCAATTCTTGCCAAAATCTTTCTTCTGGGAGTTATCGGGTACAATTTTGACTCTTTTTTCTTGTTTTTTCACTCTTAATCTGTAAAAAAGTTTCCTTATTTTCGTGGATGTTGTTAGTCTTATTCACGAGGAAATTAATTGAATTCAATTGTTAAGTAAGTGCTGAATCAATACAGAGATATCAAAAAAGTCAACACCAATTAATCTGAGATTGATTGATACTCCTATTGTAATTGTCAATAAGAATTCTTGTACTCCCCCGTTTCAATTTGTTTGTCTAGTTTCGATTTGATACGAAATTTAAGAAAGTAAAGAAAAACTTTTGAATCTTGCGGTCATAAACTAAAAATAGTTAGAATGTACCAAAATGTTGAAATAAAAAAGTTGCCAAAAGAGGAAAGTGATACTATTCTTCTTGAACGGTCTGACTGAAGAAGAAAGTATAACAAACAAATTGAAATGGAAGGAGTAAGAAGGAAAGTAAGGCAAACAGGTTGAAATTAAAGAGTTGTCAAAAGAGAAAAGATATATTCTTTTTGCACGAATGACCTTTTTCTAGGCCACTACTTAAATTTGTTACACATTAGGCTAAATTTGGCCGCAAAAATGAAAAAATCATCCATTTGTTTTTAAAGGCGAAATTTAGCTCACTGCAGCAACAGTGACAGAATATAAAGATTAACCTAAAAAAAGACCATATGGTGCAAATAATTCGGGGAAGCAGTGGAAACCCAACTCACACCAGTAACATTTTAGACTATAAGCATTGATGATCATTCGTCGTGTGTCTTAATCCAAGTGAACTTCTATAAAATAGTGTAAGAACAAAATATAATTATGTTATCTTGCTTTTTCATAATATATATTATAGTGTATAATTGGAAGTGCAGGTGTACATCACAGATAATGGGGTATACAGGCATCAACTATAGCTCTCCTACGCTTGCCTCCGCCATCAGCAATCTCGTCCCTGCTTTTACTTTCGTCCTGGCTGTCATTTTCAGGTTCTATTTTTTAATCTCATGTCCTAATTGCAGGTCATTTTCTTAATTTTGCCGTCCCCACTATAATGAAACTAGATTGGTGTTTTTATATCCTTTTTATGTCAAGTTGTTAGCATCTTTTGTCAGCATCCATCAATTTTTCCCAACCTAAAAAAAATAGTTGAAACAAAGGATAAACTCGACCAAGATTACTGATATCTAAGTTGTAGCCTGTAGGCCATTTGATCCAGTATTTAAAAACAAAAAATTGTAGGCCAGAGGTTGAAAATAATTTCTGGTCATTTGCACAAATGACCCTTCTAGGCTACTACTATAATTATATCGCTGTTAGCTCCCTGAATTAAACTTGTCTGTAAGAGAAAAAAATCATCCAACTCTACTTTTAAGGACAAAGTTTAGTCAATTCGACTAACAGGGACATAATTTAAAGAATGACCTCAAAAAAGGCCATATGGTACAACTAATCCATGTTTTTGCTGATTTACAAAATAACACTCTGTGGATTGTATTAGAAGTTGGCCATTTTTTAAAATTAGACCAGTGTTGTCAAGTTCAAAAGTGGCTCTCTGGTCTAAAATGAAGTCAAGTAGTTGTTTTTACATGGCGAATAATTTCATCGGCTTTCTGGTTGTATGTTTGATGATTGTAACTGTTAAAACAGGATGGAAAAGATACAGTTGAAAAGATCAACCACTCGGGCCAAAGTTTTGGGCACGGTGGTATCCATAGCTGGAGCATTTGTAGTGACTCTATACAAAGGCCCAAAAATATTAGTGCCGACCACATCCACACCGAATTTACTACATCAACCTCTCCGCTCATCTCAATCAAATTGGATGCTTGGTGGCCTTTTCCTCACAACTGAATATTTTTTGGTCCCCATGTGGTATATAGTTCAGGTATGAAATGTTTTTACTCACACTCGATGTTTCTACCAAGCAAATCAATGGAAAACATGTGTTTTATATAAACTTTAATCATTTAACCATAATAAAGCGAAATGTATATTCTCACTTTATTTTGCGACTCTTGTGATTAAATTACTTAATTTGGTGGAAACACCGAGTGCCAGCAAGTATTTTCCAACACAGACTTAGTCCCTGAATATGGAGTTCTCTGTGGTTTTTTTTTCTTTATTTTTGTGTCGGCAACAAAAGAAAGTAACTTAGTTGAGTTATTTGACGACAGACATGGATTATGAAGGAGTATCCAGCAGAAGTGACTGTAGTTTTCTTCTACAACTTGTGTGTGAGCATCCTAGCTGGTATTGTTGGATTTTTCACTGAACCTGACTCCAACAAATGGATAATTAAACCGGATATCGCACTGGCCTCTATTCTCTGCTCTGTAAGTTAATCGAGAAATGGGTTTGATTTTTCATATCTTTTATATATATCAGGCATTGCATTCTCCAGGTTGATTTTGCTACGTCTGTTCGTGTATATTGAAATGATGTGCGTTGCATCACACAGGGTATATTGGGCTCATCCCTAAACAATACAATTCACACCTGGGCTTTGCGAGTGAAAGGACCAGTGTATGTAGCAATGTTCAAACCACTGTCCATTGCCATTGCAGTTGCCATGGGAGTCGTTCTCTTAGGAGATACTCTTTATTTGGGAAGGTACTAATTCTGCATACTAATATATTTTTTCACACACACACATTTATTTTCTTTTACAAATTATTTCATCATCAATCTGATTGACTACATTCATTTTTTACAATCAGCATCCTGGGAGCGACAGTAATTGCCATTGGGTTCTACACTGTAATGTGGGGAAAGGCAAAAGAGATGCCCGAATACAATGATTCTAGTGATCTCGAGTCATCTCAAGACCAAAAGTTCCCGTTGTTACACAATTACAAAAAAGAAGGCATCGCAAACAAGTAAACAATTAGTAGAAAGGGTGAAAGTGAAGTCACTCAAAAGCTGTAGCTGCAAAGCGCGAAAGACGCTATCTTTGTATAGGAAGAAACAAAATGCTGCTGTGGGGGAAAAAAGGAGCAGCAAATTGTTGTCATATATCCTTTGTTCTGTATAGCTATTCTGGAAAAAAGACTTCTTCACTACTGGCATTTTATCAATAGCTTCAAAGTAGTGAAAGTCACTAGAGAAGAAACAGAATTCTCCACTTGTATAACATGAATGTTAAAGCCTATTTTGGTACTGTAAGTAACTGGAAAAAAAAATGGAACAGGTAATTAAGGCCTTGCTAGTTAAAGTCAATTGAACAGAATATGTGCATCCTTTGTGTATCTCAATGGGTTCTAATGTAAAATTTATACTAAGAAAGATTGTTAGTATAACATAACCAAAGTTCTACTACAGAGTGCTCTAGTCAAATTACACACTAAATATCAACTCATTTTTTAGTAACTTGTTCAATCAGCCCATGTTTAAACTGATGGATTATCATCCATATGTTAATTTGATCCAAAGGCTGAACCCGAAACGACCCATCAAGTATACAAAATGGAATTTGAAGATTGGGAATTAACTAAGATTCGGCAAAAAAAAAAAAAAAAAAACTAATAATTTAAGAAAAATACACTAGTTTTCACTCTCTTTTGTTTTCTCTTTTTCATACCAGATACAAGAGCCCGTATATATTACTTTTTCTGTCTCAATTTATATGACACAGATAATTTTTAAAGTCAATCAAATTTTTTTATGGTTTTTAAATATTTTAAGTTGTTAATTATTGTGATTGATAATACTTTTTACATAATTTTCAGATAATATATATTGTTATTCGTCCCAATTTATGTGACATTGATGAAATCTGGAGAGTCGATCAAATTTTTTATAATAGTTTTTAGATATTTTACGTTGTTAATTATTGTGATTTATAGTACGTTCTACATTATTTTCAACTATGTTACTCCCTCTGTCCCAATTTATGTGGCACTGATAAAATTTGGAGAATCAATCAAATTTTTTATATGCTTTTAAATATTTTAAATTAATAATTATTGTGCTTTATACTACTTTTTATGTTATTTCAAATAATATATGTTACTTCCTTTGTCCCAATTTATATGTCACTCATAAAATTTCCAGAATCAATCAATTTTTTAATATATCTTTTAGATATTTTAAGTGTTAATTATAATGATTTATTATATTTTTACGTAATTTTTAAATGTATAATAAATTAAAAAATTAAAATGAAAAAATTACTAAATGTTATTTTTTTATCTCAATTTATGTGACACAACTGAAATTTGGAGTCAATCAATTTTTTAATATGATTTAAAAATATTTTAAGTTGTGATTTATACTCCGTCCGTTAAAAAAAGTGTCTTTTAACCTTTTAATTTTATTTTAAATAAATGATATTTTAGATAATGAAAAAGACGTATGTTCTTTGAATTTTACTCTTTTTTAAATAAAAAGAGTTTTACATAACTAAGAAACTACTAAACAGTTATATTTTTTTCAAGGTATTTATTAGGGTAAGTTATTACCAACACTCCTTATTTTCTAGGAAAGGGTAATTTCTTAAGGAGAAATCCCAAATTAAAAACACAACTTATTTTAAAATGGCGAAAATAATACTTTTTATTTCCATTTCACATAATATATGGTACTTCCTTGTCCCAATTTATGTGGCGTAAATAAAATTTTGAGAGTCAACTAAATTTTTTATATATTTTTGAAATATTTTAAATTGTTAGTTATTGTGATTTACAGTATTTTTTATATAATTTTTAAATATATAATAGACTAAAAATAATAGTAAGATAAATAAATTAAGATGCAAAATTTCAAATAATAATAAAAATAATAACATTCACATTTAAACATATAATTTTATTTTAATTGGTTTTGTTTTTAACTTCTGTTGTTGGCCCATGTGTACGAGACTCCAACACTTCATATTTTAGGCCCACTGTTGTTGTTGCGCTGCTAAGACACACTATGTTTTAGACCCAAAAAAATAAAGCAGCCCCCACAGAGGCTCGAACCGACGACCTCTTACACGAAAGCATACACTTGAATCACTCCGGCAGAAGCAAGCTGGACGACCTCCACCTTCTTCTGCACGCTTCTATATAATAGAAAAAAGCAATTTCTTTTCTGTTTTCTTTAAGTGACAATTATTTTGGAACAAATTTTTGAGTTAAATGGACAATGGGAGGGAGGGAGTATAAAAGAAAAAAAAATGAATTCCGTGTCTTGATTTTTGGGGACTGAATTACTGGAAAGAAAAAGAAGGCAGCTTGGTACACAAAATATCTTGTATTAGTCGAAAAAGGGCCACACTTAAGAGTGTATATAAGTTAAATTCTTTATTAATTTCTCGCACTAGCAGCATGTGTGAACTAGTTTATTGTGTTTGAATAATTCCTGCGACAAGTCAAATTCTAAGGATTTTGTACGAAGATATGCAAAGTAGGAGTTTAAAAAAAACTGATAAATCAAGTTAAAATAAGAAAATAATCTGACCGGTGATTTGGTTTAGTATTGAAAAAAATTTCGATCATAATTGATTTGATTTGATTTTAATTAAAAAAATATCAAATCAATATATTCGTATGAAAGCTTTACCCGAAAAAATTCGAGATTGAAAAGCATGAATCAACTCAATTTATGTACACCCCTAAATTGCAAGCGTAAACAATATTGTATCCTCTTGCACAATTTTTAATCAAGTAAATATCATTTTTGCTACCCACTCAAACTTTAATTTGTTACCTAAAGCATACGATAATATATAAAAATATGTTTTTTTAATTACATAAATTAAGATTTGAATTATTTTAATAAGCTTAAATAGTAGGATAATTAGGGTTGAACACTCAAAGTCTTCGAAGCAATCACTAGAAACAAATATACTCTGTATTTTCTATGGCGTTGTCGTCAAATATAAAAATAAAACGAATCTCATCATTAATAATAATAATAAAGAAAAAGGTAGAAAAATACGTGTTTGACCGAACCAACACATAAAAAAATTCACACTATATCATATGTCCAAGAAGCAGCCATCACAAATAGCCGCCTCCCCCTCCACCCCCCACCCTACCCCCTAATGCAAATTGGTTTAGGCTTGGCTCGGAAGAGCCTATCGAGTTTCTCCCAGAGTAGTTTTTGAAGATGTATAAAAACTACTTCTCGTTTCTAAATAAGTTAGAATTGATCTATATAAATTCTATCTTTTATATATAAACTCATATCATATCATCATCATATTAAACGCATCAGTCATCCCAAAATAGCTCTTAAATTCATTATGATTTTTCGGGAAAAATAAATTGAGGGAACAAAACTTTGCTTTTTTGATAAAGTAAATCTCTATTCTTAACCCTCATCACTAGGAGTATATTGCTACATAAGTTTTGTGTCAGAATTCCTCTAGTATTTAGTACTACTACTTTAACTGAAATCCATATTTCAGCACTAATTTGAATTTCCACTTAAATACGTTTCCACTTACATATAATACATTTAATTTAATTAAAATTGAGATTATTCAAAGTTACCTTATCTCCTCCATCACTATCAATTGGCCTCGTGTTTATTAGAATACTTAGAACTTAAAATTTGGTTTTGACGACTAATCAAACTTGAGACCATTAATCCTCTTCATATTGGCACTGATTGAACACATTATATTCTGATAATTCTTTGGGTAGTTAGAAAGTGCACAAAGTCCCACGACGTGAAATTATTTCTATCTTTTGTTATTTTTCATTCTTCCAAGTTAAACAATTTTAAACTTTCATATGCAATTTTTATAATGTTTCTTGTGTCCTTGTATGTCGTCAATACTTCCAATCTTTATCCACAATTGGCAACTGTCCTATTTAAATGGATAAAGCAAATTAGCTCACATTGAACTTGATGTTTCTGAACTTTATCCGTCATTCGACTCACTAGCTCGACTAATTCAAATTTTCGAGGATTCAAATTTGAGATTTTCAATAAAAAGATAGAAGAATCTTATTCATCCACCACATCACTCGATAGTTTTACAAAAAAGTTGTCCGTTCAATCACATGTATGGAACCAATCATCTAAAACTTAATTAGATTGCAAATCTGGATCTAAGGACAAAATTAATTTTTCTCTTCTTATTTTAAATTGCCATCTATACTATAGTACTGAGTAGTTGATAACCTAAAATATATTGGTCGTTACATGAGAAATGACATATCTCAGCTCTTTCTTTTGACACCTTATGATATTTGTCTTCTTCTCAACGACATATTCCCTCCAATCCGTTTCAATTTGTGTCTGGTTTTTTAACTTGTTTGAGAAAATAAAGAAGATTTTTCAATCATATGGTCTTAAAACTAAAAACACGTAGAATGTACTAAAATATCTTTTAATCGTGTAGTCTTAAATATACTTGAAATTAAAGAGTTGCAAAAAAAAAAAAAGCATTCTTTTAAAACAGATTAAAATGGAAAGTAAGACAAACAAATTGAAACTGAAGAAATATATTTTTCCTTTCAAATTTTAACACGAACTGCGTCATTTGACTGGCCGCTAAAATAAGAATTGTCAAAGCCATCCAACAAGCTATTATTTTTTTCCAAGAATATAACGTACGTGTCTTCTGCTTATAATTTAACTTATCTCTATCTGTCTATATATATAGAGGACGACGTTGCCTCCATATATACACCAAATCATATTACAAGTGATATTAAACAATATGTCTTTTGCTATGCTCAAGCATCTCTTGCTATCCCCTCTCCGTAGTTTCATCCACAAAGATTTCCATGATGTCTTTGACCGAATGACTCTCATCGACAAACTTTTGTTTCTGGTAAACAAGAGTTCGATCCAATGCTTTATTTTGATTCGATACTTTGAAGTATATATTTTTTTGTTTATTGTCCACCTAGCTAACAATGTGGACGTATGCAGATTGTTCATTTTATTGATAAGCATAACTTCTGGCACCGGCTACCGGTGTTCTTTGGGATGCTTTATCTTGGAGCGCGGCGGACTCTTCACCAGCACTATAATTTGATCAACGTCGGTAGAACACCTATCGGTGTCCGATCAAATCCGGGGGATTACCCTTATAGAACTGCTGATGGTAAATACAATGACCCTTTCAATGAAGGAGCTGGCAGTCAATTTTCATTCTTTGGCAGGAATATGATGCCTGTTGATCAGCAAAATAAGGTATATAACAGCATAAATCATCTTTGATTTTCTGTATACGTGATAATATAAAGTAAACGTTGCACTGGTGACTAGAACCCACAACCTTAAAATTGAGAGGGAAGAGTGTTTACCTCCTGAGTAATCCCCTCTTGTCCTATTACTAGCTATATATTGACATATTCAATTTTAATATATTGTAGAAGATAAAATGCAGTCTTTTTTCAAGTTACAAATTTTATTTTTTCTTATAGACCGGTTAGTTTTTATTAGGTAGCTTTTTTTTAATCAGATATAATGACTCAATAGCTTTCTTTTGTTGCCCCCACTTGGGTGATAAGTCTGCGTTACCAAGCTCAGCATTTTTATTAGGTAACTTGATGACAAAAAAACACTAATATTTAAACATGTTCTTTTCATTTTTATATATTTTTTGCAGTTAAAGAAGCCAGATCCAATGGTAGTGGCAACGAAGCTGCTAGCACGTAGAAAATTCGTGGACACAGGAAAACAATTTAATATGATAGCCGCCTCTTGGATACAGTTTATGGTCCATGATTGGATCGATCATTTGGAAGACACAGAGCAGGTCAGCCTACTTGTATTTCTTTTTTAATTAGGTCCGCAATTTAATAAGTAATGAAATGTTTTCACGAGAATCTTAGTAGCTCGTTTGGTTGCTAACTGAGTTGTTACTTTATTGGTGTGAGGTTCGATATGATTAAAAAAAGAACGTTTTCATTCAATTTGTGAACAGATTGAGCTAAGGGCACCTAAAGAAGTTGCAAATGAGTGTCCACTCAAGTCCTTTAAGTTTTACAAGTCAAAGGAAACTCCTACGGGCTTTTATGAAATCAAAACCGGTCACTTGAACAGCCGTACCCCTTGGTGGTAAGATCTCTAAATATTTCATGTTGCACTCATAAAATTTATTTAGCCATATT
This sequence comes from Jaltomata sinuosa, assembly GCA_003996215.1. Classification (NCBI taxonomy): domain Eukaryota; kingdom Viridiplantae; phylum Streptophyta; class Magnoliopsida; order Solanales; family Solanaceae; genus Jaltomata; species Jaltomata sinuosa. The sequence goes on along the minus strand of QJPP01004564.1, from coordinate 229,476 downwards.
AAAATGAGTGGTGTATTCGAAAAAAAAGTGTATTTTCTTGTCTTTATTTATTTTTGTCTCATATATGTACATGCATTTTGTATATGAAGGGACGGAAGTGTAATTTATGGGAGCAACGCAGACGTTTTGAAGAAAGTGAGAACATTTAAAGACGGAAAGTTGAAACTATCAGAAAATGGGCTCATCGAACAAGATGAAAATGGAAAAATCATTTCTGGTGATGTTCGCAACACTTGGGCTGGGCTTTTGGCACTGCAGGCTCTCTTTGTTCAAGAGCACAATGCTGTTTGTGACACTTTGAAGGTACTAATCGTTGTTATCTGTTACAACACATTAAAATACGCTAACAATATACATATAAGTTTAACCTATCATACATATTATGTATGTTTATGTTGGAGATCATTATCATATGGACTCGATCTTGAATCTTTTTATAACTTGATTTTAAATATTTCAGAAAGAATATCCAGAATTAGAAGACGAAGACTTGTATCGTCATGCAAGGCTGGTCACTTCAGCTGTCATTGCAAAAGTTCACACTATAGATTGGACTGTTGAGCTTCTCAAAACCGACACTTTACATGGAGGAATGCGTGCCAATTGGTTAATACTATTAATCTCTTAGACTAGTTATTTTGACATTTTGTCATGCTGATCATTAACTAGATGTTATGTGACTAATTAACAGGTATGGATTATTAGGAAAGAAATTCAAGGATACATTTGGGCACGTCGGAGGTTCCGTTTTTAGTGGTGTTGTAGGAATGAAGAAATCAGAGAATCATGGAGTGCCTTATTCCTTGACTGAGGAATTCACTTGTGTCTATCGAATGCATCAACTCCTACCTGATAAACTTCAGCTAAGGAATATAGATGCCACTCCTGGACCAAACAAATCTCTTCCTTTGTCTAACGAGTACGTAACATCTCATTATGTATATATATTATACGTGTATTTAATATTTATACGCTAAAATTAACATAATCAAATTGCGATGAAATTGTAGAGTTCCCATGGAAGAAGTAATTGGAGGTAAAGGAAATGAGAATTTATCAAGAATTGGATTTGCTAAGCAAATGGTTTCAATGGGCCACCAAGCTAGTGGAGCTCTTGAGCTTTGGAATTATCCAGTTTGGATGAGGAATCTTATTGTCCAAGATGTTGATGGAACTGACAGGCCAGATCATGTTGACCTTGCAGCTCTTGAAAGTAAGTATATTTAATCTATTAAAACTAGAATACACCAAGATATCATCAATAATAAACTTTATGTTAATTTGGATGGCAGTTTATAGAGATAGAGAAAGAAGTGTTGCTAGATACAATGATTTTCGAAGGGGAATGTTGCAAATTCCCATCTCCAAATGGGAAGATTTGACAGATGATGAAGAAGCAATCAAAACACTTCGTGAAGTATATAATGATGATATAGAAGAAGTGGACCTGTTAGTGGGACTAATGGCGGAGAAAAAAATAAAGGGCTTTGCTATTTCAGAGACTGCCTTTATCATATTCCTTGTCATGGCAATAAGGTTTGTAAACAAACAAGAAAATTTCCATACATATCGTAAGGATGGTTAAAAAAGAAATGTTTCAAATTTGCAGGAGGCTAGAGGCAGATAGATTTTTCACCAGTAATTACAACGAGGAGACGTACACAAAGAAAGGATTGGAATGGGTGAATACAACTGAAAGCTTAAAAGATGTACTAGATCGACATTATCCAGAGATGACTGAGAAATGGATGAATTCCAGCAGCGCATTCGCCGTTTGGGACTCTTCTCCAGAACCTCACAATCCAATTCCACTCTATTTCCGTGTTCCTAAACAGTAGAGTAGACCCATCGTCGATATATACTTATTGAAATATGAAAAATCGTGTGTTTGTGTATTAATTATTGCCTACAAGTTTTTATTTAAGGTTCATTGTTCTATTTCTAAATTCTAAGCCAACTTGCAGAATTGTTTCAGCTTGTAATATTATTCTTCTTCATCTTTATCTATTGTTTCTTAATAAGAGATTTACACTTTTTTCTCTGTCCCAATTCATATGGCATTAGTCTGGATTTTGAGATCGTCAAACAAGAACTTTTTTTACGGTGATTTATTTGTATACTTTTTAAATATTCTAAATTATTAATTCTTGTGACTTATATTACTTTTTATGTAGTAAATTTTAAATATATAAATTATTTTTCAAAAATATTAAAAATAGTTACTCCTGTTATTTAGTTTTAATATTTAGAAGACGACTATCTAATTATCATAGATACTGATTATTTAGTTTTAATATTTAAAGTACAGCTATCTTGAAATTTTAGTAGTTTATTTACCATGTGAATTTTTTCTATTTTTAAATGAAGTCGTGCTAGTAACTTGCTTGTACAAGAAACTAAAATATTTTTGTTTATTGATTGAAAGTGTCAAAAATTCTAAGAACCTGAAAATGGCAATTGCATAGTTGACTTTAATATCCTAATTAATTATGTTTTAACAAGGAAATAATTTTACAATATCATTTATTAATTTAAAAGGATCAAAACTTATAGATAAGTGAAATAACAAAATCTTTTAATATTTCAAAGTCTATAATATTAAAGATTATCAAATCTTATCCATTTTTTTTAAATTCGTTATAACAACTTTAGATTCACTTACATATAACATAAACTCTTTTATAGAATTATTAAGAGAGTTGTTTTGCAAATTTGGATGAGGTTAAAGGCAAATAGATTTTTCACCAGCAATTACAACGAGAATTATAAAAAAAGATGTGCCTCGTAGCCTCAGGAGTACTTGTGTATTCTTATTTGGTAAAATTAAATTACTTTTCTAATTTTATGTAGTATCCTTTGACATGTGGATTTAATGTATATTGTATCTAAGTGGTATTTTCTTGTTTTAAAATAAGTGGTATTTTTTAATTTGAAAACTACACAATATTTCTAGAAACTAAAAAGTATTTTTACTAACTTATCCTTAATCAAATACCATGAAAAATAAGTAGCCCTTTAATGATTTTTTGTTTATATAAAATTTCATTTACTTAAACAAAGATAAAATTAAAGAAAAAAAATATATTTTCTTGATTTTGTAAAACGCCACTTAACTTTAAATAAAATGAAAAGGTTAAAACGTCATTTATTTTGAAAGGAAAGGAGTAGCCGTTAATCGTTATTATGAATTTTTGATATATTGGAAGCAAACTCCAATATATGGGCTAATGGGCCATCATGTTTTGATTCATGGGCCACCTTATATATGGTCCAGAATCAAGAAGGTAGACCTCACATTCATTTAGAATAGTTGGCCCAAGATGTATGGGCTCTAGTCCAACTATTACTGTAGTCCAACAGAGTTAATACAGAAAATGATTTTTTGTTAAAAAAATAATAAAACTTTTAAATAAGGCATATACGAGACGAATTACTAATAATAATGGATTATAAATAGTTAAATTACTTATCTGATTATAATTTTCTCAAAATTAGTTTGTTCCATTCGTACACAAAGCAATAACATTTCGTTCGAATTTTTATACATATACATAATATATTAATTTTTATGAATAATTTTTTAAATATCTTATATTTTCAAAAAAAAAAAAAATTTAACTTGTAATTGTGCTATCGTTCGGGAGTGAAGCATGTCTGTCTGATTTGTGTTAAGTGGATTTGAATTATTTATACCGGTGATTATTCTAATTTTCTTAAACCTGTACAAGTTTCATTTGCAGGTTTATTCTGAACTTTAACTTATTTATAGCCTTTAAAGTAGATAAAAATTACTATTAAATACACAAAATTTAATAGTAACATTTTTTTCTTCCATAAGGATTAGTCAACCTTTCGTATGCTATAAGGAAGATAGAATTTCAAGAACTTTTAGCTTTGTAGTATTCTAGCTTACACTATCATATACCTATGCATTCACATTGAGTTATTATGAATATATTTTAATGAAATGATGTTACATTACCTAATAAAAGAAATTCACTTTATTTATTTGTTTAATGTCAAAAAATAATAGTACCAAAAGAATGAAAATATATATGTTTATGTATGGACATATGCTTCATATCAGTCGAAAGCTTCACATTGAAGATAAGATGCTTTCTAACATAGGCGATTTCATTAGTCGAGCTCAATATGAGTGGGTTGGGGGGAGAAGGGGGAGGGGGTTAATGACTTTATAATTAGCTTCCGTGGATAGTGACGGACTCCAAAAATATAATAGTGTACTACGTGCTCTATTTATTGACTTAGGGTTCATTCTCAATTCTCATAAAGCTTGCATTAAATTTTTGGTAAGTTCAGGAATTAGTCAACTCAATTTTTAGAATTGTCAAAGCCATATTGTAAGGTGTCTATTTTTTTTGTAGGTGCTACTTATAATATACTATCTCTATATATAGAGAGAGGGGATATTGCCTTCATATGTACTCTAAATTAAGCAAAGAACATCATATTACGATTGCCTTTATTATCGTATAATTTAACGAGGAAAAGACTTAGTATATAAATAATGAGAACTTGGAGCCCAAGAATACAAATGTAGTGTTGTTGTATTGCTTAGAATCAGAATTCCTTTATAATTGTAGGAAATAACTATTGATAGCTAGGTTTTAAGGATGAGACAACAATCAATAAAAAAGCTTCCTAAAGTACTAAAATCAATGGACGTCGACTACACGGTAATGCCGTTAATAGTGCCAGCCAATATTTTCCGATCATGCTCAAGTAATTTGTAGAATATGTATCAGACTCTTTGATGCTTTCCTATCAACTGATGTATCCTTAATTAAAATTCTAAAAATAAATTGTTTCTCAAGTCAATTTTTTACTCCATTAAAATGTTAAAATACTTTTCTGATTATAATATTTTACACCAAATCGATAAGACAATTCGTGTCATTTGTAGGTGATTATCTATTTTCAGAGAATAAAGGGATGCACGAGTGGGTGCACTTTGGCACGTCTCTCTTAAAAATACTTCCCATTTGATGACTTTTTATATAACAATGGAAACTTTGACTTAAACAATGGTTACTATAAGTTAGTTTTAATATTTTAAAGACGGCTATCTAATTATAATAGATACTGGCTTATTTAGTTTTAATATTTAAAATACAGCTGATTAGAATTTTAGTAGTTTATTTACCATATGAATTATTTCTATTTTTAAATGAAATGAGTACCTAGTCGTACTAGTGACTTGCTTGTACAAGAAACTAAAATATTTTTGTTTATTGATTGAAAGTGTCAAAAGTTTTAATTAAGAAAGTGAAAATAAAAATTTCATAGTTGACTTCAATATCGTATTTCCAGAAGGAAGTAAATTTTATCTTTTATTCATTCAAAGGATAAAAAATTACAAATAAGTGAAAGTGACAAAACCTTTTATTAAATCAAAGTTTAAAATATTAAACGTGATTATAGAATTTTATCCACTATAGGGATATATCAGCTTTAATTTATAGCCTATTTGGTCAAACTTCTCTAAAACTTGTTTATTTGTAAAAGTGTTTTTCAAAAAAAGTATTTTGTATCAAAGAGTAGCATTTTGTGTTTGACTAGAGCAGTAAATTGTGCTTGACTAGAATAGCATTTTGTGTTTGACTAGAGCGGTAAATAATTGTGCTTGATCAAGTTTTCAAAAATGCTTTAACAGAAAAATTATTTTTTTAGGTTCTGAAAAACGCTACTAAAAAATAACGCTTATTTTGTTCGTACAAGTTAGGCCAAATCTTGTTGGGAGCGTCATTCCTAGAATGGACCTTGCAGTGCGCGATCCAGATTAGTCGAACTCCAATGCGGACACCGGACACCGGACGAAAAATCAAAAAATAATAATATCATTTTCCCGATCCATCCAAACTTTAATGTTACCTAAAGCATACAGTAATTAAAAATGTAATTTTTATTTACATAAATTAATATTAACGTCTATATATGAATATGATTATAGTTTATATGTTTGAATTATTATAATAGGCTTTAAAATGTATCTAGACTCGGAAAACATTTAGGAATATTGATGTTAACTAGACATTTAACCAAGGAATGTTGTTTTCCAATTCACAATTCAACGAATGCACTTTGAATAAATATGTTAATTAATCATTCCTTATAACAATACCAACTGGTGTAATGTGTCAACTTTCTCTCAAGAAAAATAAGATATATATTACTACTACCTAGTATGAATTTTTAATTGGACAAGCAAAATTTCAAATATTCATACGTGTAAGAGCAAAATTCTTATTGCGCCACCATCCAAATTAATTAATGAATTTCTAACGAGTTTGAATAGGAAGATTAGTTGTGAAAAAGATAATTTAAGTGACTACTTAAGTACTTGTTGGCCTCGTACTTTTAGAAGATTAATAACACTAATATAATGGTTAATTAGTTTCAACTTCAAACTTGAGACCATTCTTGTCTTCTGATTGGCAATTTGACTTTGAAGAAGTTAGATTCCGATGTATTCATATTCTAATTTGGTTCGTCATTCAAAGACGAAACTCCTATCATTTTACTTTTATTTCCATATTATTATTTTTACTCCATTTATATTTGTTGATGTCATGAAAAAGATTAGCACTAAGGATACGTTTACTAAATAACCCACTTATTTATTAACTCAATTCAATTTGACCCGCCCAAATTTAGCTCAACCCACCTATTTGACTCTACGAGTAATGTTGATTAAATGGTGGTTGACCAAACCTTCCAACAAGATTTCTTAATTAAGTATGTTCATGTGTTTAATTGGAACCGATCATAATTCGAATGTCTAACAAGTCTAAAGGTCGTTATGTATTTAGCCTTAAAATAACTTCTCGGATAAATATTACTCAACAGTATATACCAACGTCCAACTGGTGTAATGTATCAATGTTTTTTTGGCCAAAGGAAAATAAGATATTATTACTAGCTATATACTATCTAGTAGTATATATCAACTTTCCAAAATCTCGTGCTAAAAAGCGTGAAGGTATAAGTCCTCTTCAATGCATAATATTGAGAATGCTCATTTAATGAGCACAATAAACACTCTCAATAAGAGAGCTCAGATCGAATCGGTATTGATAGGATAAGCTTGACAAACAAAATTTCAACAATTCATACGTGTAAGAGCAAAATTCTTATTGTGCCACCATCCAAATTAATAAATTAAATTCCTAACGAGTTTGAATGGGAAGATTAATTAGTTGTGAAGAAAGATAATTAAATGGCTACTTATGTACTTGTTGGCTTAGTGCTTTTAGAAAATTAAAACTAATATAATTGTTAATTGGTATTAATTAACTTGATTCCAACTTGAGAGTAGTTGAGACCATTCATCGTCTTCTGATTGACAATATTGAAGACGTTGGATTCTGATCGATGTATTTAAATTCTCTGGTTCGTCATTCAAAGACGAAACTCCTATCATTTTACTTTAATTTCCCTATAATTTTACTTCATTTTTATTTTTGTATTCTACTAACTAATGACGTAGAAAAGGTCACAGAAGACCATGCTAGGTTCAAATTTCAACAAAAACAAAATGTATCCTAATTGCTCGCTTCTTTCAAGCAGCTCAGCGATAGAGTAGTCGCATTCAACACCTTTGTGTCTCTTATGGTTAGTACGCTATTTGAGATGGCAGAAAAAGGATGTATTTATAGAAGGTTTGAATCAATAATTCCTCTAAAATTGCTAGTATGAAAAACATTAACTGATAAATACTCCCATAGTTCAGTTAAGGAGCAGTAGCACACATATCTTCGTACATGTGCTGATGGAAGGTAAAAAATATCCAATAAATAAGTTATATGGGGAGCACAACTCTCCAATGCTGCTCTTTTCTTTTTTCTTCTGCATCTCGCTACCTTTCTTCTTCCTTTTTTCAGTATCAATTTATATTTATAAAATTAATGATATCACGCGTAATAATTCGCTTCGTGAAAAATAACCTTCTAATTTTTACATAGAGTTTGTTCTAGCAAGTAAATCAATTTCAAGGTACAAAATATATGAAAATGTTACCTAGCAAATATACAAAATAATGATATATTAAGACATTACAATAGGAAAATTTCTGCTAGATGCCTTATGAAGATTGACCTCAAGAAGGCTTATGATATGGTTAAGTGTGACTTTTTAGAAGAAGCTTTGGTTGTGGGTTTCCTGAAAGGTGTACTAAGCTAGTCATGACTTGTGTCACCTCAGCAAAATTCTCTATTAAGGTGAATGGGGAAACCCATGGTTTCTTTGTCGGTAAAAGAGGTCTAAGGCAGGGTGGCCCAGCCTCACCTCTATTGTTTGTCCTGGTGATGGAGTATCTATCCAGAACTTTGAAAACTATGAGCTACTTATCTGATTTTAAGCTTCACCCCATGTGCAAGGCATCCAGATTGACTCATCTGATCTTTGCTGATGATCTGATGGTGTTCTGTAAAGGTACAACAAGTTCAGTAAACAGAGTAATGGAAGCTCTAGAACACTTTAACAGTGCTACAGGGTTGGAAGCAAATATGGACAAATCAAGTATTTTCTTGGCAGGAGTTACAGACACGGTCAAGGAACAATTGTTAGCTAGAACTGGCTTCATTATTGGGAAATTTCCAATAAGGTATTTGGAAGTGGAGTAAAATTGAATGCCAGCAACAAGTGGATAAGATCACATCAAAAATTTCACTGACATACTCTAAACAACTCTCTTATGCTGGTAGGCTACAGGTTATCAATGCTGTGTTCTTTTCAATCTACAATTTCTGGGGAGCTGTCTTCATTTTGCCTCAAAGTATCCTAAAAGAAGTAGATAGGAAGTGCAGAGAATATATATCTATGGGACACCACAACCGAGAGGATAAAAGTATCTTTGGTAGCGTGGGATGCACTCTGCCATCCCAAGAAGGTCGGAGGGCTCAACATAAAGAGCTGCAGGTTGTGGAATATGGCTTATGTTGGGAAGTTATTGTGGCAGCTTATTGTTAACAAGGAATCCTTGTTGGTGAAATGGGTCCATGAACTTTATATGAAGGATAATGCAAATATCTGGGCACATAGCTAGAGCACCTCCAGACAACAGCTGGTATTGGAGGAAAATACACTCTTTGAAAGCTAGCATGAAGGACTGGTATGAAAATGGAAGGTATGTACTCACAGCCAATGAAGATTACTCGATTACTGCAGGTTATTTGAAGTTGATAAGGGAGCAGAGAAGACTAAGTATTGCTGAACTAATCTGGAGTGTAGTGGCTCAACCAAAGCATAGATTTATATTGTGGCTTGCTGCCCAGAACAGGCTACTCACCAAAGAAAGGATGTACAGGCTGAATATACCGATAGATGATATGGAATGCAATCTGTGTGATAACCAGACTCAAGAAACAGCTAGCCACCTATTTGAGCAGTGTGACTGGATCAAGGAGGTTCGAGAAGGTCTTGAGACATGGACAAACACCACAGTTTGCAATGGTGACGTGCGAAGAGTATTAATAAATATAAAGGGGAAGAGATGTCACCAATTTATGAAGGAGATACTATCGGCAATCTGGGGAGCCATGTACTACCATGCTTGGCGAGCTAGGAACTGGAAACAGTTTAGAGGGATTTATGTACAGCCGGCTGAAGCAATAGCACACATCAAGAGAGAAATCATAGTTAGACTAGATATGTTTAGTGCCTCTAAACGAGCATTTAGCAATAGAGATTTCATGTGTAGGTTGAAGAGTTAGCTGTTTTCTTGTCTTTCACCGAGTCCTGAGCACCATAGCACCCTCCCTAGGAGGTGGCCATGGATTTAGGTACTCGTTAGTTTTGTAATTTGTTGTTGGTTACTGGTAATAATATTCATAGTTGTTACCAAAAATAATAATATACAAAATAAAGTTCCCCTACTTTTCTATGTTACCTAACGAGTTTAGAGACTTTCTTCTTTTATCCAAATGATCCTCTTTAATTTTTCTATTTTATTGTATCGTGTTAGACATTCCATTTGGAATTAAATGGAAAGGGCGTATCATTTGAAAACTTTAGAAAAATGAAAATGAGTACTACCGCATACTATTTTAAAACCCACCGTATATTACATTACTAATATTTAGTATTGCAGAATTTAATATACATATAAAAAAATGTTTCATACCAGGCGGCCGAAACCCAAATTTTGTACTAGTTTAGTTACTCCCTCCGCCTATTGTCCAGTGTATTAAAAATAGTTATTCAATTTTATTTATTTAATTTAGAAAATTAAAAATAATTTACTATTTAATTCTTTGTTAGTATTAAATACAATTCATTTTTACACTGTGTATTAAGAAAAAAATTTCTACTTATCTAACGAAGGATAGAAGAATCTCATTCATTCCATCACATCCTTTAGTGAATAACCGGCTATTCAGTCACATATGACATAGGAAACCAACCATCTAAAACTTAAATTGCAAATGTGGAGCAAGACACAGTAAATCTCGATTACACTAGATCACAACAAGACAAATGTAAAAAATATTTCGTATTTGCAAATTTCAAGTGGATCTGCTTCATTTAATTTGGTTAATACATTAGAATTGTCAAAGGACCATATCCAACATGATATTTTTTTTTGGGGGGGGGGCAATCGTGCCTTATGCATCTGTTACTTATCTCTATATATAGTAAGGATGTTGCCTCCATATGCACTCCAAAGCGTATGTATATAAAACATCATATATATTACATACAATTGTATTGTTTTTAATTACTGTATCATATAAACTAGGAAACATGACTTTGGTTATGCTCAAGAATCTCTTGTTCTCTCCTCTTCGTGGTTTAATCCACAAAGATTTTCATCAGATCCTTGAAAGAATGACTCTCGGAGACAAACTTTCGTTTCTGGTATAATCTTCTTACTTAATCTACTTTTCTAATCTGCCCTAATTCTTGATTGCCATATATATAATCGCTTAAAATAACTGTAGAATTATATTGCTGGAAATTAAAACATCCTCTAGGATAAACTTATTGTTGGTGTTGGAGTTAGCAAATTTCATATTTTGGTTTGTTGAAACAACACATTCAACTTTAGTCCCTATTTTTCGTAATATATGTTCTTTTAAATAAGTGTTACTTCAATTAGTGTAACTTTATACAAATTCTTTATCTTGTTTGACGATGGACATGCATGCAGATAGTTCATTTCATTGATAAGCATAACTTATGGCACCGGCTACCGGTGTTTTTGGGGCTAGTTTATCTTGGACTTCGTCGGCATCTTAATCAGCAATATAATTTGATCAACGTCGGTAGAACACCTACCGGAGTCCGATCAAATCCAGGGGATTACCCTTATAGAACTGCTGATGGAAAATACAATGATCCCTTCAATGAAGGTGCTGGCAGTGAATTTTCTTTCTTTGGGAGGAATATGATGCCTGTTGATCAACATAACCAGGTACTATAAAACTGCTTCTAGCCCTTTTGTTAAATGGGATTATAAATTAATTATAATCAAAATCAATATGTACAGCAGAATTAATTAAGAAATAAGGAATGGAGCTACATAAAGTTTGGTCATGTTAACATTTCTTATTTTTCCAAAGGTATAATAAAACTTACTTTTTATGGACGGTCCCTTATAATTTCATTTGTTACATTACAATAAGAATATTACCTCATAATATTACTGAGATGGATTATCGATATTCCTTTAACTACTACATCACTACGCGAAATATCTTTTATGCTGTCAAATATATATATCAGCAAATACTGATGATAGCAAAAGTGCATGGAAACGAAGCTGCTGTTTCCTTGATAATGATTTAATTTCTAGTTCACTGGGTATAATTGGTAATTCCTTTGCCGTGCTCTTACAAGCTATTATCATTCATGAACTTCCACAACAGACCACATACATATGACTTGACCAATGCATTATAATTAAGGGTGTCCAATGGGCGGGATTAGCATTAGCTGAATTGGACACGTCAAAATGGATTGACTTAATAAATTGAGCCGCTAGAAAAAAGATTTTTCTGCTGAAGTAATGGCTAAAAATCGGGTCATAACCCTGCCAACTCTTACTAATTAGTTTTAAATTATTTGTTTGTTTTTTATAATTTATTTAAGTATCCAATATAACTTATTTTCCTACTATATATAATATTTCAAATAAAAAATTAAAAATATTTAGACAAAGTTTCTCATAGATTAATTTAATCTGCAAATTTACCCAGTTTTTAAATGAGCTAAATTGGGGCAGTTAAAATTGACTGACTTAAAAAAATAAGCAAGTTATTAATAACCAACCCAAACCTAAGCAGATTGGACGGGTCATAAAAAAAATTCTTCATATATACTCCTATTAAATATATAATTACTTCTTAATTATTTTATAAATAACTCAATTAAATTGTGTAAGTATATTTTATAATGTAAGTCAAAGCATATATAGTAGAAATAAAGTGACAATTTAAAGCAAAAATATATTTTTAGTATAATGAAAAAGTACGTACAAGTAAAAGTATAGGAACAAAAATGAATTCTTATAATTGGGATATTATAGTTTTCCTGTAAAGGCAAAATCAAGATGTTGTTTTGCCAAACTAAAAAATTATGAAATGCATGCAGTTAAAGAATCCAGATCCAATGGTAGTGGCAACAAAGCTGCTAGCACGAAGAAATTTCATAGACACAGGAAAACAATTTAACATGATAGCTGCCTCATGGATACAATTTATGATTCATGATTGGATCGACCACTTGGAAGACACACAGCAGGTATTGTATATCTTTGTGTATTTATCATTTAATTTGGAAAAATAATTTGTGATGTATCTTTTTTGAGTATATACGGTAAATTTTGTGCACAGATTGAGCTTAGGGCACCTGAAGAAGTTGCAAGTGAATGCCCTCTCAAGTCCTTTAAGTTTTACAAATCAAAGGAAACTCCTACCGGCTTTTATGAAATCCAAACCGGGCATTTGAATAGGCGTACTCCTTGGTGGTAAGATATCATATATATATGTACATGCATGTATATTTTAGACGTTGAGTAATTTGTACTTGTACATAAAGGGATGGAAGTGCTGTTTATGGGAGCAACACAGAGGTTTTGAAGAAGGTAAGAACTTTTAAAGACGGGAAGTTGAAACTATCAGCAGATGGACTGCTCGAACAAGATGAAAATGGGAAAATCATCTCTGGTGATGTTCGCAATACTTGGGCTGGACTTTTAGCACTGCAGGCGCTCTTTGTTCAAGAGCATAATCTTGTTTGTGATGTCTTGAAGGTACTAATCATATTATAGCAGAGGCATATCAAAGATTTCATACTTCTATTAATGATATATATTTAAGTGGGTGTGGGGGTAAACATATTACATATATATAGGGTCTAAAAAAAAGCTATTGAACCCGTAGCTAATTCACTAATCTGCCCTCTAGCTAAAAGAATATTACATTTGGTTCACCTAAACGATAATTATACATAAAATTGAAATCAATAATCTGAAAATTAGATAGATTACATGGCATAACATATTAAAATATATTGATATTGTCTATAAGCTAAAACCTTTTGTATTGTATGTATATTTATGTTGGACTCATGAAACTGAATCTTTTTATAACTTGATTTTCAATGTTGCAGAAAGAATATCCAGAATTGGAGGATGAGGACTTATATCGTCATGCAAGATTAGTGACTTCTGCTGTCATTGCAAAAGTTCACACCATAGATTGGACAGTTGAACTTCTCAATACAGACACCTTGCTCGCAGCAATGCGGACCAATTGGTTAATTATACTCTCATACTATACACTAGTTATATTTATTTTGTCATGCACATATAGTACTCATTAAGTAACTAGTTATTGTGTGACTAAATAAGTATTATTGCAGGTATGGATTGCTAGGAAAGAAGTTTAAAGATACTTTTGGACACGTTGGAGGTGGCATTTTGGGTGGTTTAGTGGGAATGAAAAAATCTGAGAATCATGGAGTGCCTTATTCCTTGACTGAGGAATTTGTGAGTGTATATCGAATGCATCAACTTCTACCTGATAAACTCCAGCTAAGGAATGTAGATGCAACACCAGGACCAAATAAATCTCTCCCTTTGACTAATGAGTAAGTCATATATATCGCTTGTGGTTAACTCACTCATTTTTTACCTAATATGATTGCCATGAAATTACAGAATACCAATGGCAGATTTAATTGGGGGCAAAGGAGAGGAGAACTTATCAAGAATTGGGTTCACTAAGCAAATGGTTTCAATGGGCCACCAAGCATGTGGAGCTCTTGAGCTTTGGAATTATCCAATGTGGATGAGAGATCTTGTTGCTCAAGAGATTGATGGAACTGACAGGCCAGGCCATGTTGACCTTGCAGCTCTCGAAAGTAACTTCATTCTATATTACAACTATAATACTCGGGATATTAATTATTTAAGTAACTGAAGTATGTACGAATTAATCTAATTATAATGGCTGGATGACAGTTTATAGGGACAGAGAAAGGAGTGTTGCTAGGTACAATGAATTTAGAAGGAGAATGTTGCAAATTCCCATCACTAAATGGGAAGATTTGACGGATGATGAGGAAGTCATTAAAACTCTCAACCAAGTATATGGTGACGATGTAGAAGCATTGGATCTGCTAGTTGGAATGTCTGCAGAGAAAAAGATTAAAGGCTTTGCCATCTCTGAGACTGCATTTTTCATATTCCTTCTCATGGCATCAAGGTTAGTAATACGAAATTAAAAGTACAAAGTCATCCATTTGTTTGTAGAAAGCTAATCTAAAAAACTACAGGAGGTTAGAAGCGGACAGATTTTTCACCAGCAATTACAACGAGGAGACGTACACTAAAAAGGGACTGAAATGGGTGAATACAACTGAAAGCTTAAAAGATGTACTAGATCGACATTATCCAGAGATGACTGGGAAATGGATGAATTCCAGCAGCGCCTTCTCTGTGTGGGACTCTTCTCCGGAACCACACAATCCTGTTCCACTCTACTTTCGTCTTCCTCAACAGTAGACCCCTAAGTTATATAGTACTCATCGAAATTGAATTATGAAAAATTGTGTGTCTGACTATTAATGTTAACTGCAAGTAATTTGTATTTAAGATAATGTATTTTTATGTTATATATATTGAAGTTTAATATTTCTATGTTGCCTTGTAAGATTAGTCTTCTTATTCGACGTCTAAAAAAATGTAGCAAAATTTAACTAAATCGAACGGGAAACTAAGATGATTGGAGTGGTTAGAAATTTTTTATTTTAATTATGAACAATAAGTTAGAGATGAAAGAATGATTTTGAGGCCCATTTTAAGAGTAACTTTCAAAAACACTAACTAATAGGAATTTAATCAGACCTTCATAGCAAGATTCGTCTAATTGCAATCCGTATCAATAATTTCTATACTCATTGTATAATCTTAGTATACAAATACAAATAGAGTATTCTCTGCATACAAATACAAGTTTGTAAAATCACGACATACAATTACGTACAAATCCGTTAGAGTAATCTCGGCAAATAAATAAAAATCCGTATTGTATATTTTGTGAAATCTCAGCATATAAATACAAATATAGGCATACAAATACAAATATAGTTGAGTGTTGATTGAGAGAAAGGCATACAAATACAAATACTAATAGTTTTAAACCCACTGATACGAATTGTAATTAATTAAATTATTGGTATAGAGCATAATTAGACATGAATATTTGATATATTATGTAAATTTTCTGTTACTAATTATCTCTATATATGTACTTCAAATCATACAACATCATACATTACAATTGTCTTTAATTATCGTATAAACTAGAAAACATGATTTTTGTTATGCTCAATAATCTCTTGGTCTTCCCACTTCGTTGTTTCATCCACAATGATTTTCATCACGTCCTTCACAGAATGTCTCTCCTCGACAAATTTTTGTTTCTGGTAATTGTTTTACTTAATTATTCAACCTAATTACTCATTACCATATAATGGGTTACTACTTAGAAACTAATTAACATGCACGCAGATAGTTCACTTCATTGATAAAATGAATATGTACCGGTGTTCTTGGTGTTAGGGTTTGCCCTGAATTTCCAACTTTACTGAATTATACCATAACTGTGTTTTACCTTGAAAAGGTTTTCTTGATGGAAAAGGTTTCCTAGTAGGAAAATAACTCTTCCATAATTGGTTAACCGTTTCTTGGAGGAGAAGTTTAGACTTCTATAAATTGAAGATCCCTCTTCACAAATCAAACACAATAGCATCCACAATGTAGTCGTTTAGAGAGTTTCGTTTAGGGGGAGATTATTCTCCCAATAAGTGTTTATGTTTTTTAGTTTTTAATATGTAGGCCAATTGGCCAAATCATATAATAATATTGTGTTTTTAGTATGTTTTTCTTTGTCATCTGATTTATCGCCTTAATGGTTTGTAATTAATAGCTTCCGCATGACGCCCTCTCAATTTCGATCCCAACAAGTGGTATCAGAGCCTGACAATCTAATGGGTTCAACGATCCAACGATCCAACGATTCAATGGGTTCAATGAGCCGATGGTTGAATGAGGTTGAAGACAGGTTTAAGGCGGTTTCAAATCAAGTTACAACCAATTTGATGATAATGAAGATTTTTATCCAGTACTACATGTGGAGAAGGAGTTTCAAGTTTCAACCATATTTTCAACATACTTGTTGCTGCATCTTTAAAAATAAAAATAAAATATTTTTTAAACCATTTTCAACCACAATATTTTAAATCTTATTTTTAACCATGGAAAGCAGCAGTGATGAAGATGATGTGAAGAAGAAGAAGATGATGAAGATTATTTTGCCAGAAAATTCAGGCCAAGGGGAGATTTGTTAGGGTTTGCCCTGAATTTCCAACTTTACTGAATTATACCATAACTGTGTTTTACCTTGAAAAGGTTTTCTTGGTGGAAAAGGTTTCCTAGTAGGAAAATAACTCTTCCATAATTGGTTAACCGTTTCTTGGAGGAGAAGTTTAGACTTCTATAAATTGAAGATCCCTCTTCACAAATCAAACACAATAGCATCCACAATGTAGTCGTTTAGAGAGTTTCGTTTAGGGGGAGATTATTCTCCCAATAAGTGTTTATGTTTTTTAGTTTTTAATATGTAGGCCAATTGGCCAAATCATATAATAATATTGTGTTTTTAGTATGTTTTTCTTTGTCATCTGATTTATCGCCTTAATGGTTTGTAATTAATAGCTTCCGCATGACGCCCTCTCAATTTCGATCCCAACACTTGGGACTAGTTTATCTGGCAGCGCGGCGGCGTCTTCACCAGCAATATAATTTGATCAACGTGGGTAGAACATCTATTGGAGTCCGATCAAATCCGGGGGATTACCCTTATAGAACTGCCGATGAAAAATACAAGGACCCGTTCAATGAAGGAGCAGCAAGTGAATTGCTTTTCTTTGGCAGGAATATGCTTCCTGTTGATCAACATGACAAGGTATAATAAGACTGCTTGTTGCGAATATAATTAAATAAGTAATACATAAATAAAAGCTTTTTAAGTAATTCAGTCCCAGTTTGGCCATAAAAAGTAGGAGTATGGACATATAATTGTCATTTTCTGGCAAATATTTTTGGCAGAAAACACCAAATTCCCATTAATTAGAATAAAACTAGTTTTGGGGTCAAATTCTAGCTAGTTTTTGGCAACTTTAAAAAATTTAAACTTTACCCCAAATTTTTATATTTTATTAAAATACCCCACTATTTATTAATCTCAACTAATATTTATCCGCCAATCAACTCCATTGATAAACCTTGTTATTTGACTCTCAAATATATAATGGTATTGTTGCATAACACTTGTTAAAAGTAATGTAAATAGAAAAATTGGATGCTCCTTTGTGAGTTGAGAAAACTTCAGTAGCTCGCTCCTACAAAGTTATGAATATTTTTAATAATTTTTAGAAATTACGGGTATAAATCATATCTCTTGAAAAAGTCAAATATTTCTCCCAAAAACTATGACCAAACACATGATAAAACTTCACCAAAAAATGACTTACCAAAAATATTTGGGAATCTATGACCAAACGTTAGCTTAAGTTTTTAGATGAGATTATCACACACTTTAACTTGATATCAGAGACATTTAACTTCTTTTTTTCAAGTTTAATTCAAGATAAAACTATTTTTTTTTCATGTTATTCTTAATAATAATTGTTCTTGAAGATAACAAATACATCAATAAAGTAAAAAATTTAATAAACAAAGATTATTTTTTTAAGTCAAAAATCATCCCAATTAATTTTTTTAAGGATGGTATAAAAGTGAAATACAACAAATAATTTGAGGCAGGGAGTGTATAATTCAGAAAGGACACAATTAAAATTTTATGAAATATATTTCCTTTTAAATTTTTATTAATTTATAGAATATTGAATCACTTGTCCATTTTTTGTATGCAAATTTTCTGCAAAACTTTCTTCGTAGAGAATTTATTCCTTTAAATAATAATCAATTGTGTAACCATATTTTTATAATAATATGAACACTTATTAGTAAAATATAATTAACATGTCATTACATTAAATTAATCTTTTAGCCTAGAAAAATATGATACGAATTATCTGTTATATATATATATATATATATATATATATATATATATATTATTTTTTATATTAATGAATATAATGTGTGCTCACAAGCAATAATTGTACTTCCACATACATGACGACCACTGGATTTAAATCATAGCTCTAAAGAACAAGACAACTCTTTCAGGGTCTGCTCCCCTATTATTGTACTCTCTTCGTTTCAAAGTAGGAGTAAATATCGGGTTCACATTTTGTTTTTTGAAAGTCAATATAATTAATTTTTAAAATTAAATTAGATTAACTTAATTTGATATTTTAAAATTAAAATTTAGATATTCAAAACTATACGTAAAGTAATATAAATTGTAAATTTTCTCATATGAAAAAATATATTTTAAATTATTGGTCAAAGTTCATATCGTTAATGTTTGACTCCCAGAAAAAGAAATTGTGACTATATTTTGAAATGGAGGGAGTTCTAAAATAGCTCATAAAAGTGGTGATAGAATAAAGTTGTTTGTCAATATTAGTGTTTTCTAATCTACGATAACATGTTAATTACCATTTAATTTTAAAGTTTTATCGATTTTTCGTTATTATAGAGAGACTATTTTCATGTCTTTTGTCAAAAATGAAATGGCAGTTAAAGAAGCCAGATCCAATGGTAGTGGCAACAAAACTTCTAGCACGTAAAAAATTTGTGGACACAGGAAAACAATTCAACATGATAACTGCCTCATGGATACAATTTATGATTCATGATTGGATGGACCATTTGGAAGACACTAACCAGGTACTCCTTTTCTCCAAGCAATTTAATAATGATATATACTATCTTTGTCCGTGTATTTGTCATTCAATTTGATATCGAAAATGATTCGTGATATATATATATATATATTGTAAATTTTAATTTGTGTATAGATTGAGGAGCTTAGGGCACCTGAAGAAGTTGCTAGTGAGTGCCCTCTCAAGTCCTTTAAGTTTTACAAGTCCAAGAAAACTCCTACGGACTTTTACGAAATCAAGACTGGTCACTTGAACATACGTACCCCGTGGTGGTAAGATTTCATACTTCAATTTTACGTTTTTGCCTTGGTGATCATCTAAAAGTTATATGCTTTTCTTTTCCTTGTTCTTTTTCATTTTTTGTTGCTTACATGTATATAGACAGTAAGTAATTTGTACTTGTACATGAAGGGATGGAAGTGTTATTTATGGGAGCAACGCAGAAGTTTCAAAGAAAGTGAGGACATTTGCAGACGGAAAGTTGAAGCTATCAGAAAATGGGCTCCTCGAACAAGACCAAAATGGGAAAATCATCTCTGGTGATGTTCGCAATGCTTGGGCTGGACTTTTGGCACTGCAGGCCCTCTTTGTTCAAGAGCATAATCTTGTTTGTGACGCCTTGAAGGTACAAAATTATTATTAGAGTCAGATACCGATTCAAGGTTTCAAACTTTTATTGTTGGTACTTATTTAATGAACGCATATACAGGGTTTGACGGTAAGTCAAACCTAATAGATTCGAATAAATCCATATCAAATTCACTAAATCTGCCCCTAATTAGAGTTTTACTTATATCAGAGGATATAATCTGTATCATGTGTTTTTTTATATTTTCTGTAATTACTTGATCTTTATTGTTGCAGAAAGAATATCCAAAATTGAATGATGATGAGTTGTATCATCATGCAAGTCTAGTGACTTCCACTATCATTGCAAAAATTCACACCATAGATTGGACTGTTGAGCTTCTCAAAACTGACACCTTACTTGCAGCAATGCGTATCAATTGGTTAATACTCTTGTACAGTAGTTATTTTTATTTTGTCATATGTAGTACTTATTAACTAGTCGTTACGTGACGAAATTATTATTATTGCAGGTATGGATTGTTAGGGAAGAAGTTTAAGGATACATTTGGGCACGTTGGAGGTTCCATTTTGGGTGGTATTGTGGGAATGAAGAAAACCTGAGAATGATGGAGTACCCTACTCCTTAACTGAGGAATTTACGAGTGTGTATCGGATGCATCAACTCCTACCTGATAAACTTCAGTTGAGGAATGTAGATGTAACACCTGGACTAAACAAAAATCTCCCTTTGACTAATGAGTAAGTCATTATGAATATTATTTATTATGTTTGAATGTCAGTTTATAGGGACAGAGAAAGGAGTGTCGCTAGGTACAATGGAGAATACTGCAAATTCCCATCTCTAAATGGGAAGATTTGACTGATAATGAGGAAGTCATTCAAGTATATGGTGATGATGTAGAAGCATTGGATCTTTTTAGTTGGAATGTCTGCAGAGAAAAAGATTAAGGGCTTTGCCATCTCCGAAACTGCCTTTTTCATATTCCTTCTCATGGCATCAAGGTTGGTACTAAAAATGACAAAATTAATACATTTACTTGCAACTCATTTTGCTGTGATCATTCGTTTTATGACTTGACTCAATGGATAAAACTTGATATGGTCCATCAAAATATCTAGTCAGTTGGGTCAAAATAACGTAATAGAACATGTCAATATTCAACACCAAGAAAAAACATATAAACCAAATTTCTAAGATGGAAAATTATATCAATTGGGATGTCAATTTAGAACAATTATGTTTTATATATTGAATCCCTAATAGAAAGTTGATTTGAAAACCTGCAGGAGGCTAGAGGCGGACAATTTTTTCACAAGCAATTACAACGAGGAGAAATACACGAAGAAAGGACTTAAATGGGTGAATACAGCATTGAAATAGTTATATACTTGTCAATATACTTGTCCAGAAACTTGGAATCCTATTCCACTCTACTTCCGTATTCCGCAGCCATAGACCCCTCATCAATATACTTGTCAAAATTAAAAAGGAAAAATTATGTGTTCCACTCTTGGTTTTTACCTGCAAGTTTGTATTAAGATTCAATCTCAATCTTCACTTGTATTTTTAATTTTATTTGTTAAGCCAATAATTTACGAAACTGTTCTTAATTTTATTTGTTAAGCCAATAATTTACGAAACTGTTCAGTTCATAATATGACTTCTCTGATTTGCTCATTTTAGTATTGCTTCAAATCAAAAGTTCAACAAGAAATAAAGTTATACTCTAACGTAGACAAAACAAAGCAAAAAGAAAAAGAAGAGAAAAGTAGGAAAAATATCAATTAGAAAAGTTATCAACTTTGGTTATTTCTGTCGAAGCTTCTCAATCCCTTCAACTTTGTCGAAAATTTGGGTCATTTCGTATAAAACAAGTAATAAAACAAAAGAAAAGTCATAATTTTTTCTCAATGTTTATACAGTATAATCTTTCCTTTTTTTTTTTTCTCTTTCAATTTCTTCAATTTGAGTGGTCCTAATTAAATTCCAAATATTTCACGTATGGGCCTGTTTGGATACACTTATTTTACGTTGCTTTTAAGCATAAGTTGTTAAGTTAAAAAAAATTCAACTTTTCACTTTTAACTTCTTTTTTTGTTATTATTATTTTGACTTAAAATCAAGTGTTAAAAACACATTTGACACTGTCACATTTAAATGACGAATACACTTTGAATACATCATATGCATGTAAAAATAGTTTGAATTAAGCTAGCTGCCGGCGGCTTGACGCGACTCATGTGTTTCACAAAACATTTTTTATAAAAAAGTATAATCAATATTTGATAATATTTGAAATTTAATGGTCCAATATATTAGCACCACATGCTCCTTATCAAGAGTTTCTTCGTTCATAAGGTTTGATTTCAAAATTTTTGATTAAGAATAAAAAAGAATCTTATTCATTCTATCACATTTGTCCTTTGATGATTCACTATTTCGTCACACATACGGAATCAATCATTTAAAACTTAAATTGTTGATCTAGATCTAGAGGCGTATTCAAGATTTCGAGAGGATGGGTGAACTATTATGAAAAGGTGGATCTAAGATATATATTTGACATATTTGACTTTTGAATTCTTATCATTGAACCCGTTAAACTTTTAAAATTATATGTTCAAAATTATTTTTTATTTTTTAAAATAGTAATTTTTTTTTGTATATATATATTTCGTGTCGAAGATATTGAGATTGATTGACCCCATTGATTGTATGCTATATCATCCACTATTTCTAATTATTTTAATATACATCTTTGATTTAATTATATAAAAAATTTACTGTGATTATCTTTTTTAGGAATTTCTGATGTGATATACTTTAAATTTTTGAAAGATTAAAGAAAAGGTATTAATTAAAATGCAAAAAGTGCTACCAATAATCATTTAGAAAGGTGTTACTCAATTTTAGAAAGAAAAAAAAGAAGAAGATCGAAATAAGATTTAAATTTCTAACTTCACTTAAAGAGGTGGATCCAATCATTATCGCATTATATGATATTTTAAGTGTGAATTCACACATTTATATTTAATTTTTTAAAAAAAATATAATACTATTATATATGATATAAAGAAGAAAACATGTGTTCACGTGAACCCGAAAACTCCCGGGA
Source organism: Jaltomata sinuosa (assembly GCA_003996215.1). NCBI lineage: Eukaryota > Viridiplantae > Streptophyta > Magnoliopsida > Solanales > Solanaceae > Jaltomata > Jaltomata sinuosa. The sequence continues at coordinate 206,389 of QJPP01004564.1, read as the reverse complement.
GCAAGACAAAGTGAATTTCGATTACACAATACATCATAAGATAACAACACGTCAAATGTAAATTTCTTCTACTCTTATTTGATGTTGTCGTCATTCATACTAGTTGCCTAATATATATCGTACCATGAAAAAAAATGTTTTAAGCAGTTGCTTTGTTATTCCGTTCGATAAATTTTTCTTAGTGGTCCTATTCTCAACGTTTACGGTATAATTTTCCACTTTTGAAATTTTATGTGCAACTGTATCGTTTGCCTAATAATATTAGAATTGTCAAAGCCACAAGGGTCATTCACACAAATGCCTCTATTTTGGGATGATCATTTTTACCTTTTAAAATCGTTGGCTTTAATTTTTACCCTTCACAAGTTTAATTGACAAAAAATGGGGGGAAATGCCCTTGACAGCAACAACAAAGAAAACGCAAGGTAAAAGAAATTCGCAAGTCATAATTTCAGTGACACAACTTATGTTCCAGAAAATAAGTTCAATGACATAAGTTATGCCGCAAGACATAAGTTCAGTGGTATAAGTTCAATGATAAGTTTAATGGCGCAAGATATTCTTATTGAACTTGTGTCATTGAACTTATGCTCCAAGGCACAAGTTATGCCCGTTGAATTTAGTATGCCCCAAGATACAAGTTATGCCTACTGAACTTATGCCTCAAGCAAAGTTTTCTAAAAGGTTTCTCTTGCGAATTAAGATAGTACTGAACTTATGTCCAGGGCAAACATTCTGTAAAAAAGTTTATGTTGTGAAATTAGATCGTTGTTAAAGATAATTTGGCCTATTAAAATTTTATTAAATAAGCAGTAGAGACAAAATTTATGACGATTAATTTGAGGAGCAAAAATTAAAGACAATACCTAAATAGGGACAATCTGTGTGAAAACTTGAAGCTATACAATGTGCTACTAGGACCAAATCTTGAACCCCTGCTTCCCCACAATTAGTGTTGTCAAAATGAGTTTATATTTTAATGGGTCGAACGAGTGATATTTTAGAGTGAAAGTTACATAAATATTAGTAAATGAGTAAAATATTTTATAATTTATAATTATTAATTAAATTACATAATCTACGATGTATACTCTACATATACGGGGGTATATATAATTTTATACCATAAATTAAAAAATGTTGCTTGGAAATAAAGGCTAAAAATAGCCACTGATTCGAATATATATTTAATGGGACAACAAGTTTACATGAACTAACAAAAAAAAGGTTCAAAATTTAAGTCTAATAACTAACTAATTTAATTGCCAGAAAGATAATAATGATGAAATAAAAATTAACTTTTTCTAAAAATCAAATCCGTATATATAGAATTCGAAACAAAAATTAAATATTTCAAAAACACAATTATACTTATAATACCAGAGTTTGGCCATATTTGGTAATTTAGATTTTAGATCACCGAATGGTATTGTAGGCATTGTCAGCCTACTTAACTAATTAATAATTAGGCTAAATTTAGTAGACTAGATCACCTAATGACTATTTTGCTTAATTATCCCTTTTAATGCTTAATAATACTCCTTTGATTGATTTTCTTCTTTCTAGTATATCAACCAGCCAAAAGTATTTACTATTTACGGAGTAAACACCATTTTACCCCTCAGACCAATTTTGAACAAGTAAATAGGAGTATCATTTTCCGGATCAATCCAAACTTTAATGTTACCTAAACCATACAGTATTAAAAATATAACTTTTATAAATTAAGATTAACGTCTATATATGATTATAGTTATATGTTTGAATTATTATCATATACTTTAAAATCTATATATATAATAATAAGTGAATAGGAAAATATTTAGGAATGTTGACGGAAAATAATTCCTTAGATGGTCTAATGTTATTAGTTCTTTAAGAAAGATACTTTTTTATTATTATTATTTTATAATTTAAAAGTCACTCAACTATTGTATTTCATCTACAAGCTACAAAGTCACTTAACTAAACTAAGGTGATTTTTCTATTGAATTTTGTTGATATGGAATTTTTATTTTAATTCAATCTTTTAAAAAATAAAAGCTACTCATTTTAATCGTCTTATTAACCTGTCCCATTTAACCCAACCAACTAAAACTATATGGGTCATATATTAGCACCATGCGCTCCTTATCAGTAGTTTATTCATTCACAAGATTTAACTTCAAAACTTTTGATCAAAGAAGAATGAATCTTATTCATCCTATCACGTTCGTCATCAATACTTAGTAATTCGTTGTTCAATCACACATACAGAATCAGTCATCTAAAAATTATATTGCATATCTGAAGCAAGACAAAGTGAATTTCGATTAAACTGCATCGTAAGATCACAACACGTCGAATGCAATTAATTTCTTCTATAGTCGTATTTGATGTTGTCATCATACTAGTTGTTAACCCTAATATATATCGTACCATGAAAAAAAATATTTTTCAACTCTTTCTTTTTGTTCCAGTTCGATATTTTCTTCCTCGTGGTCCTACACGTGTACAGTATAATTTCCCACCGTTCAAATTTTATGTGGAATTGTATCGTTTTACCTAATCATATTAGAATTGTCAAAGCTATATAAGGTGCTATATATTCTCTCTGTTTCAATTTGTTTGGCTTATTTTATCTTGTCAAGGAGTTTAAGAAATAAAGAAAACTTTTGAATTAAAAATATGTCAAATGTACTAAAATGTTCTTTAATTTTGTGGTCTTATTAAACATGTCATGTGGAAAGCTATAATTAAAAAGTTGCTAAAAAGAGAAATCATCATTTTTAACCGGACTAGAAAAGAAAATATGTCAAACAAATTGAAACGGAGAAGAGTATTATTTTTGTAGGACCGTACTGCCTTGTGCTTTTGTTATATTATCTCTATATATACTAAGGATATGTTTGCTCCATATATACTCCAAATTAAGCATATATAGAGAGCCCCATATATTACACAATATGTCTTTTGTTATGGCATCCCTCAAGAATCTCTTGCTATCTCCTCTTCGTAGTTTCATTCACAAAGATTTTCATGATGTCGTTGACAGAATGACTCTCCTCGACAAACTTTTGTTTATGGTAATTCTTACTAATTAATTATTTTCTTTCATGCCCGAACTATGTTTTAAACGATATTGAGTTTTCTAATTAAGAACCCGAGGGTCTTTAAAAAATAGTCTCTCTATCTTTACAAGGTAAGGGTAAGGTCTGCATACGCATCATTCATCCCATATCCCAGTTATTTAACTCAATCACAATTATTTTAAGTACGTACGTTTTAATGAAAGTGACATGCATGCAGATGGTTCATTTCGTTGATAAATTGAACCTGTGGCACCGGCTACCGGTGTTCTTGGGGCTAGTTTATCTCGGACTTCGTCGGCATCTTCATCAGGAATATAATTTGATCAACGTCGGTAGAACACCTACCGGAGTCCGATCAAATCCGGCGGATTACCCTTATAGAACTGCTAATGGAAAATACAATGACCCTTTCAATGAAGGAGCAGGCAGTGAATTTTCATTTTTTGGGAGGAATATGCTACCTGTTGATCAGCATAACGAGGTATACTTAACCTTGTATTAAACTCTAAACTCCATTTATAACTACGTACTACTATTTATTTTGAGTGTTTGACTAAACTTATAAACTGATCAGACTTTCATATATATATGTGTGTTTTCTAGTTCACCTGCACGTAAACACTTAGGATGACCTTTGAAATTGAGATTTTTGCCTATCCTCCTATTTTGCAAAAATGGAAACTTAGGTAATTTCTAAACATATGTATAAAAAGAACATATTTCATTTAATTTAGCCCTTTCATGCTTACTATAACTAGTTATTTCGGTTTTCTATTAGCGGCTTTAACTATAACCTCAGCTCTATTTATTGGTCTGAGCAAGATACGACTTATTTAAACTGAATATTCAAAATGAACAATTTATAGGTTCATCATTTATAATTATAACCTTATATTTCGAACTCAACTAATAATTTTAATTAATAAATCAACTATAATACTAACGAATAAGCTAAATTTATATTTTGCAACCCCCACTCTTAACTCAGAACCCTAAACAGTAAGCATAAGAAAAATATCTTTATTACAGTGGTAACCATTTTGCAATCTTTTTCCTCCATGTATATTCCATCTGGAAAGCACTACTTATAGTTGTTGTAGTCCCTCAGTTTCCATTCCTTAATATTTCTTATAATTTCAAAATATATATTCCAAAACAAAATCTCTAATTCCCTCGTTATGTATTCGTCGTTCCTCCTTTTTTTTCAATTATACTTTTAAATTTATAAGTTTTTGTAAAGAAGAAAATAAAAATTAAGGGTGCTTTAATCAACCATTTTAACAAAGACCAACTTATCGGCACTTTTCCAGACACATCAATTGTTAATTATCAATTTCACCATTTCTATTCATATTTTCTCTTTAAAATAAAATAAATTTTTTCACAATATTATTGATTAGCATGCCTATATATTTTAAATTTTTGGACACCACTTTTAATTCTTTTAAAAGTGTTTTACTTGTCACTTGTTGTACTCTATCTTTTATTCTAATTTTGTATGTAGATTTTTGAGTTCTAGTTGTCATTTATAAAATTACTTATTAGGTGATATTCATTTTTACTTTCTAAATGCATAAATAATCTTTGGTTTCTGTAAGGCAGTCCAAGATAATAAGATGTAAAAAGAAAAGACAGAAAATACATCATGCTACTTGAAATCGGAATCATAGTTTCTTAATTGGTTGACTAACTAAATTTTTATCTTATTGATGCGAATTTGATCCTTACCTTGTAATTCTTTTCCCCTATTCTTTTTTTAAAAAGATTTTGAATTGTCAAAGGTTTAGGCAAAAAAAAAAAAAAAAAAGAAACCTCAATTTCATATGCTTTGCAGCAAAAGAGACCTTTCATGTATGGTCCCAATTTGCAAAACCTTATTTCGACCTTTCATGTATGGTCCCAATTTGCAAAACCTTATTTCAGATTTAGACTTTCTTAGGGGACCAATGCTGCACTCGATGCTTTTAAAACGAAACATAAATTTAAAATTCTATAAAAAAAATAATAAATATGAATTCATAATTTTAGATATATTATAATTACTTCAATATTAAAAATCTTAAAATTAAATACGTAATACTTAAATTATGAATCCGCCTCTATCCTCACACTAAACAGTATAAATAAAATTTGCAATATCTAGATCTGTATTACTGTAGATAAAAATTAAACTCAACTTTGAATAGGCTATATATATAGCAGTAAATATTGATAGCAATGGAAACGAAGTTACCGCATAGGTACTCCTATAGTCCCATTTTCTTTGTCGTGATTCGGTTTAGGTTGATTTTTCTTTAAAAGAAAATTAAATTAGTTCTTTTATCAATTTTTTTATTTATTTGATTTTTATTAATTTTATTATAAAATATATGATAATGATTTTCAAGCGCATATTGAGTTGAGTTGTCTATATTTCAACATAACACTATCAAATCAATCAACATTTAAGAAAAAGAAGAAAATATGTATATAGTCAAGTTATTTATGTAGCTTCCGTGCATTGTCCAACAATTTAGCCATTTCCAAGAAAATAATAGAAATTCTTATAGTGATTTTTTCTGGACAAAAAATTAAAGATCTAATCGTGATATAACAAGATATCTTGACAATATTTGAATCAAACAATGATGAATAGTTAAAAGACTCATAGGCAAAATTATTTTAATCATGAAATAGATCTTTGATCAAAATAAAAATTATAAATCTAACCAGAAAGTAAAGACAATTAATTGTATTACTATAAAGATAATTAATAGAGCATTAATACTTATGTACCGTAAAATGTTAAATTGTATAATATGTGCGTGCACACAATTATAATTTTTGAATTAGTAATCGTCAATAATTTGAATCATTTTTTTACTTTTTTTCCTATTACTTCACAAATGCATTGAAATCATAGTATACACTGAACCGGGATAGATTATGCTTTCATATTCTAGGTGGGTCTATGTTCCTTTCCTCTTCTATATAACTTTTGATTCACGTTTAATAAATAAGATAGGGGTCATGCCAAACTCCAATAACTGTCAAATCCGGATAGATTGAGTATGCTCCCATATTTTCGTGCTAATTATGGCTCATTAAATAGCAGTAGACTAGAATGCGTCTTAATCTATGATAACTATAGCTAGCTAACAGTTTATAAATTTATACCTATTCCAGAGATTAATTACTTATTTGTTGCCTTATAAATAATTTGATTTGTGTAAATATTATTTCCTCATTTTCAGTTTATGGGACTTTTTTGAAGAAAAATTGTCCAAAAATAATAATAATTAACATTAAACTTCTCATTCGCCCTTAATGAGAAGCTCTAATTCCGAGCTTATATCACAGTTGGGCATTGATCATTCAACTTTGAGTTAATCGCGTAAAAAATACTTTTTAATTTGATCACATAAAAATCATTCAACTTTAAAGTTTATCGCATAAAAATCACTTTTTCTGTCACATATATAAAAGTCATTCAACTTAAAATTTATCGTATAAAAATTATTTTTTCTATTTTTGCCATATATAAGTCATTCAATTTTGGCCAAGTTCAGTAAAAGTAAATTACACTTGGATTTTTATATTTTGTATCGGAATTCGGAAATATGACATGATACTTTTTTCCTTTTTTATCAAAAAAAATAAATACAGTTAAAGAAGCCAGATCCAATGGTAGTAGCAACAAAGCTGCTTGCAAGGAAAAAATTCTTGGATACTGGAAAACAATTTAATATGATAGCTGCCTCTTGGATACAATTTATGATTCATGATTGGATCGATCATTTGGAAGACACTAACCAGGTCAGTCTACTTGTATTATATTTAAATGAAATTAATGTTCACTATGTAGGTGTTAATCAATTTGTAAAAAAGATATGTGAATGTTAATGTTTATTTTTGTGCATAGATTGAGCTAAGTGCACCTAAAGAAGTTGCAAATGAGTGCCCTCTTAAGTCCTTTAAGTTTTACAAGACGGAAGAAATTCTTACGGGCTTTTATGAAATCAAGACTGGTCATTTGAACAGGCGTACCCCTTGGTGGTAAGATTTCATACTAGTTCAATTTTACTTTTTTTTTTTTTCTCAATGACCTAAAAATAATATGCTTATATATCAAGTCAAAGAGAAATTGTACTATATATATATAGAGAGAGAGACGGTAAGTGATTGGATTTTTTATTCATGATGAAGGGATGGAAGCGCTATTTATGGTAGCAACACAGAGGTTTTAAAGAAAGTAAGAACATTTAAAGACGGGAAGCTGAAGCTATCAGAAAATGGGCTACTGGAACAAGACGAAAATGGGAAAATCATATCCGGTGATGTACGCAATGCTTGGGCTGGACTTTTGGCTCTGCAGGCACTCTTTGTTCAAGAGCATAATCTTGTTTGTGACACCTTAAAGGTACTAACATTATTAGTTTAACATGCATGTATACATAACTACATGTAACTATAACCTGGAAAATAAAGTAAGTTAACTACAATAGTACAAGTTAAAATGCACTAATAGTATATATGAGACAAATCGATCGTATTACATATTGTTATATTGGAGATCATGGATTTTTGAGTATTCTTACAACTTGAGTTAATTTTCAAATTTCCAGAAAGAATATCCAGAATTGGAGGATGAGGACTTGTATCGTCATGCAAGACTGGTGACTTCTGCTGTCATTGCAAAAGTTCACACCATAGATTGGACTATCGAACTTCTCAAAACAGATACCTTACTCGCAGGAATGCGCGCCAATTGGTCAATACTCTGATACACTAGCTAGTTATTTTTATTTTGTCATACTATCAATTACTAGTTTTGTGTGTGCCTAAAATTAATTTATATCGCAGGTATGGATTGCTAGGGAAGAAATTCAAGGATACGTTTGGGCACGTTGGAGGTTCCGTTTTAGGTGGCTTTGTGGGAATGAAGAAACCAGAGAACCATGGAGTGCCATACTCCTTGACTGAGGAATTTGTGAGTGTATATAGAATGCATCAACTCCTACCTGATAAACTTCAACTAAGGAATGTAGATGCCACGCCTGGACCAAACAAATCTCTTCCTTTGACTAATGAGTAAGATTTCATTGTGTATATATTATCACCTCTAATATTGTAAGTTATAGCTTATTTTACCTAATGTAATTGCCCTGAAACTATAGGATCCCGATGGAAGATCTAATTGGGGGCAAAGGAGAGGAGAATCTATCAAGAATTGGATTTACAAAGCAAATGGTTTCAATGGGCCACCAAGCATGTGGAGCTCTTGAGCTTTGGAATTATCCAGTGTGGATGAGGGATCTTATTCCCCAAGACGTTGATGGAAATGATAGGCCAGATCATGTTGACCTTGCCGCTCTTGAAAGTAAGTATATTTCACACTAAAATTGCACGAAAAAGAGTATCTACATGAATTGATCGTGTTGTTTGGATGACAGTTTATAGGGACAGAGAAAGGAGTGTCGCCAGGTACAATGAATTTCGAAGGAGAATGTTGCAAATTCCAATCTCTAAATGGGAAGATTTGACGGATGATGAGGAAGTCATTAAAACTCTCAACGAAGTATATGGTGATGATGTAGAAGAATTGGATCTGTTAGTTGGAATGTCAGCAGAGAAAAAGATTAAGGGTTTTGCTATCTCTGAGACTGCATTTTTCATATTCCTAATCATGGCATCAAGGTTCGTCCTAAAAGTGAAAAAATCAATCTATTTATATATAACTCGTTAAGTTTAAGTGAATTGTATGACAACTCATTTATTGACTTGACTCAACATATCGAACTCGAAATAGACCATAAAATATCTAGTCAAATGGGTCTATAGAATAATGTAAAAGAACATGTCAAAATTCAACCTAAAAGAGGCATACAAACCAAAATTTGAAGTTTGATAATTATATGAATTCTGAAGGGCTTTGAGAAATATATCAATTTTAGAGGAATCATGTGAGAAAGCAAAATTAAAAAATTAGGAGTGTTGGTTATGCTTGACGGTTTGAGTTATAACCCATTATTTGACTCATTTTTATTCTATACATGTTGATCCAAGTTAAGTTTGAACAGATTGATTTATGACCTGTTTACTAACTTTACATCTTTTACCTGCCTAATTTTGATTCATATATATCACCAATTTTCCATCTCTTGTTGGTCTAGAGAGGAGAAAACTCTTATGCATAATATATGATTTATAGAATTACTAATAGAAAGTTGATTTTAAAAATTACAGGAGACTAGAAGCAGACAGATTTTTCACCAGCAATTACAACGAGGAGACATACACAAAAAAGGGACTTGAATGGGTGAATACGACTGAAAGCTTAAAAGATGTACTAGATCGACATTATCCAGAGATGACTGGGAAATGGATGAATTCCAACAGCGCCTTCTCTGTGTGGGACTCTTCTCCAGAACCTCACAATCCAATTCCACTCTACTTTCGTGTTCCTCAACAGTAGATCATGAATGTAATTATCAAAATAAAAACAAGTAAATCGTGTGTCGATTACTTTTTACCTGCAAGTTTGTATTAAGATTTCCATGTATATATTATCTTCACTTGTAATTCATTCAGTGAGCCATTTTATGAAACTATTTCAGATTGTAATATGAATTTCCTAATTCAAAGTTACTGTTGTTCATCTATTATCTATTGTTTCTTGACTAGTGAATAGTAATTTTTGGTAAGGTTAATATATTTTATGTAACAAGTGATAATATTTCTTTCCCACAATAAAACACATACAATAAGATTGCCATTTTCATAAAGGTAATTGGGCCGATGGAACAAATGCCCATTTCAGGAAATTGCATAATCAACGTTGGGTCCAATTTCCATTTAGGACGTGTATGGTACGAAGCAAAATGATTTCCATGAATACGTCTTTGGAGAATATTTTCCTTCGAAAATAAATGAGTTTCTTCTTTATTTTCTTGTGTTCTTCATTAAAAAAATATTATCCTAAATACATTTATATATAATCTGGACAAATACCATGAGAAGTGGGGGTGAGGTGGTGAGGATAGGGCTACTGGGTGGGGTGGAATATGAAGTATGTTAAAAAGTGGTGAGGATATGAAATGACAGTTCTGGAACTTATTTTCCCATTTTCATTAATAAAGTCATTTTCCTTAAAGAACTTATTTTCCAAAATTTTTGATCAACTAAAAAAAATAAAATTGGAAACTTCATACCGAACACACCCTTAAGTTGTTCAAATGCACTAGTTAAATCCGCCCGTGATAAATGAAACAAGAAATACTGCGCGGAGGACCATGAGAGTGATAATGTGATGAGGAAACAGCCATGTTCTGAATATGTCTTCATCAGCATCCTTGTACATGTCTGTTTGGACTATATATCTTGTTGCACAAAAAAATTGCCAAAATTATGTACATGACACTTGGTATTTACCGGGGAAGGGTAATGGTTAAAACATGACAAGCTCAAAGACAAGTGTCTTTAACCATCCATGCACTTGCCACCACAAAATTATGTACATGACACTTGGTGTCTATTACCATTTGTGAAAAATCTTTGAAATACAACGACACACACATATATATATGTATGTATTTCCTCCAAATTAAGCATATACCAGAGATCCCCATATATATTACAAGCTAAGTGATATTTCTAGTAGGGAAATTAACAATATGTCTTTTGTTATGGAGTACCTCAAGAATCTCTTGCTATCTTATCTTCGTGATTTCATTCACAAAGATTTTCATGCTGTCGTGGACAGAATGACACTCATCGACAAACTTTCGTTTATGGTAATTCTTTACTACGTAATTAATTATTGTCTCAGTTTCAGTTTGTTTGACCTACTTTCCTTTTTAGTCTGTTTCAAAAGAATGACCCTTTACCCTTTTAGCAACTCTTTAATTCCAATTTTCTACCTGACATGTTTAAGACCACAAGATTAAGGACATTTTAGTACATTTGACATATCCTTAATTTAAGACCCTAAGATTCAAAAGTCTTTTTTATTTTCTTAAACTCTGCACCAAATCAAAACAGGTCAATCAATTTGAAACGGAGGGAGTAATTATTATCCTTTTTTATACGTACATTTTACAATATGATTAATTTAACATGCATGCATGCAGATGGTTCACTTCGTTGATACACTGAATATGTGGCACCGGCTACCGGTGTTCTTGGGGCTACTTTATCTCGCACTTCGTCGGCATCTTCACCAGCAATACAATTTGATCAACGTGGGTAGAACACCTACCGGAGTCCGATCAAATCCGGCAGATTACCCTTATAGAACTGCCGATGGAAAATACAATGATCCCTTCAATGAAGGTTCAGGCAGTGAATTTTCATTTTTTGGGAGGAATATGATGCCTGTTTGTCAGCAGAACGAGGTACGTATACTACTTAACGTTGTACTAAACTTTAAAAATTGAACTCATTAAATATAAATTTTGGATCCGACGTTGCATGCAACTTCTAAGTACTGCTAATTGTGGTTTGACCAAATTTTCAACTATCTAATTCTTAATATTCCTCTTCACACGGTATTCATCGTTCCTCCTTTTCTGTACAAGCATACTTTTAAATTTATAAGTTTTTGTATTGAAAAAAAAATAAGATTGCTTTAGGCATTTTAACAAAGAACAATACTTTTTTCCAAACACATCAACTAATATTGATTAACATGACTTATATAAGTTTATTTTCCGACCCGTTTTCTTTTAAAAAAAAATATCAAAGTGTTTCACTTGTAATTTGTTGTACCCTATCTTTTATTTTAATTTTGTATATAGTTTTTTAAGTTCTTCTTGTCATTTATAAAATTACTTATCAGGAAGCAATTTTTTATTTCGTTTATATATACTTTTGAAATCCATAAATGTATTTGAATTACGATTGATTCAAACTATGAATGATATACACTAAATGTTGGTTTTAAAATTAATTTAACATGTTCCTTTCTTCTTTGATTTAAAAAAAAATGAAATGCAGTTAACGAAGCCAGACCCAATGGTAGTGGCAACGAAGCTACTAGCACGTAAAAAATTTGTGGACACAGGAAAACAATTCAACATGATAGCTGCCTCATGGATACAGTTTATGATTCATGATTGGATCGATCATTTGGAAGACACTCAGCAAGTCAGTTATACCAATGTTTCATCATGTTATAATTATGATCTAAGAGAAACTGGTGTAAACAATAACAACTTGTAAGAAAGATATGTGGTACATTAATGTTTTTTTGTTGTACTGTAAATTTGTGCACAGATTGAGCTTAGGGCACCTGAAGAAGTTGCAAGTCAGTGCCCTCTCAAGTCCTTTAAGTTTTTCAAGTCAAAGAAAACTCCTACGGGCTTTTATGAAATCAAAACCGGTCACTTAAACAGGCGTACCCCTTGGTGGTAAGATTTCATACTTCAATTTTACATTTTTGCCTTAATGAAGTAAATATACATTCTTTTGCTCACATATACATTGCATGTGTAAGCGATTGGTTTTTTCTTTTTACATGATGGATGAAGGGATGGAAGTGTTATTTATGGGAGCGATGAAGAGGCTTTGAAGAAAGTAAGAACATTTGCAGACGGAAAGTTGAAGCTATCAGGTGATGGACTCCTCGAACAAGACCAAAATGGGAAAATCATCTCTGGTGATGTTCGCAACCCTTGGGCGGGACTTTTGGCTCTGCAGGCTCTCTTTGTTCACGAGCATAATCTTGTTTGTGACACCTTGAAGGTACTAACATTTTTAGAGTTAAGAATATCAAACTACCTTAACCTATTGCAAGCTTAGAATTGTACATGTCCTAATTAATCCTAAACTATATTGCTGATTTCTATTACATATTACGCATGTTTATCTTGGAGATCTAGGACTTTTTGACTATTCTTACAACTTGAGTTGATTTTCAAATTTCCAGAAAGAATATCCAGAATTGGAGGATGAAGACTTGTATCGTCATGCAAGACTTGTCACTTCTGCTGTCATTGCAAAAATTCACACCATAGATTGGACTGTCGAGCTTCTCAAAACTGACACCCTTCTTGCAGGAATGCGCCCCAATTGGTCAATACTCTATGCCCTAGTTATTTTTGTTTTACCATGTACTATTAACTAGTGTTTGTGTACGTGTGGCTAAAATCAATTCATACCACAGGTATGGATTGCTTGGGAAGAGGTTCAAGGATATATTTGGGCATGTTGGAGGTTCCATTTTAGGTGGCTTTGTGGGAATGAAAAAACCTCAAAATCATGGAGTGCCATACTCCTTGACTGAGGAATTTGTGAGTGTCTATCGAATGCATCAACTCCTACCCGATAAACTTCAGCTAAGGAATGTAGATGCAACACCTGGACCAAACAAATCTCTCCCTTTGACCAATGAGTAAGTCATCATTGAGTCTCTATCTCTCTCAATATATATGTATATATCATGACTCAATGTTCTTGAAATTGTAGGATCCCAATGGAAGAATTAATTGGGGGCAAAGGTGAGGAGCATTTATCAAAAATTGGGTTCACTAAGCAAATGGTTTCAATGGGCCACCAAGCCAGTGGAGCTCTTGAACTTTGGAATTATCCAGTGTGGATGAGAAATCTTGTTGCCCAAGATGTTGATGGAACTGACAGACCAGATCATGTTGACCTTGCAGCTCTTGACAGTAAGATCATTTTAGACTAGACTAAAACATCGATGAAGTAATAAAACTATTCTATGTCATCGTGCACTCAATTATATATAAATTGCTAACAAATAAAAATTATCAGAAGGTCAAATTTTATGATAAGTTCTACGTGGTTGATTTATTTATATGTTTGGATGGCAGTTTATAGGGATAGAGAAAGAAGTGTTGCTAGGTACAATGAATTCCGCAGGAGATTGTTGATAATTCCCATCTCCAAATGGGAAGATTTGACTGATGATGAGGAAGCCATTAAAACGCTTCGTGAAGTATACGGTGATAATGTAGAAGAATTGGATCTGTTAGTAGGAATGGCAGCGGAGAAAAAAATTAAGGGCTTTGCCATCTCCGAGACTGCATTTTTCATATTCCTTATCATGGCATCAAGGTTCGTACTCAAATTGACAAAATCTATCCATTTAGTATGACGAGTTATAGAATTATTTACTAATGGAAAATTGATTATAAAAATTACAGGAGGCTTGAGGCAGATCGATTTTTCACCAGCAATTACAACGAGGAGACGTACACAAAAAAAGGACTTGAATGGGTGAATACAACTGAAAGCTTGAAAGATGTACTAGATCGTCATTATCCAGGGATGACTGAGAAATGGATGAATTCCAACAGCGCATTCTCCGTTTGGGACTCTTCTCCAGAACCTCAAAATCCCATTCCAATCTACTTCCGTGTACCTCAGCAGTAGATCATGAATGTAATTATCAAAATAAAAAGAAGTAAATCGTGTGTTGGTTACTTCTTACCTGCAGTTGCAAGTTTGTATTAAGGTTTCCCGTACTGTACCTACTTATCTTCACTTGTTTCATTCACAGCTTGTTTGGATGGTTGTATTGTATTCAAGTGTTAGCTTAAATACAATGTTTGTTTTGATTGTTACTCCCTCGGTCTCATATTAATTGGCCACTTTATTAAAAATAGTTGTCTCGTATTAGTTGGTCTCCTTAAAAAGAGTAGTTCTTTTTGAAAGTGTGAACACTTGTTTGTAAAGTTCAAAAAAAGTTTCTTAAGGGTTGAATTAATAAAAACTATCTTCTTATTTATGATTCCTAAGATGTTTATAAAAAGAAAAGTGATCAACTAATATGAGACAAAAAGAGTACTTTAATTTAATTGTATCATATCAAATTCATCGTCACGTAATGATGATGATGTTCCATTTATTTGGACTAGGGGTGGCAAATGGGCTGTTTGGGCTGAATTTGGGCGGGTCAAGATGGGCAGAAGCTATAAATGGGTCATTACCCAACCCTGCCCAAAGTTGAGATGGGCTAAGATGGGCTAAACAATGGGTCATAGCCCAACCTACTCAATTACTTGACCCATTATTTTTATAACTTTTAAACACATATATATGACTAATATTTAATGAGATATGTGACAATGGGTTAACGATTTGGTAAAAAATTATTCAATATTCTTAATGGGTTAACCGATAATCCGATAAGAAATAATTAAATTATAATTTACTTTTAGATATATAAAAGCACCCGATGAAATAAACGTTCAGTTATTTGTGATCTTTGTCAAATTATAACATGTTGTTATAGAACTAAAATTAAATTATAATTTACTACGGCTGTAACATTTTTTTTCTTAATCATACAGGTTGTTTTGCAATCTAGATCCATTGTATTATAAAGTAAAGTAGCTATTACTAGCAAATTGAAAGGCAAGTATAAGAAATTGATAAAAAAATTGATACCATTAATTTTACCAATAATAATAATTATAGTAATCAATATTTATGTCAATTTATGATAGTGAAAAAATTTAAATAACTATTGTTAACAGCTAAAATTAAGCATTTTCATGGGTCAAATTGGGTCATTTTAATGGGTCTATTTGGGCTGTTAATTTATGATGTGTTAACTTGGGTTAGCCCAAATCAATCCATCATCAAAATCACTTTAGTCCAAACCCATTAAACCTTGGACGGATCGAACGAGTCATATGGGTTTTGACTAATTTTGCCGCCCCTAATTTGGACGCTAATTCTGCCATGAAGACATTATTGTACATCCCCTTAAAAAAATATTAAAGGACATCAACTCAAAAAATGGGACCTACAATAATGTCTTAATGGCGACAATGTGTGTTTGTTGTCATATGCAAGAAATCACGCAGTCCCAAGAGAGATACTCTAATTAATATGTTCATGGCTCCACATTGATTAGATTAATTTAAATATTTGACGTTGAAAAATTGTCCAAAATTTATGTACATTGTTTATCTTAAATTCAAAACTATCCAAAAGCTTTATTCATCTTTATTTTATTTCAATACTGACATAGTATTATTTTTTTCTTTCTGTTGATCTCCTCGATAATCAAAGCTGCATTTTTCTTTTAATAAGTAACCTTGGCAGTCAGAATACCATTAGCAATTATGATCTGGAGCTGGACTCTCTTATTATTTCTAACATGATCAACAATGGTGACACTGACAATCTCAAGTTGAGAAATATTATCAGAGATATTGTCCAACTCACGGCTGGTGCTAATGTTCAGGTCATTCGTAGTGGCTGACTACTTTGCTAAACTTGCATCTTTGTGTGGAAATAATACCTCTTACACTTCCTTTAACCAATTATCTAGTGTAGTAAAGGGCCTATTTCAACTTGATAGATGGCAACTTCAGTTTTAGAAGAAGATATGATATATAAGGCTAATTTTTTTATTAGTTGAATTTTACTCTCTTTTGTTTTAGGAAGAGCTCTTGTATAGTAACTTCTCTTCCTTTTTGCTAAAGATTGATTTACTCAATCTTTTTTGGAAGTTAGGTCCATGTCCCCCTCCAAAGTGTACGTTTTTGTGGGATTAATAGACATGGTAGGGGTCAAGCCAAACCCGCCTTTTGGTAGGAGGCTCATTGTTGCCTCCTTTCCGGTGCGCTGCAATATATACAAATGTACTTGAATTCGAAGCTACGAACAATTTCGTTTGAATCTGATCCTATCCGACCATTAGGGAGAAACTCTTGAATAACAAATTGTGGGGGGAATGATTAAATTATTGAAACCGGGTTTGTCAAAGAAGTTCGTAACATTAAAACTTTGAATTAATAAAAAGTAGAGTAGTTGGTTGGAGATTTTTTTTATATCAAGTTTGACTTGATTAATATAAAATACATAAAACAGTGTTTTATTTGCGGTAATTAAGGAAGATGGAGGAGATCACGGGGAGAAACTCATTTTTCGAAAGTGCTTATCTCGTGGTTAAATAAAATAACATTGGTTGTTAAATGTGAAATCAGTACTTTGTCTGCTGTCACATGGAAAGACTCATTAGCTCATAATTAAATAAAATAATACTCGATCTACTAATTAAATAAAATAATACTCGATCTACTCATTTCTTTATTACTCAGTCAATCTAATATAAGGAAGAAAGTATGTGCTAGTATTTTTCTTATGTTTGTTCTTTCAATAAATTACATTACTACTACTATTACATTTGTTTTTCCCCGTGAGGTTTCAACATGAAAATTTAATGCTTAAGACCATAACATGTGCAGTTTGCTTTGTACTATTCACTGTATATATCCACTGAACTTTTCCCCCACAAAGACTTTGTTCACTATTTCATAAAGTATATATACTTACAAAATAGTCCTTTACTTTTGGTCCCTTGCAGTTTCAGTCTTTCAGAAGTAAGATGCCCTCACATTTAACACATTTTTGCAAAATACAAAGTCATGATTCATAAGCATGTAAGTTCAAGAATGTACCTCTACTATTAGGGCGACAAAATTAGCCCATAAAAACATGATTCACTCAAATCATCTAAATTTGAGCAGGATAAAAACAAAAAGATGCATCGAGATAATATAATAAAAACAAAAAGAGAGAAGAAAAAATGGGAAACAAAAGTAGCAGGTTCGTTTGCCTATATATAAGATGGATAGCATTAAAGTTTTCAAGCCATCAGAGTCTAAAATGGATAGCATAAAAGTAGAGATCTTATCAACGAAGCTCATAAAGCCATCAACACCAACTCCCCCACACCTTCAATGTTACGAAGTTTCATTCTTTGACCAAATAGCTAATGAAGAACAAGTCCCTTTAGTACTTCTCTATCCTCATTGCAACAACTCCTTCACTGATGAGGAGATTGAGGAGCGGCTGGAGCACTCCTTTTCTAACATATTAACCCGCAATTACCCCGCTGCTGGGAGGTATGCTGATAATGACAAGTGTTCTGTTCTTTGCCTCGATCAAGGCGTTCCATATACCAAAGCAAAGGTCAATTGCAACCTCGACCATTTCCTCAAACAGGTACGTACCTCTAGTCGTGAACTCGTGCTCCTCTCTCCCAATCATGTATAATTTTATAAAACTACTTCAATATATATATATATATATATCATGTCTTATAGTGCAATAATTATTGGCTGCACCTCTACGAATGTACTCGACGAGTCAAATTCCAGGCTTGCCTTGTTATGTTTTCCTTTGTTTTTTGTTTAGAATTGAGCTCGTGCTACTTTGTTCTTTTTTTCATCTTTCTTTGTTTGGTATACTCTTTCAAAATCCAAAGTGATAGCTTGAAATCTCTATTATCAAAAATACACCTAAAGTATTAAGAGGGTGTTTGGATTGATTTATTTTTAGGTGCTTTTGGCTTTTAAGCACTTTTCAAGTTTTGGTGGTGTTTGGCAAAATTAAAAAGTGATTTTAAGCACTTACTTTTAAGCCAAAAAGTGTAGATATCCAACTTTTAGCTTTTAAGCTACTTTTTAAGAGCTAATCCAAACACCCTCTAAATGTGTAAGATTTCTACCTGAACTATCACAAAATGTTTAGAGAAACACACTTGAACTATCAGTTGTTTGAATTTCCTACCTGAAATGTTTAGAGAAACACACCTGAACTATCAGTTGTTTGAGTTTCCTATCGAATAGGAAACTCAAACAACTGATAGTTCAGGTGTGTTTCGCTAGGCATTTTGTGATAGTTCAGGTAGAAAACTCAAACACTTGATAGTTCAAATATAAAACTCAAAAAATCGAAATACTTTAGGTGTGTTTTTAGTCTTTTAACTCAATTTTGAATACAAACTCCTATATTCTAGTGTACTCATTCTCTTAAAATTCTAAATCTGCTTCTGAAGGTAGCTATCAATGGCCATGATGTGACGACCCTTCTATGGCCGCACGACATCAAGGATGTGGACGAGACCAATTTTTTTGCCTCACCAATTTTCACAGTCCAAATTACCAAGTTTGAATGTGGTGGTCTGGCTGTAGCAATTAGTATCTCCCACCCTGTAATGGACGGTTTCACAACCTTTTCCACTCTTGTTGAATGGGCCAATGCGTGTAGACTGGGGACTCCAATTGACAAGATCAACAATTTCTTAAGCTTCAATGGAGGTGATGTTTTCCCAACAAGAGACTTATCTAGGTACTATAAGATGTTTGTCCTAATTTATCGTTGGAGATTTAATTTGTTAGTATCCGCATGACACACACCTGTTTATTTCGATTTAACAGATACTTCAAGCCTCCTATTCCACAAGAAGGAAACAAAGAAGATATATTTGTCTCCAAAAGATTTGTTATCAACGAGGCTGCTATATTGAGGCTCAGAGAGAAATTTGCAAGCTTCATTGATTCGGGTGCTTTGAATTTTCAACCTTCAAAAGTTGAGATGATCTCAGCACTATTATGGAGGGCTCTAATCCGTGCTTCAGAAGCAGTAAATGGGAACTTGAGACCTTCTATGATGGGTTTCCCACTGAACTTGCGTTCCAAAATAAATTTACCTGAAATAAAAAAGTCTGTTGGGAATTTGGTAATTGACATTCCCGTGAAATTTGTACCTGGAAAGACAGAGATGGAGTTATACCTTCTTGTTACATTGATTAGGGATGCAGTGACGAAAATTGTTTCTTCTTGTGCCAAAGCTTCACCAGACGAGATAGTTTCTCACGTGGCTAACTTATATAATGAAAGTTTTCAAGCACCAGAATGGGGAGATAACGATGGCGTTGACAAATTCACTTGTTCAAGTTTGTGCAGGTTCCCTATACAGGATACTGATTTTGGTTGGGGAAAACCGTCCCTGTTGTTTTTTGGATTGAAAGATATGAATATGTTTTGGTTGCACGATACGGTTTGTCTTACTGGTGTTGGTCTGCAAGTCGACTTGGATGAAAAGCACATGAAATTCTTTGAATCCGACCTCGATGTTAAGGCCCTCATCGAGTAATTTGGATTTCCTACAAGTTGTTTTCTCTCTCGAGTATCCAATACTCCTTCTATTTCAAAATAAGTGATGTTTTCACCTTTTTGTTTTGTTTTGTATGTGGTGTTTCACAAATTCAACGAGGCATTTGTTTTTTCTTTCATACTTAATAAACTACTCTCTTTGTTCCATTTTACAGCTTCTAACTTGTTGACTTCAAGACACTCTTGTTAAGAAATTATTTCTTATGAGTTTGTTTTACTAAATTATCCTTATGTATCATGCTTTGAAAATTTATGTTTGATTACTATATAAAAGTTTAGGTAGTTACTTAACGATAAAGATCATAATATTAAAATAAAATAATAGATTTTATATTGATGAGGGATCGGTAGTCTCCAAGTGACCTGTGATTTCTTCGTTTGTCTTTACTCAGATTCAGGGGTATAGTAAGTTGCAATACATTCACATTCTTCATTTTTTTTTAATTACAGGTGTACATGGATCAAGTTAGTTCGGGTTTTTACAATATCAAACCAAACCATTTATGCCAAATTTTTAATTCTATAAACCAATAAAAGTCGGATAATTTCCAACAAAAATTCATTGGAAAGTGGAGAGTTTATTCTTTAGAATTTCCAATAAAAATTCATTCCATGTATCAATGGGCCCTGGCAAGCACCAATGAATACAATCACTATAGCCCTTCATCCATTGATTACCCCAATAGGCTCCTGGATGTCCATCTGGTCTCATTAACATGGCTCTTGTCACATCCATTAGTTCAAACATGTTCCCATTTTTTTCTCCATCTTTTCTTGCTCTTTCAATTTCTTCAATTTGAATGCTCCTAAATTCCCAATCTTGATCACCAATTTTAACTTCATCTCTAGCAAATGGTCTTGTCCTGTTGCATAATCCTCCTTCATTCCATGCTCCTTGCTCAAATTGAGCCGCCGAGAATGTCCTCAAAAGCACAACAATACCTAATCAAAGAACATTAAGTTAAGAAAATGAACTCGTCAAGATTAAAACCTGAATCCGCCTCTATACCTGAGCATTCCACGCATTTGTTTATGTGATTGAAAGCAGCTTGAAATGCTCTTCGGATGGCATAACCAGGGCCAAGATCTTGTACCCCTGTTTCCCCACAATAAACACATCCAATAAGATTGCCATTTTCATAAAGGTAATTAGGGCGAAGGAACCAATGCCCATCTGAGAAAATAGCATAATCGATGTTGGGTAAATGTTGGGTCCAATTCCCATTTAATTTGTCCAAATGCAAGTCAAATCCGCCCGTGAATGAACCATTGATAACTCTCTCAGTAGAAAAGACAAGAAATTCTGTGCGGAGGACCGTGAGAGTGAAATTGTGACGAGGAAACAACCATGTTCTAAATTTGTCTTCAACATCCTTGTACATTTCTGTTGGACTTTCTTCCTGCAAGTTTTTGTGCCAAAATCAATCTTGTTGCATAAAAAATATAATGACTCAGTGTTCTTGCGGCAATGCACATGATGTTTGTGTAATAATTATCAAAGAAGGCATAATGTGAAGATGAATGAATATAAAAATCTTTGCTGCATGTGAAGGGAGCAGTTGGAGAAAGAGACATAAATTTGACATATTGTTCAACTACTACTCCAGATTTGAAGGGCATAACAAGTAAGATAAAGGATTATAACATTATTTGATTAATATATATTTGTTGAAAATAAAGTTATTACGTTGACACTTCTATATTTTTTGAAAAAATAGAAGAAAGATTGTGTCGGTAAAAATATAAAGATGGTTCTATGATATGTTCGATAAATCTTTCATTCGTTTTTGATGTATATATCTTGTTTAACAGGTGAACTAACAAGTATGTAAATATTTCATGCCAAATTTCCAAAATAACTATAATTAGCAAAAAACTTAATTAGTCGTAACAAATATTTGGGCACAAGCGAAACGCTCTAACATAAGTTCCAGGTATTTTTATACTACTATACAAATTGTGCATGCGGTACTCTAAAGAAATTAGTTTAGTGCTAGGGGTAAATATAAAATCATGTTTATTAAAGAAAATTTTAACCTTAATATGAACCTTTCCATACGAAGTTGATTTTGTTAAAGAACTTTTTGACCTTAATATAAACTTTTGCCTCATAGTCGAGAAATAAAAAATAAATTGCTGTGGAAGATGTGGAAAAATGGGACGTACTATAGTCTATAATTTCTTAATGGCGAAATTAGCGTCCAAATAAATGGAATATCAGCATATATACAATGTCCTCCAAGTGTCCAAGTCAAACTGACAACAAATACCTACTCACACCTTTTCATAATTTACAACTTACAAGACCTTAAAAAGAAGGACCAAAGATCTAGCATCTCTACGCATTTTTTTCCACCGGGTGTCTGATATATGTTTGTATTGAAGTTTTGGTTAATTTGAATCGCGCACTATAAGGTTCGTTCTGGGGATAACGTTTTCAATAGAATTTTCTCCATACACCGAGCTCGAAATCAAATATCTATAATGCGATTTAAACCTTGTTTTAATTCTTTCTAACATACTGCAATGAAATGTAACTTTTCATAGCATGTTTAAAATGGTAACTTGGAGAATAACGCAATAGAAAAGGAATTAACTACTCTACTATATTGATAAATGAAATTAACAAGAATTAAGTAGCACAAAAAGTTATTAGCAAAATAGGATGACTAACCGAAGATAAAAGACAGAGGAGGGACTCCATATGGTTCCTTGCGAGGGAATCGCCTATGAAAGCCATCGTCTTCCCTTTAACAAATGTTAAAAATGTTTTAGCGTTGAAACGAGGCAATGCACATAGGTCCGGTTTCCATCTCCAGTGCATGAATTCTTCATCAGACCTTCCGTTCAACAAACAGTTTTTCGAATAAGGGATCGTTGGACAGCTGAAGTTTGTATAATACTGGGAATTACTATCCTTCTGCTCTAAAACCCAATTGCCATTGAACAAGTCACAGTCGGAGATGTGTAAGGAGTTAGTAAGAGGAGATGAATCTTCTTTGCTAGTGAACTTGATGCTTCGACTGAAGGAAAAATGAAGCATGTAGCAGCTGAAAATCATAGTTAGAAAGAGCAATAAAAGAACAGGGCTTCCCAAGCTTAGAAACTTGTCCCCCTTGACAAAAGAATTCTGAACATTATTCTTTCGAGTCTGTACAGAATTACACAAATCCATCTTTAATTTGTTTTCATAAATAGATACAAGGAGAGAACTGAAGTATATTTAATAGAAAAACATCAGTCAATTCCTTTGATTTAGGATCAGAGTTATGAGTAGAAAATAGCAGCAGAGGGAAATAGGGAGAAATGTTGGTTCATTTTTCTTGAGTAGGTAGTCGTTAGGTACACTCCTCACTGAACCCATCTGCACGACAGGTCATAATCCAACTCCTTTACTTGTCCCAACATATAGTAAATCTACATAATACACACTTTGGGGAGATTTAGTTTTCTAGTCATTTACAAATTTATCTTTAATTTTATGTATTTTTTTACCAGAGATTTTTATCTAGAGTTTGTAAATGATACATAAGAGATCATTTTCACCAAGGAATTACGATTTGACTTGTTCAATAAACATGGCTTAGGAACACTTCATGAGATTTACACCCTGAGTTCTCACCTTATATACCAGCAGTACTTTTTCTTAAAATTTGACTATAACTTGTATTGTATGTACATTGTTCAAATGAAAAAATTCCAAACAATTTTATTTATGATTTGACAGATTTCATTTTATCTTTTATAACAGTAAATTCTAATACCAAACTTAGTCTTGAGATGATATCCTATCTTATCCCATCCAACATGAGATTATTTGATACCACCTCCCATATGGTATAAAATAGTCTTGAGATTATAATCCCAAAATTCTAATTTAGTCTATGTACCAAACGACCCCTAGGGATTGTTTTGTACAGACTGAATTATCCTACAATTAAAATTCTGGAATTATAATCCTTGGACTAATTTGTCCCACATGAGAGATGGAAAAAAATAATCTCAAGTTGAATGGGATAAGATGAGATATTCCACCTTATCCAATGTACCAAACGACCCCTAACAACTTTACATTGTTCAAATATTAACTTAATGTTTAGCTTTGATAAGTAATAATAACAAGAACAACTCAATAGTAGTTTAAAACACAATAAACGAAAAAACAAACTGAGCAAATTATAGCCCAAGCCTTTTGGGACACTAGTTTACGAAATATGTACATAGTGTATATATTGTATATACTTTACACTAAATATACACACACTATAAAAAAAATCCAAGTGTATATATAGCGTATACTTCGACTAAATCGGTATACATCTATGTAAGTTTTCCAAACAAAGTAGTTGAGTTATTTGGGCCCATTAAATACTATTGTTGGATAGTTGAGCAACAAGAAGCCTGTGGGCCGTTTGAAAATATTCAGCCCAATTCAGGTTTCTATCTCTATCCCGCCAAACAGCCCAAAATATGCAATTTCGGACCAAAATTAGCTGACATTTTACACGACTTCCGAAACTGAAAGTTCAGAGATCAGTTGTTGACAACACAAAAAACTCCATTAAAGCTCCCTTTCTTCACCTTCCAACCAACTACTCCTTTTCCCCTCGGTAAGAATTTTCCTTCCTTTCACTTTTCTCTGTTTTCAAAAAAACCCTAATTTGATATCTCTGTGCCCGAAATTCAGGTTCTTTGAAAAACAAAAATGCCCTAATTCACATACTAGTAATTACATTGTTCCGTTTCTGCTTTTGCTAAGTCATTATTATGTGTTGATACAGTGCTGGAGGTACTTGTGAAGTCAAGTAGACGCGTTTGAGTTGGGACACACATAAAAAATGGGGGACGAAAAGGATGCTTTTTATGTCGTGCGTAAAGGGGATGTGATCGGGGTTTATAAGAACTTGAGCGATTTGCAAGCTCTGTTACGAACATCTGTATGTTTTCCTTTACCTTCTAAGGTTAATGCTTTCTGTTTTTGGGCCAAAGATAGCTTCTTTTACAGCCATTGTTGTTATCTATTTTTACTGCTACCTTTTTTGGATAGAGCAAAATGGATACATTATAGCCAACCCCACTAGTTCACAGGGTTGAGGCTTAGTTGATTGATTGATAATATTATCAGGTGTTTCGTTTTTTTTCTTTTTTGAATATGTATTTTATTCTCTAATCTTTCAGGTTGGAGAACCAGCCATAAGTGTTTTTAAAGGGTATCGCCTGGCTAAGGAATCTGAAGAGTATCTGGCCTCTCATGGACTCAAGAATGCAATGTATTCTATGGATTTCAGTGACGTCCGAGATGATCTCTTTGGGACTCTCATCCCATGCCCATTTCGGGTTAGAAAGTTGATCATTCTACTGTTGTTGAACTGGCATTAGACAATAGGTGTCTTTTGATAGTGTTGTCGTAACTACTTGATGATAGTTGGGTCAAATTTTGGCTAATGTGGATGCCAATATTGTCCGGCTTTTTAAGTTATATATCAATCCTTTTGTTGTCATGATTTAGACATTAGTAATTGCACCGCTAACCTTGACGGTCTGCATGATTATTCTTGGTCTGGCTAAACTGCTCCGCGTTTGATCTTTCAACTATGTTATTGGCAACCGAGTGATAGTGATTTACATGTTGTATTTACTCCAGTTGGTGGCTTTTCACCGGCAACTGAGTGGTAGCGATGAACATGTTGTAGCTACTCCATTTTGTGGCCTTCTACATCTTTAGATGTATGCCTTTTGCCTAGCTCTGATATCTTCTGTAGCGTGGCACTGGTGTTTCCATGTAGCTCCTTTTTTCTAAAGGAAATGGATAATTGTAGTATTGAATGCAACTGTTATTTGTCTTCTTTCTCAAAAAAATAAATAAAATGCAACTGTTATTTGTCTCTTTGATATAAAATCCATCTCGTTTTCCTCTTTGCTTCACTTTCATCTGATTATTGATGTCACACGCCAAGCCTAGACGGGGCGGACAAGAACCCTATGAGCAGATGATATAGAATTGACTTGTACTCAGTGGAAGAATTACTATTGGTAAGACGATATTAAAGGTTTATACATAAACAATATTGTCCATCTGGCCTTGCAACTGCAATAGACAACTAGACTATAACTACACATGATAACTTTACACGGTCTACGAAGCCTCTAATAGAATCTGTAACTATACAATGGCAGATGGTCGAGACCAACATACTCAAATGGTAACTATAAATACGAATAGAGAGTACTATACATCTATTTGCTCCAGATAAGAAAGGAGCTCACCAACTGCGTTGCTGAATATGTAGTGTGTACCTAACATGGAAGTCTGCTAACATGTATGCCTCGTCCTGCATTTACAGAATGCAGCGCCCCCAAACATAGGTACGTCAGTACATATAAAACATGTACTGATATGTAAAGTAGACATAATAACAAGTACGCAAATACGGATGCTCATGTGAATCAGATTTCAAAGTGAAAGACTTATAAGCGTACAAGTAACAAATATACATTGTAACCTATATACTAGTCTTATTCTATGTTGCTCAAACTCTTCGAAAATGTCATTAGGTGTTGTCGGATCCTTCAAAAGTAGTGCATATCATACTCCAAGTACTAAAGATGAACAACTGTGGATAGAAATTATCAGAAACTTTAATATGAGATTATAACTCTTGAATAGCTTTATTAGCTTAACATATAATGCGTTATACCTTGCTCATTATTATATATCACCTAATAGTTTGCCTAGGTGGTGTCCTATGGCAATTTTTAATTCAAAATGATCATATGATAGCCTACCAAAGGCGATCTATGTCAAATGTATGGCATATGTTGCATGAATACCCATGACTATGACTCCATACACGACCTTAATCGAGGTCTGACACAAGGTACGCCCTTTGTGGGATCGCATATGAGGGTCTTGCCCGCAGGCCATATGCGCCATATATTTGCTCGAGTCAGGGGAACCAGTGCATGACATTTCAGCTGACTCCAAATGCAAATGATGCCACAAGGGCGGGTACGCCACAATCTTTGGGCTCACTATAATGATTTGGTCTCAATCATGTGCACAAAATCACGTCGCGCATGTGTGTCAAGTAAAACTTATGAATACCCTCCCCTCAATAAAGGTAGATTTTATCAAGTGATGCCTTCAAGGCCTATGACAAGTAGATACAATAAAATCATTCCGCCTCTCAAGTAGAATCTCTATATAGCACTTTGCTTCGTTAATCATGATATCTAATTATTCAAGCGTTAGTTCTTAGTTTCATCTTATGACTATGTTCCTATGAAATCAAATATATAAGTGAAACTATACTATGTCCATTTATTCTCATTTATAACACATGACAAATATCATGTGACTTGTAAGGATTTCGAGTAAAAACACTTACGGTCATGCGAAACATTATGAGTACTCAACTCGAAGGAGTAATATGAATACTATGACTTCAATAAATAGACGTATAAAGTCTGAAGACAAGAAAGTTCAAGTGGAACGATAATATAGATATTTTGACCATATTAGGCATGTAATCATGTGTTTGGCATGTAGAAAGTGAAGACTCTATTCACATATATCAAGTAAACTATATTGATTCTTTTAGGAGAAACAAGTGATTAATTAAGGTCGTGCCTTAACAACAGAGAAAGTTTTAGCTTTACATATCTTTGGTACCTTCCTAGCTAATCGTAGTATCACGAGTCTCAACAACTTAACATATACGGGTGTAGCCTCTACATAGCCGACCATTAGCTTTCACCACCCAATAGGCAACCAATTAACTACAAAAACTATATATATATATATATATGTTCATCAATAACCCGTAGGTTCGTCTAACGAATCATTCTAGTGTTCTTCACGTATGCTCAGAACTAACCAAATTCCTTACCAATTCTTTTAGAGCGAATTCTATACTTATCCAACTTACTAAATTCAATATCAAATTTGCCCAATTGGTAGGAATTCCCAAAAATTCCACCTTTATCAATAATTTCATCCTTTTTCCCCTTTCAAGAACCCTAAAATTCATCAATACCCACTTCAAGAGCTAGTGTCCAAAAATTCAAATTAAATACCCCAAATACTTTGAATTAAGATGCATGAGAAGGGAAGTGAAAGTTGAGTTAGATTTATATGTACAGGAAAATAAAATTGAAAGGTGGACTGGGAGGAAATCATTTCATTGCTGCATTGGATAAGAGAGCAAACCGAGATGAATACTACGAAAATCTAACAATTTTTAAAAAAAGTACGGAGAAGGGTCAAATATACCCCTGTACTATCAGAAATGGTTTAAATATACCCCTCGTTATATTTTGGGTCCAAATATACCCTTTTCGTTATACTTTGGGTCCAAATATACCCCCGTACAATTAGAAATAGTTTAAATATACCCCTTGTTATACTTTCAGTCCAAATATACCCCTCCCGATATACTTTAGGTCCAAATATACCCCTCCTATTAAACTTTTATGTTGATTTACCCTTATTTTTTATACTCACCCACTTAAACAATCTCACTTCCCTCTACTTTAAGTTCTTTTCTTTTCTTGCAGTCTTCTATTTTCTTTTCTTCTCTTTTTTAATGATCCGCTTCTTATGAATTCAACCTCTTTAAAGTCTTTGCTTCACCTATTGTTGAATAATTTCTCGTTGACATTAATGATTCGTTTATCAGATATAGGAATTTTTTCTTGCCTTTATATATGACAATCTTACTTAGCTGATTATTTCAAGTATAAGTTTTAACATATGATAATAAACCAAAAGATGATTACAGAAAGAAAGTATTTTTTCTTATATATCAAAACTTTAAAATTTCTCTGCAAAGAAGTTTATTCACCGTGAGGCCAAGAAAAGGTTTAGATGACAGGGGTATAAATTGTGAATATGTGTGTTGTTTTTGTATGAATTGAGGGAGTGGGCTGGAGATGGATGAAATAGGTGAGTTTGTAAAGTGAATCGCGCAAATATTTACATTTGGTGATGATTTATTTTTATTTTGAAGCTTATCACGTGTCCGTTTGTAAAAAAATAAAGGTAAATCGCCTTTATAAAAAAAAAGTAGGGAGGGGAGAAGGGGGGTTATATCAGCATAAAAGTATAATGAGGGGTATATTTGAACCGAAAATATAATAGAAGGGGTATATTTGGATCCAAAATATATCTGGAGGGGTATATTTGGACCCAAAGTATAACAAAGGGTATATTTGAACCATTTCTAATAGTACATGGGTATATCTGGACCTAAAATATAACAGAAAGAGTATATTTGGACCCAAAGTATAACGAAGGGTATATTTAAACTATTTCTGATAGTACAGGGGTATATTTGACCCTTCTCCGAAAAAAGTATACTGTTGAAAAGCTTAATGTGAATAAACTGGAGGATTTTTTTTGAAGTGTCATCTGGTTATGTTGTACGTAGTAGCATTTCAAAGAGAAAATGTCATACTTGCCTATTTTTCTGGCACACACGTTGGTGATAATGCTACTGCCATGTGTTATTGCCTCAAGACTTCTCATATTTGGGGGAAGGGGGTCAAGATCTGTCTCAGATGCAGAACTGTGCTACTGTTACCTTATGGTCATAGAAGCTTGCTAATAGCTTTACGT
Organism: Jaltomata sinuosa; assembly: GCA_003996215.1. Lineage (NCBI taxonomy): Eukaryota > Viridiplantae > Streptophyta > Magnoliopsida > Solanales > Solanaceae > Jaltomata > Jaltomata sinuosa. The sequence goes on along the minus strand of QJPP01004564.1, from coordinate 176,786 downwards.
ATGAGATTCTTGGATCTGAATTTGATATCGATGATAGGTCCAAATTTGGATTTGTTAGTTTTTCCTTGCTATGTCATTGCCGTCGTGTCCAACTACTTCCCTCATCGTGTCTTGCAGCCACTGCTGGTAACTACAAAGTGCCCATAATACTGCTTTTACATTTTGCAGCTAGCCCCAACTTGAAAGGCTTAGATTTTTTGGTATCCAATTATTGAAATGTTTCTCTTTTTGCTGTCAAATTCAGCAGTCCATTGTATAAACTACATTTTGTGCCTTGAAAAGAAACAAACATTTAGCATGTTTTTCCAGTTGTAATTTTACATCAAGGAACATTCCATGTGTGGAGATTTTTAACTTTTTTCTGTTTTTGCAGCAACCCGGCTCTTCGAAAGATAAAATTGTTGGGAAGAACTTTCAGGAAAAGAGGATGCAGGTTATCTCTTGATGGCCAATCCAGATTATTCTTGCATCGATTAAATGGGGCATGTCTTTCTTGAAAATCATAACTGATATACTTTCTTTTAGGCCCTGCTTCGTCATCAAAACAACTATATCATCAGTTACTGCAAAGCATTAAAATGTTCTGAAGTAGGATGGGATGTAAATTTTGTACACGTCTATTATTAGGCTTGTGCTTTTCTTGGAATAAGAAACTAATTGTCTCGCCTAGTGATGGTGGTTACCCTGATAACTCGTGAAGTAGAATGAGGATACACATCTAGTGGCAGAATAAATGTCGAGGATAAGTCTTTTTGCTACATGTAGTTGCTTCTAGCAATGAAGTTATAGTTTGCTTTGATCGTTTTTAGTATAAAGATGACTCTTTTTGGGTCATAAAAACTTAAATTTTATTGCTGGTTCAGCTCACGAGTTTTAGTTAATCTTGTACTGGGCTTATGAAAATTTGTTTGCTCCTCCGTCTTGCTGGTGTTCGTTGATCTCTGACTGCCTTCGCCAGATGTAGTTATTATACTTTTTAAATTTAAATTGAGTTGACCTGGGAAAAAGCTTTGATATTATGACAAGGTATATATGGTATCTTTGATATTCACTTTATTTTATTCCTTCATTCAGTTGGAGGTGGTGGCATCTCCTTCGTTTACAGCTGCTGGTCAGCCAAAACATGCCAAATTGGACAATTTCCTAGAAGTTCCCCCAATTTCGTCATATTCTGTAAGTTAACTTTTTTATATCAATATGTGCAGATTTTTTCATTGTCTGCTTTACCTGTATGTTGGTACTGAGGGGGTGGTGGTGGATGGTGTTAGCCTGTAACGACCGTAACCACCCTGCGTCCCTCATTGAGGCTTGAGCTAACCAACAACAATAATTCTTCAAACACATTGCCAATAAGAGGTAATTAAAGTCAAAAACAGGGAATATAACATAAATAACAATATCTGATAAACCATACCCCAGGAACTGGTGTCACAAGTCATGAGTCACTTAGAATGTGAGATACAATTCTGTATAAGAATAATGCACAATCAATCTGGAGTACAGATCAGAACAAAGAGACCCTAAGTTACCACGACCAAGCTGACAGTTCACGACTGGGATGTGGATAGATCATCAATGCTCACTCACGAAGACACGAACTCCACTGAACCTCGAATCCATATCTGCACACTTGGTGTAGAAGTGTAGGGTGAGTACGAAAAGTACTCAGTTAGTATCATTGACCGCCCCCAACAAGATAGTGGCGAGAGACAATATAGAAGATACTCACTTTCAAACCTGTGCAATTACTTTGTACAATAATAACAAAAATAGTAATGTGCACCTAACTACATGTCCCACATGTAACACATAATCAATGCACAAATAAAGCTTTGAGGAATATACACAATTTAAACATGTGACAGAATGCATGCTATCTCAACTAATCAAGTCTAATGCATGTATTGAATGCACCAAGCATCTAATCAACAAGATGGGCTACTTCTTTCATCTATATAATGGATTACTTATTGGAAGCCCTTATTTATTATATTCTTATTAATTATTCCAACGTTTATCGTTGTGTCTTTATAGGTTATCTTCTTATATGAAAAACGAGGATAAATCTTGATTTAATTCATCCAAACTGACTTGGGAAGAAAAAGTAAAATGTCCCTTATGTCCTTAACAGCCAAAAATGGCAAGTTAACTCCCTACACGTCTATAAGAAATAGTAATTATACCTTAAGCATGCTTAAGTGATTTTGCATTGATTGACGAAAATTCTTCTATTAAATATTACTAAAACCCCTATACGTATTATACCTCCGTATAAACTAAGTGGACATATTGTGTATAAGAGGTTTCCCTTCATTTTTTGCATATGGTTGGCCCTTCATATAAATAGAGAAGCATGCAATACATATGCAACAAGAGTCAGTATGAAAGTATCGATAAAGACTCAATTCAAAACCAGCACTACCAGTGCCATAACAAACTAGAAACTCATCAGTTTTTTTCTATTTACTTGTGCACACTGCACACATTGCCCGTGGTAATCAGGTGAGATAGTGACTCATTAGTAATGGACCATATTTTTTGAGCCATTGTATAGTGTATTAATTTTGTGGCACTTCAGTTCCAAGTCATGATATCATGCTTTCTATGACCTGGATAAGACATCGATTAGCTGGAGTTGGTCTTATTTTTGCCAAAGAGGGTGGTGTGACTCGCTTGTAATATGATGAACGTCGTGTTTTCTTTTAAGTGCTACTATCATCTTTGCTTGAAGCTTGGAGGAACATTTTTGTAAATAGATACTTTCAGTCCCCCTACATGCAGTGTTCATGCATTCTTGAGTTTGATGGGGCTTCAAAGGGGAATCCTGGTCTAGCTGGTGCTGGGGCTGTGCTACGAGCTGCAGATGGAAGTATGGTATGCTCCATATCCATTTAGAAGATGTGGTTTGTCACCACAAATTTACAGGTTTTCGACTTGTAATTCTTTTCTGTAGGTTTTCCGGTTGCGTGAAGGTGTGGGTGTGGCAACTAACAACGTTGCTGAATACAGAGGCGTAATTTTAGGGCTAAGATATGCTCTTGAGAAAGGTTTCAAACACATTAAAGTTAAGGGCGACTCAAAGCTTGTCTGCATGCAGGTCTTCTTTTCTCTTTCTTCTTACTTCTGCTTTTTTGTTTTTGTTTTATTTTTCATTTTGCCTTTAGAAAATTAGTTAATTTTTCTGCTTTCTCACTTTTAATATCCGGTCAAATTTTTATCTTCAGTAATTTGTTGAAACCTGAGTTCTAAAGCAATTGCTGAAGAGATTTTCCCCATGATGTGCTGGCCATTAAGTATCTGAGATACTCTCATTAAACCCGGGCTACACCAACATGCCCCAGAAAGTGGACCATTCCAAATAATGAGACACATGGTTTATAACAACTAGTTTTTTGACACGTGTTGCACGTGTGTCCCAAATTATCTAGAATAAGATTTTGCATAATCACATAAAATTATTGAAAAATGTTTTTGAGTAACAAAAGACAAATTAATTGAGTAAAATATTCTTGAATGTGATACTTTGTTTGCGACTTGATGGTTGAACTCAAAATAAGCCCATATGAAATTTGGCAAATGGACAAATTCAATGCTCATGCTTGTGGCACCACTTTTACCATTGCAGCACCCATGATCATATATAATACAAGAGAAAAAAAGCAACAAAAATAAATTGGAAGTGGAAATTGTGCACAAAATAATAGGAATTCTAGACTAAAGATCATAGTTAAATGTATGTAGAAGCACCTAAATGAAATGTAGTCTGGCATCTAAACTAAAGCATTGTACATGGCAAGAGAATGATGTAAAGAAGAGGAAGCTGGCAGTTACAAGTACAAACTAAATGAAGTTTTTTCTGAAATTAACATGGATATAAGAGAGTGGAACACCACTTGTATAATATACACACCAATTACCTGGCGGCATACATGACAAATCATAGAGCAGCACAAAGTAAACAAAGGTTTAATTAAAATACTGAAAAAAAAAGAGTAGTGAGGTGAGAATTTACTACCAACACCAAAAAAGTATCCTATTGATTATGCAACTTATTTTCAATTTTACAACAAATGTTTGGCAAATGCATAATTTGTTTTTAAACAGCTAGGTTTTGCCTTTGTTTTTAATAATCATTTAATTTCATAACTAACTTTTCTACTCATTGTTTTAAATTCCTGAATGAACAAAATTTCATTCGACTCAAATGACACACAACATATACAAACCATCTAAAAACATTCAGATTACAAAATACGTTTCAAAAATCATACTTAGATTCTTGATCAACAAATTTCATTCAGCTCACAAGACACAAATCACATACATGTGCCTGAGAGGTTTTACAGTGACAGGTTTAGGAGTGAGTATAAAGACCCTATAGGATTTGAGACATGTTCAGGCTACCTAGTTTTATAGAAATTATGGGTCGGTGTAAGCTTGCGTTCTCGATGATACCTCACCCACTCCATCCTAAGAGACACCTAAACCAAATTAAAAGTGAAGCTATTTTTCCCCTTGCAACCTATGTGATCTTATGCTGTGATCATATGTGCTCTTGCCGTGCTATTTATTTTCCATTCAGTTTTAAGTTTTAGCTGGAACTGCTTCTGGGCTAATCTCTCGTTCTTTACAAATCTCTATCATGGAACAGACTCAAGGAATCTGGAAATGTAAGAACCAGAACATGGCTGAGCTATCCAAGATTGTGAAAGAGCTTAAAGATCAGTTTATGTCATTCCAGATCAACCATATGGACAGAGTATGGTCAACTTTTCCCATTTTGCTAATTCGGAGCTTACCGAGCTTGTCGATCAGAATTTTGTTTTTCCAAGTCATTATATCTTGCATCTGCATGTTATTTTTGTGATGAAAATGCAAGTGTGTATTTGTCCCCTGTGACCAAAAAAGGTGCAAGTGATGGGGTGCTTGAATGTCATGTTTAATTTTATGCAATGTAGGAGTTTCTCTTTTCTTGCTGATGCGCTCTATGAAATTGGTTTTATCACCTTGTTGCTAGAAGTGAATAATCATACTTCCCCAGTCTATCTGTTCACTTTGTTCTGCATGAAGAGTTTAGAATTTTACTTGATACATATTCACTGTACACATAATTGTTCCTTTCTTTTTAGTCATTAAAAGCTATCTTTTCATCTGATTCCGTGGGTTTTACTTGTTTAACATATCAGGAGTCCAACACTGAAGCCGATGCCCAGGCAAATTTAGCCGTGTATCTCAAGAGTAAGGGTCTTTCTCTTGTGACCCCTTGTCTTGTGCTTAAATAAATCTCTTTTCCCGTGAGAAATCTGATTTGAAAATTTTCTTGCAGATGGTGAAATTCAGGTGGAATGTGACATGATAACTTAGTAGTGTGAAGTCACCAACTACCTCAACTTGTTGGGATTTTGGGAAGGACGAATGACCCTCGAGACAGACGGCGTAATGGAATTTTAGTGGTCTAACTAAAACCATGTGTTGTAACATGTAGATATATGTTCTGAATTATGTGCATGTAACCTAATTTATGTATCTGAATTGGAGTAGCTTCTGTTGTAACCTAATTTGCAATGAAAATTGGTGGGGGACAAGTGCCAAGTTTCTTCTTTATAGTAATATTTGAAACCTGCCTTACTGTTACTTTTATCCAGTATGATAGTTAATTCAGTATCACTCACATATTCAAGTAAAACAAATAGAGCTTGAAGATAAGAAAGTGAAGTCGAGGGTTGTGTTTTTACATTGCTACAAAATCTATTTCTATCCCTAGTACTTACATTTAAATAGTTCCTGTAATGCATTTGAACACTTAATTATTATGTGAATGAAATTCCAAAGACATATTTTAAATGATTTTTCTTTTTCAGATTTTGCTTTTGATGTGGAAGCTTATCAATTGAACATATATATAAACAAATAAAGTTTAGTTATTGTAAGTGTTAGCATGAGGGGACAACACAACTGTATATGAAAGGGTGGTGTAGTAACAACAATTCTTGGAATGACAGTATATTAAGGGCGTGTTCGGTACACAAGTAAAAAATAATAAGGAATGGATATGAGTATAGTGATACATATTTATGAGTAGAGTGATACATATTGTGGTGGGTGGGAGGAAGGGCAAAGGCTTTGTGGTGGGTGGGGCAGGTGGGAGTGGGGATAAGATGGGGTGAGGGTAAGGTTGGGTAGGTGGGGTGGTTGGGGTAGAGAAATAAATTTAATTTTTTCTTTAAAAAAATTGTGGGGTGGAGGTGGGGGATGGAAAAAAATATTTAAATTTCTTTTTTAAAAAACAATTGGGGTATAGTGGGGATGGTGGGGTGGGAGGTAAGTGTGAGGTGGGGTGAATGGTTTTGCAAGTGAGAACTTGTTTTCCCTACTTTCATTAAGAAAGTCATTTTTCAAAAATTTTAACCAAACATGAGAAAATAGGAAAATATTTTCGGGAATACAGAACGCACCCTAAACTTTGGTGTTGGGCCGAAAAGACGCGTAACTGGATAGCCCAAATCCCGCCAAGCAGCCCAAATGTACAGTTTCGGTCCAAAATCAGCTGACCCGTTACCCGGGACTAATGAAGTGCAGAGATGAGCTGCTGACAAAACTCCATTACACTTCTCTCACAAGGAAAGGACTACTCCCTTCACTCTTTTCCTCTGCTCGGTAATTTTATTCATCCACTTTTCTATGTTTTCAGAAACCCTAATTCGTTTATCTTTGTGCCTGAAATAAGTTTTTTTTTTTTTTAAAATAAAATTTTTACAAAAAAGCCCTAAATTATATAGTAATTGAGTATCATTGGTACTGTATTAACTACACTGATCATACATGCAGGGGTAATATGTAGACTTTAAATTGTTCAGTGACTTTGGAACCGACTTTCGCGAGTAGAATTTGGACTTGTATTTTGTTTTTCTGTTTCTTCTTTTTACTAAGTGATGTGTTGATACAGTGGTGGAGTAACTTGCAAATCCAAGTAAACGCGTTGGAGTTGGACACATAAAATGGGGGACGAAAAGGACGCTTTTTATGTAGTGCGTAAAGGGGATGTGATCGCCGTCTATAAGAACCTGAGTGATTTACAAGCTCTGCTAAGATCTTCTGTATGTTTCCTTTAATACTTTCTGTCTTTTTTGGGTCATTTAGAGCTCAAGTATAAGAAAAGTCTAATTATTCTGATTGAATGATTAGGGGCTTAGTTGGTTGATTGATTAGATCACAAGTAGTTATTATCAGATGTTTCGTATTTTTCTTTTCTGAATATATTTTCAATTTTTTTCTGTGATTTTTCAGGTTGGTGAACCAGCCGTAAGTGTTTATAAAGGGTATCACCTGGCTAAGCAGTCTGAAGAGTATCTGGCCTCTCACGGACTCAAAAATGCAATGTATTCTATGGATTTCAGCGATGTTCGAGATGATCTCTTTGGGATACTCATCCCATGCCCTTTTCGGGTTAGAAAGTTGATCACTTTACTGTTATTGAACTGGTGGCCGTAGACGTAGTTGTCTTATCTATTTGATTATGTTGTCTTAACTGTTTGATGATAGTTGGGTCAAATTTTGGCTAACATGGATGCTAAAATTGTCCAGCTTTTAAAGTTTCATGCCGATCCTTCTGTTGTCATGATTTAGACACATAGTAGTCTGCTGCTAACCTTGACTGACTGCATGATTGTTCTCGGTCAGGCTGAACAAAATCCTTCTTTTGATCTTCCAACTGTGTTATCAGCAACTGAGTAGGAGTGATCTACATGTTGTATTTACACCAGTTGGTGGCTTTTTACCGGCAACGGAGTGGTAGTGATTAACATGTTGTGTCTACTCCATTTGGTGGCTTTTTACGTCTTTAGGTGTATGTCTTTTGCCTAGCTCTGATGATATCTTCTTTCGCGTGGCACTGGTGCTCCCATGTAGCTCCTTTTTCTAAAGAAAATGGACAATCTTTGACATGATATCCATCTCATTGATCCTCTTTGCTTCACTTTCATCTGATCGTCGAAATAATAGAACAACTTCTTGTAGCTCTTCATTCTCTATTGTCTTTTGCTTCCGATTTGTCTCATGGCACGACTTTTGGCGATGTGGAAATGGTTTTGAACTCATGAGATTAACTTTTCCTATGTTGGATAGGTTCCAAATAATAAAGTGTCTTGTGCTGTGTAAGAGAAGAATATCTCTCCGTCATCTACAATCATATCCAGACAAGCATAACCGGAAGAGTTGCTCCGGGATGATGCTTATACAATTTTTTAATGAACATAGAGCTGAGGCCCGTGTGTAAAAGAAATTCTGAATATTTTTGTTAAAAAAAAATATTATATTTGCTAGCAATGATTCTTCAAGGTGATTTTTGAACCGATGACACATAAAATTGATGTCATTGGATAAATTTTTACCACAGCAGAACTTTGAGCTAAGATGCATGAGAAGGGAAGTGAATATTGAATTGGATTTCTATGTATAGAAAAGAAAAATTGAAAGGTTGAGGACTGGGAAGAAATCATTTATTGCTGCATTATATAAGAGAGCAAACCGAGATGAATACTAATGAAAAGCTTACAAAAAAAAGATGGATACTGGTGAAAAGCTTAACGTGAATAAACTGAAGTGGATTTTTTTTCTTAAAGTGTTTATCCGATTATGTGCTACATGGTAGCATTTCGGAGAGAAAGTGTCATACATGCCTACTTTTTGTGGCACATACCTTCTTTGTGATAATGCTACTGCCATATGTTATATTGCTTCAAGACTAATTTGGTATATGGGGTGAGAGGGATTGCTTCAAGACTAATTCGGTATATGGGGTAAAGGGGTCAGATGCACTGATGCAGAACTACTACTGTTACCTTATGGTCACAGAAGCTTGCTAATAGCTTTACATATGAGACCTTGGGATCTGAATTTGATATCAATGATAGGTTCATTCAGTTGGTGGATTTGTTAGTTTTTCCTTTCTTTGTCGTTGCCATCACGTGCAACTACTTCCTCCATTGTGTCTTGCGACCACTGAATGGTAATTACAGAGTGCTCCTAATACTGCTTGTACATTTTTCAGCTATACTTAACTTGAAAGGATTAGATGTTTTAGCATTCAATTATTGAAATGTCCGTCCCCGTTTGCTCTGTCAAATTCAGCAGTCTATGGTATAAACTACATTTTGTGCCTTGAGAAAAAACAAACAACAAACATTTAGCATGTTTTCTAGTAATGATTTACATTAAGGAACGTTTCATGCATGCAGATTTTTAATTTTTTCTTGTTTTTGCAGCAACCTGGCTCTTCGAAAGATAAAATTATCGGGAAGAATTTTCAGGAAAAGAGGATGCAGGTAATCTCTTAATGATCAATCCAGGTTATTCTTGGTTGATTAGATGGGGTATGTCTTTCCTGAAAGGTTCATAACTGGTATGCTTTCTTTTATGCCCAGCTTCAGTCATCAAAACAACTATATCATCAGTTACTGCAATGCCTTAACATGTTGTGAAGTAGAATGGGATAGAAATTTTGGATATTGTCTATTATTATTAGGCTTGTGCTTTTCCTGGAATAAGAAACTTAATGTCTGGCCTAGGAATGGTGGTTTCCTCAGTAGCTGTTGAAGTAAAATGAGGATACGCATCTAGTGGTGGTATAAATGTCAAGGATAAGCCTGTTTGCTGCATGTAGTTGCTTCTAGTAATAAAGTTACGATTCACATTTATCGTTTTTAGTATAAAACTGATTTATTTTCCTAAGAACTCAATTTTGTCGATGTTTCAACTCACAATTTTTAGTTAATCTTGTCTTCACCTTATGATAATTTGTTTGGTCTTTCATTTTGTTTAATATACTTTTCTAATATAAATTGAGTCAGCGGGTGAAAAAGTCTTGCTATTATGAAAAGGTGTATGTAGTGTCTTCGATATTCACTTGATTTTTTTCCTTGCATTCAGATGGAGGTGGTGGCATCTCCTTCATTTTCAGCTGCTGGTCAGCCAAAACATGCCAAATTAGACAATTTCCTAGAAGTTCCCCCGATTTCATCATATTGTGTAAGTTAATTTTCTTGCCTAATAATTCTTTGTATCAATATGTTAATTCTTAGCATTGTCTGGTTTATCTGTATGTTGACATTCTGAAGAGAGAGAGAGGAGGGGGGGGGGGGGGTTGGTGGGTGGTGTTAGCCTTGGAAAGGGTTTGCTCCTATATTTTGACATTTTGCTGCTGATGGACAAAACTAGTGAGGATAGTGATGCTTATTGGAGCTAATTTGGAAAATAAAAGGTTGAAGAACTCAAAATAATTTGAGAGCTATAAGTTGAAGAAAATTCTTTGAGTCTATAAGTTGAAAAGTCCTGATTCGACAACCGCTGAACCAAGGGGACCAAGTGACTCCTAAATCAAACTGTGAAGGACAAAATGCAACTTTGCAGGTTAAGTTGCATAAAAGTCCAAAGTTGGAAGATTGGTGGCAAAATTTACTTGTAAAGTTGTAATCTGTATTGCTGGGATTCTCCAAAATAATGTCGCACTCAAGGATACAACATGCACCCGTCGACATTTTGAAGAGTCTGAGCAACATAGCTTGTAATAAGTTTATTGTAGAATGTAAATGTCCTTGCATCATGCTAACCTATTTCACATGGAACACTCCCATTAGGAGCCCAAGAAAACACATGGAAAAGAAATTGTTTGTTGAAATAACTTTCAAGCTTACTTATCCCGAATATTGAATATACAAGATTATCTTCACTTGATTAAATAAACAACTTAAAAGATTCTATTTGGACTTTGTTCTTATGTGCTAAAAAAAAAGATTCTTGTTGAACTTATGTTTTAAGCCATTTTGTAGTGTATTAATTCTGTTGGCACTTCAGTTCCAAGTCATGATATCATGTCTACTATCTTTATGTGATCTTTGCTTCTAGCTTGGAGGAACATTTTGTAAATTGATACCTTCAGCCCTCCTACATGCAGTGTTCCTGCATTATTGAGTTTGATGGGGCTTCAAAGGGGAATCCTGGACCAGCTGGGGCTGGGGCTGTGCTGCGTGCTGCAGATGGAAGTATGGTATGCTCCCTATCCATTTAGAAGATGTGGTTTGTCACCACAAATTTACAGGTTTTCGACTTGTAATTCTTGTCTGTAGGTTTTCCGGTTGCGTGAAGGTGTGGGTGTGGCAACTAACAACGTTGCTGAATACAGAGGCTTAATCTTAGGGCTAAAATATGCTCTTGAGAAAGGTTTCAAACACATTAAAGTTAAGGGCGACTCAAAACTTGTCTGCATGCAGGTCTTGTTTACTCTTTCTTCTTACTTCTGCTTTTCTGTTTTTGTTTTATTTTCCAGTTTGCCTTTAGCAAATTAGTCAATTATTTCTGCTTTCTCACTTTTAATATCCTATCAAATTTATATCTTTGATAATTTGTTGAAACCACTGAGTTATAAAGCAATTGCTGAAGTTCTTTACAAATTTCTATCATGGAACAGACTCAAGGAATCTGGAAATGTAAGAACCAGAATATGGCTGAGCTATCCAAGATTGTCAAAGAGCTTAAAGATCAGTTTATGTCATTCCAGATCAACCATATGGAAAGAGTATGACCAACTTTTCCTCTTTTGCTAATTCGGAGCTTACTGAGCTTGTCTATCAGAATTTTGATTTTCGAAGTCCTTATTATATCTTGCATCTGCATGTTATTTATGTGATGAAAATGCAACAGTGTGTGTAACTGTGTACATGTGGTCTTTTAGACTCCAGTGACCCAAAAAGGTGCAAGTGGTGGGTGCTTGAATGTCATCTTTAATTTATGCAATACAGAGTGTATCTTTTCTTGCTAATGCACCTATGAAATTGGTTTTATCACCTTGTTGCTAGAAGTGAATAATCATGACTCTCCAGTCTATTAATTCACTTTGTTTCTGCATTGCTATGCATGAAGAGTTTAAATTTCACTTATACATATTCACTATACACATAATTGTTCCTTTTTTTTAGTCATTAAAAGCTATCTTTTCATCTGATTCCGTGGGTTTTACTTGTTTAACATATCAGGAGTCCAACACTGAAGCCGATGCCCAGGCAAATTTAGCCGTGTATCTCAAGAGTAAGGGTCTTTCTCTTGTGCTTAAATAAATATCTTTTCCTGTGAGAAATCTGATACGAAAAATTTCTTGCAGATGGTGAATTTCAAGTGGAATGTGACATGAAATAACTTAATAACGTGAAGTCACCAACTACCTCAACTTTTTGGGATTTTGGGAAGGATGAATGACCCCCAAGACGCGTAATGGATCTTCTGTGGTCTAAAATCACGTCTTGTTCTTTGTAGATATATGATCTGAATTATGTGCACGTACCTGGATTAGAGAAACTTCTGTTTAGGGGGGCGTGCTCAAATCAATTATTCTCGTCTCATTTGCAATGAAAATTAGTTGGTCCAAGTGCCAGGTTTCTTCTTTGAAGTTAAATATTCTAGCACTTTGAAATCTTCTTACTGGGTAGTGGGTGTACTATTGCTCAATATCCTATATTGCATTTTGAGCACTAGAATTATGTGAAAAGGAAATTTATCAGCAGGAGTTGGCTTAAAAGTGAGTTTCAAGAATGTTAAAAGTTGTCTCTCTCAAACAACCTTACGAGTGACATCTCGATGATTCAATGTACTAATATTTCGATGAGTTGATAGTGTGACACTCTAATATGAAATTTATAATTATGATTTATAGGCTAGATTTCAGATAGATCTGTAAAACAAGTGATGAGGAGACCGTTACCTTCTCAAAAAAAAAAAACAAGTGATGAGGAGAAAAACTATAAAGGGATTTCCTCTTGAGAAAAAGGGAAAGAAGAAATATATAATAGGATTTGTTTTATTTGTTCTCTCAGCAAGTGGTGATATTTCCTAATTGCACTACTTGTATATATTATGCAAATTCTTGTTATAATGCAGTCATTTTATTGAGACTAATAAATGACCAAATGATTGAAATCGAATTTTTAATACTATTACGTATTAAATTTTTCACTAAACTGTAACTTCAAGACCTCAAGAAACTACATGGAAAGAGTTGAAATTTTGATTTAATTTTTCAGTTTTATCTCTGTTTTGTTAAATAAGGTAAAGAAAGAGTGTTATAGTGATGGAATAAAACTGGAGAAAATGTTATTCCTTTCTTCCAAAATTAATAGTCACTTTAGCTTAAAAAAATGATAATATATTTTAAAAATTTAAGACTAAAATTATCATTTATTTCTAACTATATCTTTCATATTAAAAAATCTACTGTGATTTTTTTAATATTACTCGATCTTTCTAAAACATATCTAAAAGTAAAAATAATTTAACAAATTTTTATTATTTATCGAGATTTAAAATGGAACGAAGGAAATAATATTTTTTTGGTACTTCCAAGTCCCAACTATTATATTCGAAATTTACTGACTTGTAGTTTTTTGTCCCAAATATCCAGTGCCCCTTCCATTCTTGTGGATAAGAGTAAAAGAAAATCAGTCAGAGGAAAAGAATGGCTACCGTCTCAGCATTTTCCGTTTGCAGAGCTAAATCTACTCATTCTCAAATTCCCCATTCTTCATCTACTGCAATTCCCCAGCTTTTCCCAATTCAATTCCTTCGATTTCAAAGTAACAGGGGCATTGCCGGTGGTTATTCTTGCTCTCCAACTTTAGTGAAAGCCAAGGCACCTACTTGGATGTGCTCTGCAACTGAGGAAGATGGTGCCACTGCTATTGCTGAAGAAGCATCTGCTGCTCCCACCACTACCTCTGATCAGACTGTTTCTGTTTCCGTTTCGCCTTCCGATGTCCTCACTATGTTCTTTCAGGTTTTCACCTTCTTTTCTGTTTTAGTAAAGTTCCCAATTTTGTCAAAAAAAACTCAACCAATCTGAAAGGTTGCAGTAGGTTGATGCCTAGTGTAGTAATCAATTTCAATCTCTGCTCATATTTGTATGAAACGGGTTCTTGTGAAGTGTCTAATTTTGTGAAAAAAGCTCAACCAATGTGAATTTTTCGGATTAAAGTGAGGTGTGGGTTACGTTGATGTGTAGTGTAGGAATAGTTAATTTGGTAGTAATGAATTTCAGTCGTGCTCATATTGGTATGAAATGGATTCTTGTGAAGTGTCTAATTTTGTCAAAAAAGCTCAACCAATGTGAAATTTTCGGGTTAAAGTTAGGAGGATTGCAGTAGGTTGATGTCTAGTAGTTATAGTTAATCTGGTAGTAATGAATTTCAGTCTGTGCTCATATTGGTATGAACTTGGTTCTTCTGAAGTGTTTAATTTTGTCAAAATATTCTAACTATGTGAATTCGCTAAGTTCGGATAAAGGAGTCGGGTTAGGTTAATGCTCAGTGTAAGAATAGTAAATTTATGAAGAATTCTGGTAGTACTGGTATTTAGTTGTGCTCATATTGGTTTGAAATGGGTCCGGAAAAGAATGCATATACCGGATTCGTATAGCGCAACTCCAACTAGTTTGGGAGTGAGGTTTAGTTAATTATTGATTGATTGTCTAATACCATCTAGAAGAATGACAAGTGTTCAATGTGCTAGTTTTGCTTCATTTTTCTATCAAATTGTTAGTCGCTTGTAACCCTTTAACTTTTGGTGGATTCTTCTGTGAATGATACTGAATTTGATACATTTCTTATGGCAGGCAGAAGGAACAATGAATGAAGCTGCTATTCCTTCTGTGACTAACGCTTTAGAGGTAAATTCAGTATGTAAAGTTCAAAACTTTTTGATGTACATGCCAATTTGTCCACACTTTCGCAAAAGACTTTACTTGTCTGTGCATTTTAGATACAATGTAGTTGAAGTTGCAGGGGACCCTGAATATTTCTTTTTTCTGTGTAGTTTTATACTTGTTGAACATCAGAAAGACTCGCTATTACATTGTAGAGGGAAAATAAACCACATGGGGTTTTTACATTTTAAAGGAGAAACAGATATAGCTCTTCAGCAAACATTCACTCTCTCTTGCAGCTTCCGAACACCAAGAATCTGATGAATATCTATACCTGTTATTTGATTCTAGATTATAAGATTTCAGATATGCCTAGTTCCAAAGAAAAAAATAAGCTCAGAACGTTTTGCTAATTTGTCCATCTCTCTTCCAAAACATTAGATTTTAGCTCATAATTGGAATTGAAGAATACTTGCAGTTTGACCTTATCAAAAAAAGAAAATACATAGTTGTAGTTTGACCTTTATTGTTTGTACATATGTATACAGGATATAGAAGGCATTACAGGTCTCAAAATTCAAGTTGTCGAGGGCATTGCAAGTGTCGAGGTGATTCACATATATAATGCTTTTCTTACATTGACTGTTGCATGCTTCTCTAGAAATGATAGTAACAGTCTATCTAAATGAACAATATCCTTTTACAATTCATGGAGAGGAAGAGAAAAAAGTTTTCATTTCTTCTTTAAAAGTAACTGGATAAAATTATTTGTGAAAAAAGGTTGTTAAAGTACTTTTCACATTTTAATCTTTAAAATATTCTGTGGAAAATCTGACACTGTCAAAGCTATCCTTTGAAGCTGCTATTTCCCCTAGCATAGAAACTACATACAGTCCAAAAAGTGTGAGAATTTCATTGACAACATAGATCAAGTGTATAAAAGTGGAAGGTGAAGTTACCATATTTTTCCATCAGAATTCAAATCTGAGTTCCTTATTTCAGCTTATCACCTTCAGTTTATATTAGTATCCCTGGTGGCATGGATATTAGGATCTCATTGCAGAATAGAGAGGGGGAAAGGATTTGTGCGTGTCTAGGATCTTCGCTACCTTATTCTGAAGCCAGCGAGATTTTGATGGTCAAACACATCTTGACTTTTGTTATTGGATGTGTTTCTAGAACACATGATGAATGTCTGTTTTACAAGTGTAAGGAGGGCATATCCTATTTGGACTCTTCTGCAAGGAAGAGGGATCTTATTTTGGTTCTGAGAAGAGAAGAAAGAGGAGAAAGAATCTGGATAAAGCTAGGACATTATCACCATTCAATGCAGTAGAAGAATATGAATACAAGAGTGCAAGTGATGCTTGACTGAAGAAGTTTGATTTGCTGCCTGTCACATCATGTCATAAGGCTTCAATATGCAGTTCTTTTCCTGTAGTTATGAATTCATCTGGTTATACAATATATAAGACCATAGAAAACTGATGAGATGAGGGCAAAAGGTAAGGGAGAACTCCAGTGTTGTTCAAAATCAGGAGAAATCATCTTTCTTTTTGATGAATAATAAACGGGAGAGAATCAGTATTGTGGTGAATTATGTGATAACACCTATATATCTATAATTGGAGATATTTTTCCTCTAAACTTACTGTTACACAACAAATATTAGAAGCATTTAAGGACATGTCTTTGTTTACTACATTCAGAAGTTCAAAAAGGCATTTGAAGAACCAAGAAATGAAACTTGGTATATCCTTGGTGCAGTGTTAACCTCTCTTGTTATTTGATGTAGTTAACAAAGCAAACGACAATACAAGCTACAGGGGTGGCTTCCAGTTTGGTTGAAACAATACAAGGTTCAGGCTTCAAGTTGCAAACATTGAATCTGAGCTTTCAGGATGAAGAAGATACTAGTTAAGGAGTGCCTTTTGGAGTTCAGAGGCATGACGGGCTGATATCTTTCACGAACATCTTAAGAGATCTCTATTCCCTATTTGGATGCAAGTAGTTCAGTACTTCAGTAAGCCTATATCTGTAACATTTTTGGTATTATGCCGTTCTTTGATCCTTTTTTTCCCTTAGCAGATGTACCTTTTCACAGCATATAAAAATATTTGTGAATTACTGATTAGCAGCAGAATCATTCTTTTATATTTGGAAGTACATTATTCGTCTGGTGGGAAAATATCAGTATACAAGTGATATACAAAAGTAGAGGAGGTACACTTATGAGCAGTCGGAATCATATTATTAGCAAGTCAGATTCAAATAGGAGGGTAAACGAAGTTATAATTAGCTGGACATGATGCCTAAGTAAAGATTAGTTATAACAAATACATTACTTAGTAGCCTAATAAGTCTTAACATGTTATGATCTGTCAGATTATGCGGATCTAATAAAAAACTTATACGTTATCAGTATATATATAACTTAACTGTTTGCTGTTAATAGATATACAGGGGAGAGCAATGTCATATTATATTTGGTTATTCCTCGTTGTGTCTTGATTTGTAATTAAGGTAAAGAGCAAGATGCCAAGAAGATGAACTTGATAATTGAAAACTGACCCAAATGGACAAGTTACACAACTAACAACATTGGATAACCCAAATAACCAGTAGCAATTGTACCAAATTACTTTATGTTGGGAAGGAATCGATTCAAACAATATTTTGGTAGCTCATTACTCAATAGTTAATGAATCTATGACATTGATCGATTGGTCATGCCAGTAAACAGCCTTGATTAATTGATAATTTGATATATAGGAGTCGTCAGTTTCTGCCACTTGGCGATTTTTTGCCTGTTATCAAGTGTTTTATGTAATACAACTATTGAAAAGGACAAGAAGAATTTGCTAGGTATTGTCTATTTCTAATGCCAGCAATTCAATTAGACAATAGTAAATGTAAAGGCCTAAAGGGTATACATTTCCTATATAAATAGCTTGTTTGATAACCTGGGACATGCAGATTTCGAACAACCACCTTAATTTCCTTCAAATAGGCAAAGATGGCTCTCCAAAGGTTTGTTTTTGTGGCAGCAATTATGCTTGTCTTCATGGCTAATTTAGCTGTGAGAGCACAACAAGTAGGGGCACCTACCCCCACACCAGGGGGTCCTTCAGACAACTCTAATGCATCACCAAATGGGCTCGTTTCGACTCAGCAAATATTGCTTGGTTTTCTGAGCATTGGCATGTCCATGTTTCTTCTTGTCCTCAAACAGAGAGTTTGAAACTTTGATTTTCGATCGTCCAATGTTTCAAGAATCCCAAGTTATGGTGTTGCAGTGTGATCTCTAGCTGTTTTCTTGTTATCAGTTAAGGTGTATCTGTATGTGTATGTGTGTGTATTTGTATCAGTGTCCAATTTCCGTTGTTCATGGAAGACATTGTCAATTTGCATTTGATATTACGTCTATCTATGCATACAATATATATTACTTACATTGTCGACTGTTATTTAAATAGCGTAACCAAGTGATGTTCGGTTTGCAGAAAAATTTAATTATACACAACTCACCTTACAGTAATTTGATTTTTTCTCTTCAATCCATTGATCATTGAAGTTTTATTAATGAAAATATATATCAATAAAACTCTCCCATTACGGATTTATATTTGCTTCTCTTGACGATCCTTTCAATGTGGATTGTGGTGTTTTACGTCCAACATGACAATGTAATTTTTCAAGTTTGGCCTCAAATATTAGTCATTATTTTAAAAGTTAGTAACATTTAGCCATCTTTTTTAGATAAAAATACCTCCAACTACAACAAACACTATTGGAATTCAAAGGATTGACAATTGGAATCTAAGGGATTCACTAGGTTCAAACATTTATACTAAATTACAAGGTCTCCATGTCTGAAGTAGCGATATTTTTATTTCCCCACTAAAAGGGTATTTTTATTCAAATTCTATTTCCACGTAAAATTATGAGTATATTCGTATTGCTTTTCAAATGGTGATTAAAAATGATTCCAAAACCAACGATAAAGAATTAAAGAGATCTTTCTATATTGAAAAATTGCCATTGTTTGCTTCTTCAAAAGTTGAATCTTTCTTAACAAAAAAAACAAAAATTGGGTCATGTTTGAATAATAAACTATACCAAATATATCCGCAAGATGAGCCTATAACTGTTCACATAATTGGTCAAAATCACTACACTAATAACTGGAATTTTGGGTTTAACAGAGTTGTTAATACTAAGTAACTAATCTGAACTACACTTCCAACATCAGCAGATCAAGATTACTTGTAAAAGTTTCAATTTTTATAGTTATAATATATTGGAGATTTGGTGATCTAATTTCAAGCGGTTTGTACCGGAATTGTTAAACGGAGAACTGATAGTAGATGCGCAAGTCATGAGGAACGATGGGATCTTGGGAGTCGGAGAGAGAAATGGCCGGAGATCCGCCGTTAAAACTGCTCGGAATAAGCAGAAATGGCTGAGCAGAAAAGAGAAATGGCTGGTGGTTCTTGGAGTAGTACTTCATGCAGTGTACATGCTTAGTATCTTCGACATTTACTTCAAAACCCCTATTGTTCATGGAATGGACCCTGTCCCACCTCGTTTCAGTGCCCCAGCTAAGCGTCTTGTTCTTCTGGTTGGTGCGTTGCACTTGCACACAACCTGCTTGATGATTTGACGCAATGATGTTTTTAAGCTCATTTTATATTTTCTTGCATTGAATTGGCCAGTGGGTGATTGCTTTTTCTTGTTTTGTTTTGTTTGTTGATAAATTGCAGCGGATGGTTTACGGGCTGATAAGTTTTATGAGCCGGATTCAGAGGGAGGTTACAGAGCCCCATTTTTGAGGAGCATTATTAGGAAAAAAGGTCGATGGGGTGTATCACATGCTCGTCCTCCAACAGAATCTAGGCCTGGACATGTTGCTATAATTGCTGGGTTTTATGAAGATCCTAGTGCTGTCACTAAAGGTAAGGCTTTTATATATTTCTTGAAATGCATTAGAATATGCAATTACTAGTTTAGGCAACTGCCTCTCAACGTCAACAAGCTCAACAATTTTGCAGGTTGGAAGGCAAATCCGGTTGAGTTTGATTCAGTATTTAATCAGAGCCGGCATACGTTTTCCTATGGTAGCCCAGATATTGTTCCCATATTCTGTGGGGCCTTGCCCCATAGCACTTGGAATTCGTATCCACATGAATTTGAGGATTTTGCAACTGGTGCGTTACAGTTTTTTAAGTATCTGTTTTGATTAAACATATAATACATGAAAGTAGTTTTCACAAGGTTATGTGATTGTGTAAATGATATTATGGTTCATTTAGTAGAGCCCTGATTTCCTCTCCTCGGAACAATCAATCAATACATAGTAGTAGTGTAGCCACCAATCCTTTTCTGTTCTTGTTAGTCATTTTACCAAATACCAATTTTATCAATTCAATAGTGTTTACGTGCAGATGCTTCATTTTTGGATGAGTGGTCATTCGATCAATTCCAGAACCTCTTGAATAGTTCCAGTAAAGACCCAAAATTGAAGCAGCTACTAGAACAAGACAAGCTTGTTGTTTTCCTGCACCTGCTTGGCTGTGATTCCAATGGTCATGCACATAAGCCCTTTTCGTCCATCTATCTGAATAATGTCAAAGTGGTTGACAAGATAGCGGAAAAGGTTTACAATCTTGTGCAGGACTACTTCAAAGACAATCAGACTGCATATATATTTACTGCAGATCATGGAATGAGCGACAAAGGTTTGCATTGGCGCTCAATTGTTTTTCTATTCCCTAATGAGTATAAATAGACATTTGACCATGTAAACGCAGCATAGAAAACAGTTTATATATATGATCATTTGATATGTACACTATGCACACAAGTTGAACTGTTTCCATGATAGAAAGATTCTTCACTTTCCCAGCATGTGATGTTTGTCTCTAATTACCTGGATCTTTTACAATGTTTGTTCTGTGATTGAGCAACTACAGTGTAATGTAGCATATTGATTCATAGCGATTTCTGGCACAGGGAGTCATGGAGATGGACACCCAACAAACACGGATACACCTCTTGTGGTATGGGGAGCAGGCGTCGGGCACCCCTTGCCAATTTCCCGCAGTGACCATCATGAAAATACTGCTCGCTTTGTTGATGACCATCTGCATGATACAGAAACACCCTCAGAATGGGGCCTCAGTGGCATGACGAGGTTGGATGTTAATCAAGCTGACATAGCACCGCTGATGGTCGATTACCTTGTCCTCTTCTATAAGTCTTATCTTTGAAGTGCCTTTCTATCATATCAACTTCTTCTAAAGTCTGACTCTGATATGATCTCTAAAAATTACAGTCCACTCTTCTTGGTCTGCCATGTCCTGTCAACTCGGTTGGCAATCTGCCTCTTCAGTACATGAATCTGAACAAGGTAGCTGCATTACTATAAGTTCCCTGTCTATTTTGCTCGGTACGACTGTGTGATGGATTGGGAGAGATATACTGGTTTTCTGGTTCTTTGTCACTATTGTGTTCTTTGTATTGAGATCGAATGCAGGTCTTACAATCACTTTTATGTCCAGGAAGAAGAAGTTGAAGCTGTGCTAGCCAATACGAAGCAAATCCTCAATCAGTTCCTTCAAAAGTCACGTATCCTTCCCTATAACTTAGATTGTTTTTCACTTTTAATCTCATTCTGCCTCACTCATCTTACATATATATATTCCTTCTTTTTTTTTTGTTGGGATTTACACCTTTCAGAGTTTTAAATGTCAAAAGAAAGTCGGTCAAAATAGAAGTAACTGGTAGAACAATTTCGAATGAAGTATAACATATATTAGAATTAGGACAAGTTACCAATTCTTAGACCAATAGAGGGGGAAGGTGATAAAATTAAGTTTTACGCTGTCATGCCAAACTGCTACATAAATGTAACTGGGGCTTTTCCTGTTTTCACATTTTAAAAAAACTAAGAAGAACAGTCTTGAATTTTCTTTTCCTTTTTTGAGCATCCTTGACAAATATATAGAGTTAAAGCAGTCGACCTCATTATACATCAAGCCTTTCAAACCCTTGGCTAGTTATTCATCAGTGTTACGTCAAATCGAGCATCTTATTTCTCTCAAAGAGTATGAAACTGCAATGAAACTATCTGAACAGCTTAGGAGCTTGGCACTTCAAGGACTTCACTATTTCCAGACATATGATTGGTTGATGCTGATGACTGTAATTACTCTTGGCTATGTTGGTTGGATGATCTATGTGATACTCCATGTCTTGCAATCTTATACATCCCTACCTGAAAATATTTTTAGCAAGGAGCAAGTGCCTAATCCAAGAAGTACAGTTAAGGTACCTGTTTTGCTTTTACATGCACGTGCCGTTGTGTATTTCTTTGTATGTGTTGATTAGAGGAGGGTTGTAAAAGGGAGGTTCAAAAGAAATTATCTGTCTGTTTGTATTGTGCAAGTTCAAGTACTTTTCTCAATCCAAACTAAAACCACTAAAAAAATATATTGACTGATATATGATTTTAAATCGAGGTGGAGATATACAAAGGGTTTTCCAGTTGTTTTGCCGCCTCTTTGAGATTGAGTACATCTAATGGCAAATACTGATATGCCAAAATTACACAAGCTCCTATATCGTAAAAGAAAATCTAATTCATAATTCTGTAAAGTTCAAAGGTTAGACCGTAATCACTTTATCTAGGCATTGTAAGTGGGAGAAGGAAGTTTTCCACCAAAACTTTAAAAAGTAGACTTATTAAGGAAAGAAATTGAATCTAAGGGAAAAGTGGGAGTAATGACACCAAATGCTCCTTTGGACATTAATCCTCTTTTTTTTTCTTTCAACCCCCAAAAGTTTCTCCTTTCTTCTTTCTCTAAATTGTTCCCTGAAAGGCGAACCCAGCTTGGGGACCATTTCTGCTTATATTTTGTCTCTATTCTGCCTGATCTCCAAGGCTATTGAATCCAGTGTTGTCAGAGACACGCTTAAGCCCTGAAGCGAGGCTCAAAACATGTTGAGCGCTTCGCCTCTCTTAATGTGCACTTCAGTGTCATCATCAAGGCTTTATGACATACAAACCTTGCCAATGAGCGTTTCATGAAGAGGCGGCATTAAACAATTAATATTTCACTTTATTGTTTTTTATTTTCAATGTCTTTGTCCATATATATGTTATTCATGCTTATAGTTATTAGTCTTGGACTAAACATATATATTTGTATTTTTTATCTCCATTGGCGCCTTTTTCATTCAAGTTCACGCTTTATTTGCTCTTAAAGCCCCAACGGACCGTAGAGCTCTTTTGCGATTTTCGCTTTTGATAACACTGATTGAATCAAGTGCTCATCCGGAACTTCTCATAAGGGAAATTCTTTAAAATCTTATATTATCACAGTCCTCTATTGGCATATTCATTCTTTCTCTTTATTATATTGTTTTGGCATTTAGAAATTGATGTTATTAGAGCACGTGTCTTCCTCCCACAAAAAAGATGGATATTCTGGATATAGTCATTCGTAAGGTGATACTAGAAAGAATTTTTATCCCACCAATTGAATCCCCAGTTCTTGCTTATATTCTTTTTCTATGGCAGGTACATCTTTTAGGAGGGCTGTTAATGGGAGTAGTGTGCACACTTCTGTTGGTTGAAAAATCTCCTCCCCTTTATCACGCATATGTCGTGATGACAATGTTTCTGTGGACACAAATATTTAGTGAATATCAATTTCTCAAGGCATTGTGCAGATACTTATGCGGGAGAGTTAATGATTACTATCTTAAACTCATTGCAACTAGTGCTTTTTCCGTGATCATTCTTGAGCTTCTGGTGAGGCTCTATTCCTAGTCTATGTGCGTTCCTTTAGGCAGCAGTGGATTTGTTCTTGAGCACCTGGATTCCTTAATCATTGTGTACCACCTTACAGGTGAAGAGCTTCACAGATAGAAAGCTCTATACTTGGTGTTTCGTAATTACAGGGGTTTCCGTTCCTTTTTATCTGTATAGAGCATTACCTATGAGATCTGGAGTACCAATCTTTGTATGGCTGGCGTGTTGGTTTTTGTCAGTTTTTACTCTCATGCCCCCTCAAATTCCAGAAAATACCCTGCTTGTGTAAGTAACTTCTTATTGAGTATCTTAACTTGCAGATCCACTTGTAGTAGGCCTATTGAATTCGATGTACTGAACTTCTATATGTAGGGTTGCTGGGGCGGTGATGATTATCACAATTGGCGTAGTTCTTCGATATGTGGAACTGCATGCTAAAGATAACAGATACTGGCGTAGTCTCGTTGCACAAGACTCGAGGAAACTCAAGTTCCCCTTGCTCTTTCACTTGCAGGTAATCAATGTTGTTTATGAACAATGTTGTCTAAATTATCACAAGCTTTTACTGAGATTTTGGAATTTTTTTTTCTTCATTTGGAGTAGATCCTTTTGGTTGGCTTAGCATCTCTGATGGTTTGGCTTTCAACTACTCATAGAACAGAGAAGAAGGAATTGTTAGTCCTCCACCAACTGGTGAATTGGTCCATTGCTGGTATTCTTTTTCGCTTTTATCCGTCTGTTAGTGTAGCTCAGTCTTAGAATTGTTCTCGGATGTCCTATGAACACAATTAATGCAACCTTTGCACTCATTTTTTCCTTCAGTTTGTTTTGTTAATGCAATGGGATGTTAAACAGTGAATTCAAGGTGGTGAGATTTTACATTTTCTTTATAATTGTTCTAATAAAAGGCATGCTATCCAACTTACTTTTCAAAATTTCTCTTCTCCTGCTGGCATTGCATCTTACAGTTGCCCTCCTAAGACAGCTGCTTCCTATGGTACTGGATTCTTCATCAGCATTGGTGCTCCATGTCAAATGTGTAGGACATGGATATGGCATTAACTCAAGCAAGAGTCTGTGTAATGTAGGTTGCATCCTGTCATTCAACAGCTAAACCTCAGTCCCCAACAATTTGGGATCGACTATGAATCCTCGCTGACTATGTTCCCCATTCATGTTCATCTCAGGCCAACATTTTACAAAATTTAAAATAAATAAAAAGAACTAAAAGTTTTCTATTTTTCTACTGGCATAAGAATCTCTAATAGGGCTAAAAGACTCTTAGAAAGCACAAGACATAAAGTAACAAGATAACATGACTAGAATAAATTCTCAACTAATTGCTATCGCCTATATAGATCATTTTCTTGCATCGTGCCTATCCTTTGCTAAGTCTGCATAGATTTCAAAGAGATTGTAAGACTTCCGTGACAACTTCCTTCCATGTGATTTTAGGAATAATTACTAGGCTGTCATAAAGAAATAATATCTTTGGTAAACATCTACTTGTTTATGGTAATGTATCACCTTGTTGCATAGCAGACTGTCCTTTGTTACACTTGCATTCATTTGTCAGTCTCTTTTGGTTCATTTTAATGATAAACTTTTATTAAGCGTTCCCTGACTAATTTTTTCTGTATAGCTACTCCTTTCACCTTTTACTGTTCTTCAGCCTGATCAAATTTCACATATTTTATTTTCTTTGTGAACATTTCAATAACCCTCTATTTATCATTTGACTTGTTCTTTAGGCTTCTCGATGATACTCCCACTCTTTTCAGCTACTGGTCTCTTGTCCAGGCTGACTTCCATTTTCCTTGGTGTTGCACCTCCCTTCCTGCTTCTATCAATCGGGTATCTCCATCATTTTATGGCTTAGGCTAGGAGTGTATTCAATTTTTATAACATTATGAGTCAAAATTTGAAAGCTTTTGAATCTCCTGAAGCTATGAAGCAGTCTTCTATGGTGCTCTCAGTCTTGCACTTATAGCATGGATACTGGTGGAAAATGCTTATCTCCATATAAGCAAGTTCAGATCATCAACTCCATTCAAATCCATGGAGGATGATAATAGGTGCCTGGAGTTATCCGATATGAGGATCCCATTAACCTTTGTAAGTTTTACGTTCTGCTTTTCTTAATGATGTTATAGTTATTCTAAAAGGAAAGACCGTGACATCATTTCTAGCCTTGTTAATTTAACACTTTAGGGGTGTATGCATCCAGCTCTGTTGTCGTTGCATATATCCAAATAGTTATATTGAAGCTTCCCTGTACATCTTCCTTGCTTCCATGTTTGCGTTGGTTCCTTATATATTCAGTACAGTTTATTGATAATCAGATCATTATAACATGCTAAGGTACCACATAGTTAATTGTGAAGCCAGGAAAAAAAGGGCTTCACAATTTCATATTTAACATTGTGTTTTGACTCGCGCTAAAAGCATGTCTACCTCTTCTGGAAGTTAAGAACTATTATAATTGCTTCGATTCAATTAAATGTTACTCACAAAGTTAAAAGTGAATATATATTCGAATCACTTGGTTCACGTTGCCATGCATAAAGAAATGAAAGCTTAAAGTACAGCGCATAGGGATAGCAATGGGTTAGCCGGTTAGGACAGTGAGCCTTTTTTCTCTCCCAAACAGGTTTAGTCGGGGTACTGATGTTAACACAATGAAATAACATACCAACTAAAACAATTATCAAAGAGGTTAATTATGAAAATTGATAGCATATTGTTTTATCTTCCTCTATACATAGCTAAAGAAGAATAGTACTACACCTTTGAAGTGGAATGCCCAGTTTATAATATATATACAAATGTTTACCTTCTCAAAGAAAAGGAAATATTACTCCCTTGTGCCGCAATTTTGTCCACGTTGACTTTTCATAACTCAAAGTAGATTTCAGTGGAAAAAAAATTAGTTAAATTTTAGTATAAAAATTCTGAACACCTGCATGGTATTATGTAAATTATTTGTCACTCATCTTAAAATTTGTGAAGTTTATTCCTAAAAGGGTTCTGATCAGGGGCAAAGTTGCCTTTGAACCAAATATTTTTTCTTCTTAAATTGCTGATGCAATTTCTGCTTTTTTAGATGGTCTTTTTCAATATTGCATTCTTTGGAACTGGTAATTTTGCAAGTATTGCAAGCTTTGAGATCTCCTCCGTGTATCGGTTCATCACTATTTTCAGTGTAAGTGGAACTGAACATCCTTGTTTATGAATCCCTTATTCTTTATTTCCCTTTCATTTGTATATGGTGATATATGGGATTGTTCCTGTCATTTGCAGCCTTTTCTGATGGCAGCGTTGCTTATTTTCAAGTTGTTGATACCATTCATACTTGTCATGTAAGTACAACTTGCAAATTTTCCCTATTAACGGTTTCAATGAAAAGCCACTGTAATTCAAAGATTGTGGTGGAAATCTGACCTTGGAGTTGCTAGGGCTTGGGGGCTGTTGCTACGGTGGCTTCTGTTTCCACGAAAATAGCCAAATTATTTCCAACTCCAAATTGTTCTCCACTTGCTTTAATCCACTCCTCATTTCCAAACATCCACATTACTTTCCAAACACAACTGTTTGAGTGTTGAACACTCTTGTGGCACCTTAACTGCGTTATTAGGCTTGTGTTGGCCATAATTAGAGAGTAGAAATTTACGGGGTATTACACCATCTAGTTGGGTGGTCGGGTTTCTTCTTGGTATAACCTTGCATCCTTTACATGTAGCCCTGTCATTTCTTCTAGTATGGATGAAGTTTATTTGGTTATGATTACTGCACTCTTAAAAGTTATTAGCTGCATTTCCTGCTTTAAAATAAGTGTTGGCTACTATTATATGGTAAGCATACAAACTCTAAGATAGCTTTCCTATCTTCATTCTGGTGCCAATGGAAACCGTTATTATATCTACCTACATTTACATTCATATGTCGTCTGATAATTATTTGTTGGTCATTTGGGATCCACTGGGCCAAGGTATCCGTATCCTCCCATAATTTAGCTTTACCATATCTTTTCTAGTCTTATTTACAGAGCACAAGAACTACCTGATCTTCACTGAGAACAAAATGCATGATAGGAACCTATATTTATACATGAATAGGAGCCTTCGGAATTTTTGGACCATGAAAATTTGTACTGATATGCAAGTAGAAGTATTTGGAATTCTTGGTCTTGCTGAGATTAAGTTGTGCACCATGAATGACTTTTATTTGTTGTTGGGCATTAACTGCAGATGTGCGTTTAGTGCAATCACTAAATTGGTGCAAGTTCCATTGTTGGGATGCTATTTTCTGGTGATCTTGTGCTCCGATGTAATGACAATCCATTTCTTCTTCCTGGTAAGTTTTCATCTTATTCCTCCTATGGTGCAATTCTCATATGTTTTTCCACCTATTGTCCATCCAATATGTTTTGCTTGAAAAACGTAGGATTCCCAGTACCAATCTGTTCTTCTCTGTCATAATCTCTAACAGCATCGAGTTTTTCTCTTTCATGCTTTTGACTGATTTATCTCGAGGAACATGATTGAAGATCCTGGAGATTCATCATGGTTAGGATCCACCTTACTTGTTTTCTGATTGGTAATAGGTCCGAAATAAAGGAAGCTGGATGGAAATTGGCAACAGCATTAGCCATTTCGGAATTATGAGTGCTCAAGTTGTGTTCGTCCTCATGCTTTTTGCTGTTACAAATGTATTCACGAAAGACATCCAAGTTAGATCAGCTCAGCAGTTTTCTCGTAAAAAAATGTGATTCATTTGAAGCTTCATTCTTTTCGAGATCCCACATTTCTGGGTGGCAGTTTTGCTAGAGTAGCAATTAGTTCACACGAATCGTTGTATTGGGCTAGGCTACATGAAGTAAATCATTCTTTTCGATGTCCCATATATCTGGGTGGCAAGCTTACAGTTCTTGACAAAAACAGAGTGGATAGTTGTATCGAATGTATGATGATGAAATGAGTAATTCCACTTGCACTGGAAATAGTGTTGATTGTTTATCTTTTATTACTTTAAATTTCGAGATGTGAAATCATTTTTGGAATTGCGGTAGCGAAAGAAGGGTAAAGGAAATCCATTATACATGTAATTTTGTAAACTCATTGATTCGACTAGTATAAATTTACGGAGGGTTTCCTACTTTGGAGTTTTCCCCTTTTAATCTGTTTAGTTGGCAGTGGAAATGAGCTCTACTTCTATGGCTCATATGAAAAAAAGAAGTTGACCATTTCTTTTCTCAAATTACAAGTTTTTCCCAAGTCAAATTTTATTTTGTTACCTATGAAGTTTAGTACTACTTCATTTCTTTTAAATTCGATTAATGATGATGATTAATGTCATATATTTCTTAATCAAATACTTTGCAAAACTTTGGGGCGTTGTAGACTTGTAGTTACTCCAAAGTAAGTAGCACCGAATCGCATTATTCTTTCTAATACGATTCAACAATCATTATATTTTCAACTCATTTTACTTTTCATGACAAACAAAAACGATACATTCATACAACAATATCTTATATTAATATTTCATAGTTCAAAGATGTTATTTCGGATAGTAAACCCCCCTCACTTTCAATTCGAAGATTGTGAGTTCGAGTCGCTAAGGGAGCAAAAGGGATGAGAACTCCTAGAAAATTTAACCAAATAGGATTATACCGCAGAATTAACAGGTAAAAAAAGATGTGAATTAATCCAAATAGTTGTATAATCTATTACACCGGCGAAAATAAATAAATACCGTGAAAATTTGAGGCTATTTGTGTAAATATCCATATATTGGTAACGGGTTAATTTGGGCCCAACTTAAACCCGTTCCGATTTGACCCATATCATCGCCCAAATCAACCCGTCCTTGAGATCTCTCTTTCTCCTCAGCAGAAAAACCTGCGAAGCTGATTCCTCCATTTTCTTCAACAAACGAAGGTATACATTTTTCTTCTTCCTTTTCCATATTCCACTGTTTCCAGAATTCCAGTCGAAAAATCAGAAAATTTAGTTGTTTTTTTAATTTTTTTATGTTGGTCATGTCAAATTGCTGGGTCATTCTATGTTTTCTGCATTTTGCTTGCCGTGGTAGATTTTTTGGGTTTATGTAGTTTTATTAATAAAGGTATATGGTTTTCACTTATTTTATTTACCTTAATTCTTGTATTGATGGGCATTAAATCTATATTCCATACATTGAATCAATCTTATGCTTGTTTCTAGAAAACTGAATGTTGATACTGAAAATTTTACTTGTTTTTAGAGCAAATTATAACATCAGTTGATGGTCTCCATTTGGTTTATTTTATTCTTTCTGATTGTTCTAAAAGCTCTGTTTCAGGCTAACTAAATCAATTTTATATTTGCTATATAAAACAATTTTGCATGTTCAATGTGTTAACCTAAACGTTATCCCTCTCTCTGAGTGGAGGGCTGTAAAAGGATGCTGTTCTTTTTGTAGCACTGCGTTTCATTGCTAAAGTTGTTTTGTTGACCATGTGATTTTTCCTCTTCTTGTTTTTCAACCGTGGATTTTGAAGATGTTACAGAATGTCCAACACCAACTTTTGCAATCGCCGGCCAGGCTAGGCCTACCAACTCCCGGTTCACCTTCTCTACAAAACACAGGTCCTCCTCCTAAGTTCTCCTCGCAAGTGTCTCAGCCTCTTCAGCCCAATCAACAGGCAAATATATTAACTACAACTACCACCTCGTCAATGCTCCTTCCTCTTCTCCCACCTCTCTCTAGAGCTCAGTCTCTTCTCATTCAAATGTCATCTCTTGCTTCAAGGCTCTTTGAAGTCTCACCTAACCGGTCCCTTTGGCTTAGTGCTTTTCGTGGCTCTTTCCCTTCATTTCTGCCCTCTGCGGCACCAATTCCACAAGATTCCTGCCCATCATCCTCAAAAGAAATCCTCTCTGTGTTTACTTCTCTTCAGACACAGCTGTTTGAAGCAGTTGCCGAACTACAAGAAACTCTTGATCTTCAAGATGATAAGCAAAAAGTCACCCGTGAAATTAGGTCAAATGATTCTGCAATTCTTGCCTTTGCCAACAAACTCAAAGGAGCTGAGCGTGTTCTTGACAATCTTGTTGATGATTACTCTGATTATCGTCGTCCCAAACGGGCCAAGTTGGAAAATGATACTGAAGAATCTTCAGAAACAACTGTGGCAACTCAGTTGAAATTATCTGACATATTGTCATATGCTCATAGGATAAGCTACACTACTTTTGCACCACCTGAATTTGGTGGTGGACAGGCCCCTCTTCGGGGAGCACTCCCACCGGCTCCACAGGACGAGCAAATGCGTGCATCTCAATTATATAATTTTGCTGATCTTGATGTTGGTTTACCTAAAACAGATGAAGGCAAAGAGAATATTTTGGAGCCACTCATTGAACCTCTGGCAGAAAGTAACCAACTTGCCAATCTTTCAGCAATTCCGGGCCTCGTCCCTCCAAATATTGTAGTGCCATCTGGTTGGAAACCTGGTATGCCTGTTGAGTTGCCCACTGATCTCCCACTTCCTCCACCTGGGTGGAAGCCTGGGGATCCAATTGCTCTTCCTCCGGTGGATTCTCGTCCACCTCTAAAGGCCAAGGAGGCACCAGCACAACCAGTACCTCCTCCAGGACTTCCAAGAATGCCCGAACCAATACAAGTTCGACATGTGCAGCTTGATATTGATGATGATAGTAGCGATTATAGTTCTGATGAGGCCAGTTCTGATAGTGAAGATTGATGTGGTTAGCTGTTTTGAGTAGCTAATAAAGGTTCAGCATCTGCAGCTTGATATTACTTCTCCTTGCACAAAGCAGCGGTTTCTCTTCTTGCCTCACTATTGGATGACTTCTCTCCTCTCAAACAACAGGTTCCCCTGTGTCTGCATAATTGGGGGCCATTTTATTTTCAATTTCATGTCGACAAACTCTTCCCTGCTAACTATGTGCCATATTCGTCCCAACAGTGTTCTGAAGAGTCAAGATCAAACTGTGAGCTTCTCTTCAGTTGTCAAATGAAAAATGTTTCTTTGTTTATACTAGTTAACCTGTAAAGGTCATGATTATGCTTTGTGAAGAGTAAGATCATTCTGTTATTGCGAGTTTATATTTGAAGATAAAACAAAAGTAATGCATCTCCAACATTGATTCTATCAAAGTTGACAAGCACCCAAGGGTGTGGCCTAGTAGTCACTGAAGTGGGATGAAAACTATGAGGTCTCATGTTCAAATCTCAGAGGAGTAAACAAACATTGAGTGATTTCTTCCCATTTGTCCAGACCTTGGTGGACAGAGTTACTTGGTATTGGGGGTTGGTGGAATGTAGCAAGTCACCGATGGACTAGTCGATTTGTGCACAAGATGGCACGGAATTACTGTTATCCGTTAAAAAAATCTATCGGCATTAGCAGATAGTGAACTTAAAATTCAATAGGACCAGTAGGGATTTCTTTTTGTGATGCCTTTATTTTGATGTGTTAATTTAGGCTTTATGGAGCCATGAGCCAAGTTTGTTTTAGTCATATTGATAACAATTTGTGCATTCAGCTTGACTGCAGTTGGGCAGTTTGACTCCCATCTTCTCTTCACCTTGTGGATGCTTGACAACATTTCCCAAAAAGGTCAATAAGCACCGCCATGCTTCACTTTTGGTTCGCTGCTCTTGGTGGTAATGGTTTCCAACAAGTGGTATATGAATGTTGAACGTGGAATTCATGCTATTTTACATGTAGTCTCAAACTAAGATCCAGTCCACAGATAATCAATCTAATAGTGCTTTTGCTGATTCTGTTCCTCTTGTATTTACCAGCCATAAGTTACATTTCTGCTGTGCACATAATCAGAATTCTTGTTTTGAGAAACCTGAATCAGTTCGGAAACTTTGTTTAGAGCTGGACACCTGGAGACATCTTTCTAATCATATGAGCAGTTACTAGAACTTCTTGAGTGTAGCATTATGGGACCTCACAGCTGAGTGATTCCAGAGTGGATCACCTTCAAGCAGGGATGAGTTTACAGCTAGAAGAAATTGGACTGGATGGACAGGTTAAACAAGCTAATTTTATGTTCAGTTAGACTAAGCCAACAATTTTGAAGTGGGGATGCTAAGGCTTACAGTCCCTTCCCTTACCCTGATCCTCTATGTAATTAAAAATTTATTAAAAGATGTGATAGACAAGATAATTTGACTACGTAGTGAGTTCTCAGAATAATGTGTTACAGGTACTTGAGTAATGATTCTGGAACTAATCAAAACTCTCAGGAGAAAGAAAATTGACTCTTGCTGACTACTATAAGTTTAAGATATAGCTTACTATTAATGTGCTTGTACCTGGGCAAAAAAAAGGCATAGTTTCATTCTCTCCCTGCTACAAGATACATAATGTACTTGTATCTCAGTAAAGTGATACACTATTGGCTTTTGGTGTGGTTAAAAAAAGGGACTAAAACAGAAAGGAATATGAACTTATTCAAGAAAAGGAAAATATTTTGAGTTAAAGGACAAAGAAAGAAACAAACAAGAGGTGTCAGTGGCTGATTTACAGTACTCTATTATTTATTGGTTCACTGAACCTAATAGCTTTTGCTCAGATTATAAATATGTATTGAAAAATTATTAAGTATTTATATTTTATCGTGAATTTAATTATTATTATATATTAATTTGAGATAGAGTAAAAATTCTTAAATCTTTAATTTTGAATCCGCCTATCTGTCAATAAGAGAAAACCCGTGCATGAGCTGTGAGATAACTGTCACTGCGAAAATGGACGTTTCGTTACTCTCATGGCATGGGACCAGCCTCTTTATTTCCCTATTGTCCTATCCCCAACACTCTTGTTTGCTATCCCCTTCCACGCTCGTCCTAATTTATGTGATATTTTTTTTACTCAATTTTCAAAGAAAATGATATCTTTTATATTTAGTAATAATATTTTAAACTTTTTATTTTATCCTTAAATGAGATGAATTTTAGTACAAAAAGTCCAATGACTTGTGGTTTCACAAAAATTAAAATAGAGGGGCAATTTTTATTTTTTTCAAAAAAAACTGTATGTATAGAAAAAGAGAATTGGTAAAATTTCAATTTCTAATAGTTAAACGTATTGAAAAGTAGTTGTTTTATTCTCCATGTAATAAGGTCATTTAAATAGGCTAATGAATAAGTTGGAGCTTATCAGCCGAATTGATCTGTAACAATAATAGAGTAGCACATTCTTTTTCGGCACCGCCTACAATAATAAGTACTACTCCCTCCGTCTCATTTTATGTGACACACTTTTCTTTCTTTTTAGTATGTCACAAAAAGAATGTCACCTTTCTATAATTTGAAAAAATTTAACTTTGAAATTTCTCTTTTATCCTAAATGAAATGATTTACAACCACACAAATATTCAAGAATTATTTGGAACCACAAGTTTTAAAAGTCTTTTTTTTTTCTTAAACACTGTGTCAAGTCAAAAATTGCCACATAAAATATGGGAGGAGAAAACAAAATTACGTTTTTCATTTTTCCGCAATAAAGGTAGAAGAAAGGGAGGAGAAGACAAATTTATGTTTTTCATTTTCGTAATAAAGGAAGGTAAAGGAGATGACACTTGCATCTAACTCGATCTCAAAAGTTAATTTATGAGGGGAAAATAATTAAAGCATGGATTGAGAGTTCAAATGAAAATGGACATGTATCTTTAATACCATACAAAAATATAACACTTGAATCTAACTCAACTCCAAAAATTAACTCATGAAAGAAATATTGTCAAGTTCATAAAGCAGTCACCATTTCTTATTAGAATTTTTTTCATTCTCAATTTGAATAAAAAAATATCTAGTTAAGGCGTAAGATCCTAACCACCACCACTATCGTAAGTGATAATGATGGAACCATTTTCTCCAAGAGATTTCAATTAATACCCTTTATTGAAAAATTATACAATTTAGATAGACAAATAAATGTCAAAGCAAACAAAAAGCGTCCTATTTCCTACCCAAAACAGAATAAATAATTTAATGAAAACTTTGAAGAATGATTAGGAAGCTCAATAATTAAAGTGGAGAAAACCATAAAATCATGTGATTAAGGGCACAACATACGCCGCCGAGTCCGTCCTTAATTCAAAATTACTTAAATTAATTGTCACTTATTTCTTTTTTTTATTTTTATTTTTACTTGTCATTTTTGACATATCAAAAAAAAATAATTATTTTTTTCCATGTTTTACCCTTAACATTAATTACTTATTCCTAAAATTATTTTTCAAGGCTTAATACTAACATTAATTAATAGAAATAATGTGGTAAAATTATTATTGCAATCATTGTTTTCTTAATGAGTGTGCCAAGTCACAAGTAAAATTGAACGGAGGGAGTATGTATACTCTGTCCCGTATTTGCCCAAAATAAGAAAAGTCATTTAAGAATTAATTTCATGTTCTTTTCAACGAAATTCTGAAATAGAGTACAACTCGAAAGTTACAAATCACATGTTCATCAACTTTAATTAGAGCTTAACCCTTGGATTACATCCAGCTAATGACGCGTATCCCCAACTTCATGCTAAACCCTAAAATGGTTGGATCTTTTTTACTCTCATCGTACTTGTTCCTCCTTAAATACTCATTTTGTTCACTTTTATTTATTAATTATATTAAAAATATATTTTTACTTTTATTTTTCATTTTTAACATATCAAAAGAGAATGTATTTATTTTTCATGTTTTATCCTCACTATTAATTATTTATTCTCCAAATTATTTTTTAAAATGTAAGACCAAACGTTAATTAATATGGACATTATAATAAACTGTTCATATCAATTAGTATTAGTTTCCAAGGAGAGTGCAAAATCTAAATTAGACAAATAAAAGTGAATGAAAGAAATATTTGACATTCTTTTTAGCTTTTTATAGGTGTAGTTTGTTTAACTTTGTCATTCTTGAGAAATGAATATAGTAGTTAATAGTAAAGGTAAATTAGAAACTCAGTGATATACTATTTCTTGAGTTTTTAAATGGGATAAGTAAAAATAAACTCTTGATCTAACTTTTTTTTTGTTTATTTTTACTTGTTTATGTTTAACTTGGCACATCACTTAAGAAACAAGAAATAAAAGGATAATTCTACTATATTATTCTATTATATATACTCCCTTCTTTTCAATTTACATGACATTTTTTGAATTTTGAGATTCAAACAAATCTTTGTTTGACCGTAATTTTCTCATATATCTTTGAAATATCTTAAATTATGAATTATTGTGATTTATAATATTTTTTAAATATATAAAAAAATATAAAGATCTCATGTTCGATAAGTAAAAATGGAGGAAGAGAGTAATAATATAGTGAACAAGTATTTTCTTCAAATTTAACCAACTCATGTGAGAATGCTGTTAACTTCGACCGAACGGCTTAATCTTGGAAATTGTTCAAAACTATTATGAATATGACGTTAATTTGTAGGGGAAAAAAGAACAAGAGTATAAGGTGTTGTTTGGCCATGAGAATTAATTTTTTTTTATTTTTTTAGAATTTTCAAAATTGGAGTTGGAGTTGGAGTTGTGTTTGATCATAACTTTTGCAATAATTATCTAGATCTTAAATATATATTTTTAAAAAATATAAAATATGATTTTAAAATAAAATATAATTTAAATGGAGTTATTTTATGAAAATATAAAATTTAGGATTTTTTCAAAAAAATAATAATTTAAAAAGTGAAAAAAGTGAGTTGGAAAAAAGTGAAAACACCCTTTTCCAAATACAACTTCGGAGTTGTATTTAGAATTTTTATGACCAAACGCTATTATCAGAAAAAAGTGAATTAATTTTCCGGAAAATAGTGAAAAATTCTAATAGCCAAACGCCTGCTAAGACGTTACTAATGCCTTTTATTTTATAATGGGTGAAAATCGTTTACACATCCGAACTTTACTTTAAAAATCAAACACCCCCCTCAACTTTGAACAATAATCATTCTCCCTCAATTATCCTAATTGATTTTTTAAATGCCTATTTTGCCCTTGTATTATCAAGGTTTATATCTTTTTTTTTTTTTTT